>OZ024937.1:47813935-48413935 GCA_964017235.1 Sabellastarte sp. h YS-2021 | reverse complement strand
CAGTGTTTCACATATTAAGAAAACCAAATTCATGGTGTGTTTCAAAGGCAAGAATTTTACGTGCCACTTGTAAATAAGACTGTCCAATCCTTTCACTTCCATGTTGACTGCAGCTGACTAATTAACAGGTTCTTACATATTAGTACAATATACAGTTCTGTTAACCTAGCATTAAATTTTCTATGACTACAAAAATTCTCTATAATTATGAGTAATTTCTAATTCACAACACAGGCGGTATATTTTAGGTCACCATTCCACAAGGATAGACAACATGAAGCGTGCCAGCCACAGCATGCAGGAAATTTAATATATCACATACAAAAAAGAATACAACTATTATACAAGCTTTCATGAGGCGACCATAAAGTTCGACTATAAAAGTTTACATGTCTTTACTTCTGGTTTATTCTCCAGTCAAATAGCACCAAATGAACATTTGTTGTGATAACATTTCACGAGGCTTATAATAACATCAGTATTTCAATCCTGATGACATCATTTCATCAGTGGGACAATTTTAATGAAATTGTGATGTCACTGTTATGTCATTAATATTTGCCAATTGATTACATCAAATGTGCTCACACTTTAAAATGTAGAAATAAAGTCCGAGGGAAGGACAGTAGTTGCGGCAGATAATGGATGAGCATGGCAGTGCAAGTCCATTGAGCTGAAAATTCCGTCCGTTTATTATAATAGAGGTCATAAAGTTCGAACCTGAGGACTTTATTTCTATTATAAAGACTGTTTTAATTTATTAATCCATAAATATTATTATAAATATGATTTTTCACAACACACCTATTTTTCACATTGTATTTTGTCCGTATTGTTTGGTACCGTTGTCTATTATCAACGATCGTCCATTTATTGCTTTAGATAAATGGAGGCAAAAATATGCACACTGCATTGTTTTGTGTAGTCTGTGCACTTCCAGTCTTTATAATGTTGTATATCTTAATTTCTTTCTATGTTGTAAAATACTAGTATATTTATTACAATGCCGTCAACAACTTACAAGTTGGAATAAATTAAAAACAGATCAGTTAAAGGATATATTTTTAATACCTAAAAACATGTTCAAAGACATATTGTACAAAAACATAAAATATTTGTTACAGTATAAATACATGAGATATTAAAACTCCACCAAAGTATGTATAAGTGTAAGAGAAACCTGTTTTTATATCTAAGTCTGTGAAAAAAGGAAACAAGATAGTCAGCCTCAGTAGGTGAAAACGCCAGCTTGCAGGTAAATTCTGTACTATGTAGGACCTATAGAGCACTCCCTAACTCTATTGTTGCCACTGCTGCCTGGATGGAGCAGGACAAAATCTTTTAAGTAGAAAAAAGTTTTTGCTAATGCAAAAATAAAGCATCCCACAGCAAATACACCGTGTAACGGTATAAATGGTAAAGATAAAGGCTTGTAAATACATGAATGGGGTTGTTATTAGAACTACACAAAATAATGACAAGTCATATTAAAGGGCACAAAATATGCTGACGTTGTGTATATTATCAGAAATCAATATCTTGTGCATCTAAATATAAATAATAACAAGACCATGTTTTCATATTTTCCATTTAAAACATTTAACAATTTACAACTCTATTTTAACCTCGACAGGGTGTAGGGGGGTGTGGCAGTAGTTAAGAAAAAGGTGTCTGGAGGTCCAAATACCTGGAAGAGATTGGAAATTGATCACTTGTTTCAACCCCAGAGACCCTTTCCTTAACTACTGGCACCCCCGCTCCCTTACACCCTGTCAAGGTCAAAATAGAGTTGCAAATTGTTAAATGGAATCCCAGGCCATGATTTTCTATCTGCACTCTCATTCATGCCAAAGTTGTAATTGCAATATTAAGACCAATAAGTAAAACTCTGACCCATTTGTGGTCATGGAATTGACCAGGAATGGCAAGACGGGTGTCAAAACCCAAATCACTAGGTTTTAATAGTTCTGAAAATAATTCTATGCAGTTTTATAGCATTCCAGGCAATACTTTGGCAAAGGGGGGAAGGGAGCGAATTTGATGGGCTTTTTGGAATCCCAGGCCATTGATTCCTATTCCTCCCAATACAATCAAAAACTCTAAATCCAAAAATAATCTCTTGATGTTTGCAAAACTATGCTACCTGCATAGATTTATTTATTTATTTGGGGTTTTACGTCGCTTTCAACACTGTACAGGTCATATCATGACAGGTAGTTGGAAGGGCAGAGGAAACCAGTACATACAGTAAGTTAGGGTTCTATACTGTAAACTGCCGACCAACGGCAAGCAACTACCAGGTTTCACACTTGAGGCCGTGCCGGGAATCGAACCCTGGCCTCAGAGGTGGGAGGCAAGAGTGTTACCACTCTGCCACTGTGGCCCTGCTACCTGCATAGATGCTGCATACCAAAGACACCTGATGTGGTTGATTTTAAGGTAACCTTATGATGGAGAAGTGACTTTTGAAGCTATAAACCCAATTTTCTTACTTCAATAATATACTGAACCTGTGTAAGGTCCTTAATGTGAGTAGATATACACAATAAGTTGCCAAAAGGGTCAACTTCAGCATATTTTTACTAAACAATAATCAATCAGCCCTCAATCGGTCAATTAGAGTCCTATTGATTTGAAATTCAACTGGCACTTTGATTTTGATGTGATGAAAGTGCTTGCTGAATTTTGTTGGTATATATGAATCACTTTCTGAGAAAATCTATTAAAAAGGAAGTACAAGAAATAAACAATTTTTACCATGTGACCTTGTCAAAGGTCAAAGTTCAAATTTTTAATGGCCTATTGATGATAACTGTCAAAAATCCTTTTGATAGGCCTTATATTAAGGTAGATACTCAACTTGAAAAGCATTGCGACTGAGTAGGCTGTCTGAAAACAGGGGAGTGAAACCAATAAGCATCCCCTTTTCAAGGGACGCTCACTAACTCCAGCCCTTATGACGCTGGGATTAATAACTGGTGAATGAAGTACAGACATTAAAGAATCCATTGAAATTACTGTTGAGTTTGTGGAAAATTATACACTGAAAATAAAGGTAATCACTGCTCCCTTCTGTTGCCCCAATCTAAGAACATCTCCTTCGTCTGGAGAAGTATGAAAGCTCCATTAACCAATAAAATTTATGCAAATTTATAGACAAAAACAATTAAATACCAATTAGGTAATTAAAAAAATACATATATTTCATTATTATATAAGCATGCAGCTTTGTTTAGAAAAATGCTGGAAATGAATGCACATAAATACAATATATCACAGTTAATCACATACAAAGACAAATTAAACATAACAGAAATGAAGAGTTAATTTTAGATCAGATTTAGTTGAACTCTGTTAAGTCTTAAGCCACAAGAAAGATACCTCTACTTAAAGATTTCCAGATTATAGCGTACCTTTCAATGGAAAAGGCTGGCATTTATTTCAATAATCTTCTTAACAGGCATACTTCCGGAATGACATTATAACAAAAATTATATATCATGACTGTAGATGACAATTATACAATGTGTGTAGTACGAGTATTATAGTTTTACTTTTTATGACTGACATAATTTTCTGTACATGTCTAGTAAGAGATGTTATACCTTTATCATCCACCATTTTGTATGATTTATGAATTAAATAAATCCATAGTTAAAGTGAGAATGTGAAAAAAGGCTGTCATATATACATCGGCACGAGTGAACATAAAAACCTCAATCTTTAGCTTGCAATTTCTCAGCCATTTCTGCATGGATTTTATGCAACAAAAATGTGCAGAAGCACTGTATAAAGACTTTTCTAATGATATATGCTATGTATTTATAGGTTACACAGTTTTTGAGATATTAATGAAAAATCGGTAACCGTTTAAACTAATTATATATGGTATTATCAGGCAGCACTGACAAAAAAATATATCCCGCTCTGTATATCCCCCAATACAGGTTTTATTATCCACCATGTACCGTATCTCTAATCTAATCTGCTGATTTGCAGGTGCAATATCTTCCCCACAAAGAGGAATTCAGTGGGCTGGTTAACAGAAATCGTTTATCATAAGGAGAGTCGAGGGGCAGTCAAGGTCAGTGATCCAGAGTTATGAGTGTGACCAAGAGGGAAGGAGACTAAGTTGGGAAATTGGAGTTGAAGAGGTGGGATTTAAGGTGTTTCCTGAATGATGCAACAGAGGGGCTGTTTCTTATTTGGAAGAGGGAGTTCCAAAGAACTGGGGCATAGTGACTGAAAGAATTAGAAAAGTGTTTGATTGATTTATGAACTTTACGGTCAAAAGTGGGGGTGTGGAGGACCTTACGTTTGGGGATGCTTCACCTTGTATTTCTGGAAGAGGTGCAGGGGTGAATTAATTCTGTTAGGTAAGCTGGTTGACCTTGGTTGAGGATTTTGTATGTAATGACACCTATTTTAAATTGTACCCTGTGCCTGGCTGGGAGCCAGTGGAGTACTTTTTCAGTTGAGGGGTAATATGTGAGAATTTAGGGGAAGGGGTGACAACCCTGCAGAGTGAGTTTTGGACCCACTGCAATCTCCTCAACTCAAAATCAGTGAGTGATACGAACAGAGAATTGCAATAGTCCAATCTGCTGCTTACCAAAGCATTTGCTAAGACAACTGATGTATTAAGGTCTAGAAGTGGATGAATTCTGTAGAGGTCTCTAGCATGAACTCTGGTAGACTTTATGACCTGTAACAAATGGTCTGAGAGAGTGAAGTTAGAATCGAACACCACTCCAAGGTTCTTTGACACTTTGTGCTGGTGAGACCTGATTACCAAGTTTATTGATTGGAAAATGAGGAAGGAGTTGTTTACGGTTGTTTTTTGAGCCTATTAAAATCAACTCAGTTTTGTCAGGATTGAGTTTTAATTTCTTTGTGAGCATGAAATTTGGAATGTCATTTAGGCAGTTCTTTAATGTTTGTATAGAGTGACAAAAATTAGCTGGTGCGAATGCTATATATAATTGGCTATCAACGGCATAGAAGTGGTAATTAATATTACTGTGAGAGTGAATGATTGAGCTAATTGCGTCTTAGAGAAAAAAGAATTGGACCAAGGACGGAGGCCTGAGGCACCCCAAACTGGAGCACAGCAGGATGTGAGTGTGTGCTACCTACTTTGACCAAGTGTGTCCTTCCCAACAGGTATGATTTGAACCAGCCAAGTGCTGTATGGGGATATACAGAGCAAGATATATTTTTCGTATACAGCACCGCCTCCTTACTAGATAGAGGTTTTAATATTTACTGGTGCCCTCTTCATATAGGACAGTCTTTTTAACCTTCTCTTTGTAAATATGGATTTCTTTAAGTAATAAATCATACAAAATGATGGATGATATAAGAAAAACACCCCCATCAGACATATACAGAAAAGATACATCACTCATGCAAATTAACAATATAATATTCAAGATACGCACTCCTATAATATTGTCATCTTCATTCGTGATTTTTTTTTCTGTATATGTCATTCAGGAAGTTTTCCTATTATATACTCTCATAATAAAGTAAAGATTTCTACTAAACAGAGTTCTACTTTTAAGGGGTTTTACCATCTGCACATTGGTTTATTAAAGTTCTCTTAAGAAATGGAGGTACCTGGCACAGGTACTAATGGAGTACTATAAAGCTACTATACCTCTTTTGGCCATCCCTACATAAAATGGTGCAGGGTGAAAAAAATATAGAAAGGGATACTCCATAAAATGACGTCTTCATAGTTGGAACGAAAATGAGAGCAGATTATTATATAAATACAGGCGTAGAATTGTGTACAAACATGACAGGCTTTGTTTATTGTACACACTAATGTTGAGAAGCCATGCAGTGTGGAAGTTGTACAGAGATATACAGAAGTGCAGATCAGTGGTCATCAAAGGAGTTCAGAAAATTCAGGTGAACTTTGTCCCTGAACTTGAGCAAAATAATTCAAATAATACTGCAGTGGGTTGAATACTTTTTTTAAAATCAATAAAAATATATGTACATAAATATATTTACAGACTAGCAGATCAGTGGGTTGTGATCAAAGGATTTTAGAAAATTTAGGTGAATTTGGTGCAAGAACTTATGAAAGAGAATAAATGAGTTGAATAATTATGCAGTGGTTGAATACTTTATCAAGATCAATAAAAGTTAACAGATAGACAAAGCCTTCCAGTAAGAATGATTTAACATAAAAATGTTTAAAATATTTTCTAACTGTGAAGGAACAACTAATTTTATTAATTCTGCAGTAGGTCTAAAGACTTAAATCTTCAAAAAAAATTTGCATTTAAAAATATTGCAAAATAAACCATATGTTATCTGAAGAAAATGTGTGTATTTCTAGTTCTTTAAAAATATTATATCATACCAACTTAAATTTTAAAAATATAAAATGTTATATCCTGTACAACTAAAACACTGTTTCATGTTATGTGGAGGAACATATTAATTTGATATTTAACTTGACAGAAACCACAAACAGTCGAGATTTTATCCCCACAGCCGAAAACCTAGAGAGTTAAAAACATAAAACTTGTCTAAGTGTGTGAAATTTGCTACCAGGTAAAGAACTCTATTCTCCTCTTTACAATAATGGAAAGTTTGGCCAAATGTATGGGTTTTGTAGTTACATTAGACTTTTAGGCAATAACTATTTTTCTCAGAAAGGGTTAGCAAAAAATTTGTGCAATTGTACAGTTTTTTATACTAAACTTAAACTGACTATTCTGGCTTTTCTTGTACTGATCTGATGTGTAAATATGGCTCCTATACATGTTTAACATCTTGCTAAATTTCCTTGAATTCTAATTTTTGTCTAATTTAAAGGTCGAGTCAACAGAGAAGAATTTTACATTCCTTTTACTCTGCAAATGGATACTAAATGCAAGATTTTAAAATTTAAAAAAAATCAATAATCGTAAGACATGACTAGTATCAGAATCAAAGATATTAATATGTCAATATAAATTGATAAATGCCTAAAATTCAATATTAATATCAACCGTCAATTTCAATATGATTTCTATACAAATCAGAAAGCCACAGTTTCAAAATATTGACATTATTCTTTACACTAAAAACTCAATTCATAGCTTGAAACATACATTTTGGGATATCAGAGGATGAATTTAGAAATCAATTAGCTGTTATTGTAATTTTATCCAAAAATTTGGATAATTTTAACTTTCATGTTCACAGAGTTAAAAAACAGGTTAGTTGGATGATAATACCAATAGCCAAACTGATATTTGATACCTTGCAATACCACATAAATATCCAGATATCAGGTAAGATAGTTGTGAAATTCTTGACAAGAATTCTCCTCAAAGAGAACAGAGGGCAGTGAGTGTGATTCTGTTGTGGATAAATTAAAGGAGTACAAATGAAGTTATTAACAACCTCTTATTGTTAAAACAAATAGTTATTGATCAACTTCATTATACTTTTACCATTATTCTACCCTTCAATGAGTGTCACTATTTTCAAGCATTAAAATAACCAAGAAATGTGAGAATTTCTTTTAAAGGTTATAGATAGTACTAAGATTATTTTAGGTCAAGTTTATTTACATAATACCATATTTATCCGTATAAATGCCTCCTCTCTATTAAACACCCCCACACCTCCTCTCCACCTTTGAAATTCTGGGACTCCAATAAAAATCTGTTTTAGTACATCCCCAACCAAATAACTGCCAACAGGAAATGAAGAAAATCAAAACAAAAGTGGCAGTTTTTATCAAAAATGCCTTAAAATCTACAAAAACAAAATAAAACTTTATAATTTTTTCAGATTTAAGGTGTGTTTTCCCACAATATGTGTTGGCAATTGTGTTGAAGGGTTGTAAATAATGTAATTATAGAAACTCCTGGATACTTGAGTGCTTTCTTTATCTCAAATAGAATCCCCCCCCCCCCCCCCATTTTGAAGAATACAATACCCCTGGGTGTTTATATGGATAAATATGCTATATTGATGAAAGTTTTGATATCAAAGAAGAAAGGAGTACACTTTTTAAAAGTTTAAATGCCTAATAGTTCATCATTCTATTTTTTTAACAAATACTTAAGTATTCTGTATAACTCTGCTAATATATGTGAATTGCCTATGAATTTCTAATACATATTTTTTGTAAAAATACTGATACTTCCCAATCTGATTTTTGACTTACATGACATAAGCTGGACTATATGCACAAGTTTTGTTTTCTGGCTGTGGGGGTGGAATTAGTATTTTGTTCATTTTAAACAAGGATGTCAACATTGAGTGTTACAATTTTTAGCAAGTTTAATGACTGTTTTTCAAACTTAGGCAATATTCAGATAAAGCACAGGTTTAGTTCAAATGAATTTATCTAATAAAATCATATGATGCTTGTCATCATTAATGTTATAATTCATTATTAGAATGACATAAAGATATTCTCCAATATTGCCAAGTTTGAAAAACCACATACAGTTAGATATATATATATTAGTTGAAGAAAATAAAAGAAAAGCATTAAAAAATAAATGTTAAATAATTGGTATTTATATCAGTCATTTTCATTACTCGTGTTAACTGTAATATAATATAGAGTTATAAACCAAGTATTCAATGACTATAAATATAATAGATTCTAATAAAATGAAGGCTTGATCATATCATGTTATGTACATAATGATAAAATATTTATTTCCATTTGTGCATGTAAAAACTGAGGCAGAAGCAAGGAGACATAGTGTGTTTTAGGTTAAAATAATTGCAAAGTTAATGCGAAATGTACAATTTCCTGACTCCTACTTTTTCATAATTTTTAACAGAATAGGTAAAAATCAAACAAATTATTGAAATTTTAAGCATCATTAAGCTTGCCTCTTTTAGTCCCACACTGATCTGGTATGCCAACAGTAAAGTGTATTTCATAAGTGTCATGTAGGTATAAGATGACCATCAACTACCAGTGTCCATTGGCTTTTGCAACTTTCTGCAAGTTAATAACCCAAGAACTATGTATGGAACAGCTGAAGAAACAATTCAATTGTCAAGTAAAATCAAATCCCAATTGTCCAAATCAATATTTCTATTTAATTAGAAATTCTAGATAACAGTGTATATTTTGTATTAAGAGGAAATTTTTATCTTAAAAAAATTAATTTTTAAAATTCAAAAAAAAAATCCTTACAATAAATATTCACTTATGGCTAAGTTATACTGAAGAGATAACTGCAGAATAAAATTTCAGTCTAGGAATTAATATTCACTATCTGAGCTCTCCACTTACAATAGCTTCAATAAATTCTTAAGTAAAAAATGGCCACTCATGCAGCATGTCTTTGAAAAAGGCCCTGATCCTTTATTTGTTCCAGGTTCAGTTCAAAGGGAATTTAGGTAAAGGTGTTGACTGCTGTTCCCTTGGTCCAAAGTTCAGAATTGGTGTTTTATATCCCATTCAACATTCATATTCAAATTGGGACAGGTCTTCAGCATTGCTACTTTTGGGAACCAAACCCTCACAGACGTGAAAGACTGTGATCAGATGCCAAACATATTATATACTCCACCTCCAAGGATCTCTGTTTCTTTGGTCATGAAGGGTTTATATCCTTCAAAGATTTCATGTTTTTTTAGAAAAAAAAACTATAAGCATTTTCAAAATCCAAACCTTCCATCACATCTGCCTCAGTTTTAGTTCTTGAACCAAGCGAGACTAATAGGTTCTCACCACTTGTCTGCAGGGTCCATTAAGTGACCTGTTGACATAAACATCCCCATTGTGAAAACCCTCACTTGAATCCGAAATCACCTACCCGAGTACCCTAATCTAAGCATTATTTCTGCCAATATCGCCCATGTTGGCTGACCGAGTACAGACATATCTTGACTTCATTAATTCACCTAAACTTTATATCCTTCAAAGATTTCATGTTTTTTTTAGAAAAAAACTATAAGCATTTTCAAAATCCAAACCTTCCATCACATCTGCCTCAGTTTTAGTTCTTGAACCAAGCGAGACTAATATGTTCTCACCATTTGTCTGCAGGGTCCATTAAGTGACCTGTTGACATAAACATCCCCATTGTGAAAACCCTCAGCACAGGTGATGCCATCTTTGCCACACACCACCTGCTCAGCTGAAGTGGTGCGGTCACGATACGTGTCCTGTGTGATCATGTAGTTGTCTGGAATTGGATGCCTGGGGTGAACAGTATAAAAAAATAACCAAATGTTAATCAAAATATGGTCTCCAAGTTCACCAAGCTCAAAAATTAACTAGAGGATCGCTCACAAAAAAAAAAAGATAATGTTTTTGCATAGCAAAAACAAAGCGTCCCGAAAAGGATATAAAGGTGAGTGCTAAAGTATTAAGAAAATGCTTCGTTTCTAGCCTTATACTGTTGTGGCAACCAAAGTCAGCGCAGTCTGCTCTATCTAGCACGGTTTTCAAGATATAAGCATTTTTGTGTTTTGCAAAAAATAAAAAATGTCCGCTATATTTGGCGAGACAAAAATATTTTGAAAATTGGCATGGCTACTCTGCAGAGATACCCAGCAGGTCCAAAATTTTTTTGAGTTCACTCCATATAGCACGGTTTTCGAGATATAAGCATTTTTGTGTTTTGCAAAAACTTTGAAAATTCAAAATGGCCACCATTTTTGGGGAGACAAAAATTTTTGTCAAGACCACTGCCGTGGTGTGTATCTCCCGCCGAGCATTAAAACAGAAGAAATAGCTTTTCCGAGATATTCACAATTTTTCATTTTCGTGTGTGAAAGGTCTTCCAAAAGTAGGTGAATGAGTTATTTGAGAAAAATTGGCTATCTGCAATACTATTAAGAGATAATTCACATTTACTCATTTTGAGTAGGTGAATAATTATCTATGGGTCTGAAACTTCACCAAGTGAAAGCTCTCCCAAAAGTAGGTGAATGAGTTATTTGAGAAAAATTGGCTATCTGCAATACTTTTAGAGATAATTCGCATTTACTCATTTTGAGTAGGTGAGTAATTAGCTATGGGTCCGAAACTTCACCATGTGAAAGCTCTCCCACAAGTAGATGAATGAGTATTTGATAAAAATTGGGTATCCGCAATACTTTTACAGATAATTAGCATTTACTCATTTTGAGTAGGTGAATAAATAGATATGGGTCTGAAACTTCACAGAGTGAAAGCTCTCCCAAAAGTAGGTGAATGAGTTATTTGAGAAAAATTGGCTATCTGCAATACTTTTAGACATAATTCACATTTACTCATTTTGAGTAGGTGAATAATTAGCTATGGGTCTGAAACTTCACCAAGTGAAAGCTCTGCCAAAAGTAGGTGAATGTAAAAATTGGCTATCTGCAATACTTTTAGAGATAATTCGCATTTACTCATTTTGAGTAGGTGAGTAATTTGCTATGGGTCTGAAACTTCACCAAGTGAAAGCTCTCCCAAAAGTAGGTGAATGAGTTATTTGAGAAAAATTGGCTATCTGCACTACTTTTAGAGATAATTCGCATTTACTCATTTTGAGTAGACGAGTAATTAGCTATGGGTCTGAAACTTCACCAAGTGAAAGCTCTCCCAAAAGTAGGTGAATGATTAATTTGAGAAAAATTGGCTATCTGCAATACTTTTAGAGATAATTCGCATTTACTCATTTTGAGTAGGTGAGTAATTAGCTATGGGTCTGAAACTTCACCAAGTGAAGGCTCTCCCAAAAGTAGGTGAATGAGTTATTTGAGAAAAATTGGCTATCTGCAATACTTTTAGACATAATTCACATTTACTCATTTTGAGTAGGTGAATAATTAGCTATGGGTCTGAAACTTCACCAAGTGAAAGCTCTGCCAAAAGTAGGTGAATGTAAAAATTGGCTATCTGCAATACTTTTAGAGATAATTCGCATTTACTCATTTTGAGTAGGTGAGTAATTTGCTATGGGTCTGAAACTTCACCAAGTGAAAGCTCTCCCAAAAGTAGGTGAATGAGTTATTTGAGAAAAATTGGCTATCTGCACTACTTTTAGAGATAATTCGCATTTACTCATTTTGAGTAGACGAGTAATTAGCTATGGGTCTGAAACTTCACCAAGTGAAAGCTCTCCCAAAAGTAGGTGAATGATTAATTTGAGAAAAATTGGCTATCTGCAATACTTTTAGAGATAATTCGCATTTACTCATTTTGAGTAGGTGAGTAATTAGCTATGGGTCTGAAACTTCACCAAGTGAAAGCTCTCCCAAAAGTAGGTGAATGATTAATTTGAGAAAAACTGGCTATCTGCAATACTTTTAGAGATAATTCGCATTTACTCATTTTGAGTAGGTGAGTAATTAGCTTTGGGTCTGAAACTTCACCAAGTGAAAGCTCTCCCAAAAGTAGGTGAATGAGTTATTTGAGAAAAATTGGCTATCTGCAATACTTTTAGAGATAATTCGCATTTACTCATTTTGAGTAGGTGAGTAATTAGCTATGGGTCTGAAACTTCACCAAGTGAAAGCTCTCCCAAAAGTAGGTGAATGAGTTATTTGAGAAAAATTGGCTATCTGCAATACTATTAAGAGATAATTCACATTTACTCATTTTGAGTAGGTGAATAATTATCTATGGGTCTGAAACTTCACCAAGTGAAAGCTCTCCCAAAAGTAGGTGAATGAGTTATTTGAGAAAAATTGGCTATCTGCAATACTTTTAGAGATAATTCGCATTTACTCATTTTGAGTAGGTGAGTAATTAGCTATGGGTCTGAAACTTCACCATGTGAAAGCTCTCCCACAAGTAGATGAATGAGTATTTGATAAAAATTGGGTATCCGCAATACTTTTACAGATAATTAGCATTTACTCATTTTGAGTAGGTGAATAAATAGATATGGGTCTGAAACTTCACAGAGTGAAAGCTCTCCCAAAAGTAGGTGAATGAGTTATTTGAGAAAAATTGGCTATCTGCAATACTTTTAGACATAATTCACATTTACTCATTTTGAGTAGGTGAATAATTAGCTATGGGTCTGAAACTTCACCAAGTGAAAGCTCTGCCAAAAGTAGGTGAATGTAAAAATTGGCTATCTGCAATACTTTTAGAGATAATTCGCATTTACTCATTTTGAGTAGGTGAGTAATTTGCTATGGGTCTGAAACTTCACCAAGTGAAAGCTCTCCCAAAAGTAGGTGAATGAGTTATTTGAGAAAAATTGGCTATCTGCACTACTTTTAGAGATAATTCGCATTTACTCATTTTGAGTAGACGAGTAATTAGCTATGGGTCTGAAACTTCACCAAGTGAAAGCTCTCCCAAAAGTAGGTGAATGATTAATTTGAGAAAAATTGGCTATCTGCAATACTTTTAGAGATAATTCGCATTTACTCATTTTGAGTAGGTGAGTAATTAGCTATGGGTCTGAAACTTCACCAAGTGAAAGCTCTCCCAAAAGTAGGTGAATGAGTTATTTGAGAAAAATTGGCTATCTGCAATACTTTTACAGATAATTCGCATTTACTCATTTTGAGTAGGTGAGTAATTAGCTATGGGTCTGAAACTTCACCAAGTGAAAGCTCTCCCAAAAGTAGGTGAATGATTAATTTGAGAAAAATTGGCTATCTGCAATACTTTTAGAGATAATTCGCATTTACTCATTTTGAGTAGGTGAGTAATTAGCTATGGGTCTGAAACTTCACCAAGTGAAAGCTCTCCCAAAAGTAGGTGAATAAGTTATTTAAGAAAAATTGGCTATCTGCAATACTTTTAGAGATAATTCGCATTTACTCATTTTGAGTAGGTGAGTAATTAGCTATGGGTCTGAAACTTCACAGAATGAAAGCTCTCCCAAAAGTAGGTGAATGATTAATTTGAGAAAAATTGGCTATCTGCAATACTTTTAGAGATAATTCGCATTTACTCATTTTGAGTAGGTGAGTAATTAGCCATGGGTCTGAAACTTCACCAAGTGAAAGCTCTCCCAAAAGTAGGTGAATAAGTTATTTAAGAAAAATTGGCTATCTGCAATACTTTTAGAGATAATTCGCATTTACTCATTTTGAGTAGGTGAGTAATTAGCTATGGGTCTGAAACTTCACAGAATGAAAGCTCTCCCAAAAGTAGGTGAATGAGTTATTTGAGAAAAATTGGCTATCTGCCATACTTTTAGAGATAATTCGCATTTACTCATTTTGAGTAGGTGAGTAATTAGCTATGGGTCTGAAACTTCACCAAGTGAAAGCTCTCCCAAAAGTAGGTGAATGAGTTATTTGAGAAAAATTGGCTATCTGCAATACTTTTACAGATAATTCGCATTTACTCATTTTGAGTAGGTGAGTAATTTGCTATGGGTCTGAAACTTCACCAAGTGAAAGCTCTCCCAAAAGTAGGTGAATGAGTTATTTGAGAAAAATTGGCTATCTGCAATACTTTTAGAGATAATTCGCATTTACTCATTTTGAGTAGGTGAGTAATTAGCTATGGGTCTGAAACTTCACCATGTGAAAGCTCTCCCACAAGTAGATGAATGAGTTATTTGATAAAAATTGGGTATCCGCAATACTTTTACAGATAATTAGCATTTACTCATTTTGAGTAGGTAAATAATTAGCTATGGGTCTGAAACTTCACCATGTGAAAGCTCTCCCAAAAGTAGGTGAATGAGTTATTTGAGAAAAATTGGCTATCTGCAATACTTTTAGAGATAATTCGCATTTACTCATTTTGAGTAGGTGAGTAATTGGCTATGGGTCTGAAACTTCACCATGTGAAAGCCCTTCCAAAAGTAGGTGAATGAGTTATTTGAGAAAAATTGGCCATCTGCAATACTTTTAGAGGTAATTCGCATTTACTCTTTTTGAGTAGGTGAGCAATTAGCTATGGGTCTGAAACTTCACCAAGTGAAAGCTCTTTGGGATAGCTGCTCTGCAGAGATACCCTGAAGATAAAAAATTTCGTCGAAATCACTCTATGTAGCACGGTTTTCGAAATATTAGCTTTTTTGTGTTTTGCAATTTTTGCGCAAAAATTCGAAAATTCAAAATGGCCGCCATTTTTGGCAAGACAAAATTTTTTTTGAAAATTGGCATGGCTACTCTGCAGAGATACCCAGTGGGTCAAAAATTTCGTCAAAATCGCTCTATCTAGCACGGTTTTCGAGATATAAGCATTTTTGTGTTTTGCAATTTTGCGAAAAATTCGAAAATTCAAAATGGCCGCCATTTTTTGCGAGAAATTTTTTGTTTGAAAATTGGCATGGCTACTCTGCAGAGATACCCTGTGGGTCAAAAATTTCGTCGAAATCGCTCTATCTAGCAGGGTTTTTGAGATATAAGCATTTTTATGTTTTGCAATTTTTGCGAAAAATTCGAAAATTCAAAATGGCCGCCATTTTTGGCGAGACAAAATTTTTTTGAAAATTGGCATGGCTACTCTGCAGATATACCCTGTGGGTCAAAAATTTCGTCGAAATCGCTCTATCTAGCAGGGTTTTCGAGATATAAGCATTTTTATGTTTTGCAATTTTTGCGAAAAATTCGAAAATTCAAAATGGCCGCCATTTTTGGCGAGAAAATTTTTTTTTCAAAATTGGGATAACTACTCTGCAGAGATACCCTGCGGGTCAAAAATTTCGTCGAAATCGCTCTATCTAGCACGGTTTTCGAGATATAAGCATTTTTGTGTTTTGCAATTTTTGCGAAAATTTCGAAAATTCAAAATGGCCGCCATTTTTGGCGAGACAAAAATTTTTTGAAAATTGGGAAAAGTACTCCCCAGAGATATCCTGCGGGTCAAAAATTTTGTCGAAATTGCTCTATCTAGCACGGTTTTTGAGATATAAGCATTTTTGTGTTTTGCAATTTTTGCGAAAATTTCGAAAATTCAAAATGGCCGCCATTTTGGGCGAGACAAAAATTTTTTGAAAACTGGGAAAACTACTCCGCAGAGATACCCTGCGGGTCAAAAATTTCGTCGAAATCGCTCTATCTAGCACGGTTTTCGAGATATAAGCATTTTTGTGTTTTCCTTATTTGGAAAATTCGTAATGATTAATTAATCATTAATTACTCGGCCATTTCTTGACCAATCAATGCCAAAATCTAATGATTTCCAGATTTTAATAGAATGAATGTATTTGCCAAGTTTCAGGTGAATTGATAAAATTCCTTTCAAGTTATCATCCGGACAAGCTTCCCCATCGAAAAAAGACATTTTTGGTCATGTGACCTCTCTGATTGGTTGAAATGTCACTGCAGCATATTCAAAAAAATTCCCCAAGGCTACTGCCTAAACCTGCCAAATTTGAAAATAATCCGCCTAACGGTTACAGAGTTATAAGGAAAACAAAATGCGGAGCCGGCGGAGCCGGCGGAGCCAGAAGCTCTCCCATACACAAACAAGCGTCCCTTGCGGGACGCTTAATGATAAATTAAGACCATTTTCCTCCAGGGCTTACATTTTCTGAATATTGGCCTAGACTAGAAAATGTATTATATTTTCTAAAGAAGTGGATTAAATTGATCAAAACAAGATGAAAACCAAGCACTCATGATGAAAAAATTTAAAAAGGGAATTTTACTCTTTTTGTCTCCATTGTATACAAAATGTTCTGCACTAAACAGGACATACAATTAGTCTGCAGTGAACTATTACAATGACCAAAGCTTTTCATATTGAGTTTATACAATGGATATTTGGATAATTCAAAGTAGGACAGTTCTAATAGAAGTTTTACTGTAAAAAAGTGGACAGACAAATAAGAAGAATGTGAAAACTATCAACCTGCAATGATTCTGTATGACATCCTCAAAATATGCCCGCTCAGAGATCATACTGGGGTTATCCAGTACGTATCGGTTGTCACTCTGATAGGTAACGTCCTCAAACTCTGGGATGATGTTGACATCTGCCACTCCCATATTGATACGAATCCCCGAGTCCCTGTACCAAAGGAAGTCTGACTCCTGGTCAAATAAATAACAGCTTTTATATAAGTTGTTGTGATTGTATTCTGTTGGTTTGTTTGTTTGTCTGCATCTTTGACTCAAAACTATATATTGGATCAGGATTATATTTCACATGAGGTTTGGTATACCTTTGGCTTAGTTCTTCTCTAAGATTATCCAGACCCAAATTTTAAATCCACAATTGTAAGTTTTCAGCAATACACTTATAAAGTAAGGAAGTTAATCTAAAATTTGCCAGAAATCTAAAATTCGCCACCTCTGAAAACCTTACTTAATTCTATGAAAAAAAGACGTTTTGTCTTAAACTTTGTATTTTTCAGTTCAAAAAGCCTTAATTTACTATACATTCAACACATCTCACCACAATTCATTTATTTTATAAGTATTTCCACATATGGCAAACTTCAGATATGTGGCGAATTTTACATTTTTTACTCTACATAATTCAAAAAGACTAGTATTCATCGCACCGGGGTTATATTTTCACACAAAGTGGAGTCTGGCTGGGTCCAGTTCTGAATAAGAAATCCATTATTTCTTTACATTCAGTCAGTGAGGGTTTAGAGTAAGAAATCTAAAATTCACCACATATCTGAAAATACTAATAAAATAAATTAATTGTGGTGAGATTTGTTGAATGTATAGTAAATTAAGGTTTTTTGAACTGAAAAATACCAATTGTGAGACAAAAACATCATTTTCTTCATAAAATTAACTAAGGTTTTAGAGGTGGCGAATTTTAGATTCCTGGCGAATTTTAGATTTCTTACTCTATATGTTCTCAGGCACTGCTTTTTATGATATCGATTGAAACCAAAACCAGGTGACCATCTGCTGAACTTGATAACCATATGTCAACTGAAGCCTCAAAATGATGTGCATTTTGATTTATTGATCTATTTGGAATTGAACCCATGACCATGTCACGGTCATATGACAATAGGTAGCTAATACCTAGGTCACACTTTGCCGTGTTTGGGTCAGCGGCTACAAACATACTGGTTCATCTACCTTTGGTTGTGGATCAATCTACACTAAGTCTTGTATTTGGGTAGGGCACATTCAGTGGGATTCGTAATTGAGTAGAACACATTCGGGATGATTTGACAAGGCTCAGAACTGCATTTTTACTATGTTTGAAATACCCATTAAGACCTTTTATGAGCTTCATTAAAATGTACAGGATAGAGGGGTGAAGGGAGCAGGGAAGAGACATGGATATATGGGCCAGTATTTTCTTCAATGTGCACTAGCCAGATATGAGGTCTATGTATGGAGGCATAAGGATGAGGTTGCTGAAAGCAAATATCTACAGATATGATCACATGGAAGGTGTAACCTGGACATAATTAGATAGAGGAATGCAACTCGATGGTCAAGGTTCTGCACCACAAAACCCTTGTGTACTGGCGCCTACCAATTTTTTCACTTTATTTTAAAAATTTGGGGGTAAAAATTAGACTTTAAATAGGTAAAGAGATTAACATACATGAAATGCACAACAATATATGAAATTTGCCCATTCTATTTCCATCACTAGTCAGAAATTAGTTAATCATTTGCGAGTTTTGATACTACATGAGGCCTCTGATCTCTCCTGATGCAAACTTCACACATATTTTGATTTTTTAACCTTCTATTTCAAAATCCTTGATCAGTTAGAAATTCTTTATGCATTTGTGATGTTTGATATTACAGAAGACTTCTGACCTAATTGATGCATAATTAACATAAATTTGATTATTTTGTCTTTCTTTCAAAGGGTGACATTCCAGTTGTGAATTTTACACACTGTGGTGAATTTTTCCCATTTTTAACTTTTTGCATATGATGTTCCAAGACCCTTGGAATGATTTGCCTGATGATGTATGCTCAGCCAAAGCTCTCTCTCGCTCTTCATTCAGGAAGAAAATGAAAACTTATCTCTTTTCAAAAGCTTCACCACCCTAGTTTTTCTGGTCTTGTTTCAGTCTTTCTCTGTAGTTTCACCCCCTGCAATGTTTCTGATTTAACGATTACGATCTCAGATTTCTGGCATTATGCATCTTAGAGTCTGTCAATAGATGGAGATTAAGCGCTATAAAAAGTACTATGTATTAGAATTAGAATTAACTCTAGTTGTAAAAGCATTACAACTCTGAGGCTATCTGTTACCTGATTGTTACTTGTGAGGAAGTAATCAGTGGACAGTTCCTTGGTGTTGTGTAGAGTCTCCATGAATACATTGTCTGAATGTTCCACCTTCAGTCCTGCCAATCAAGAAAAACTCTCATCATAGTCATTCATTATTGCAAATTATCAATCCATTATCTGCATTACTATATTGTAAGTACAAATGTAATAACATATAAGGCTTCATAATAATAACAGTAATTCATTTCATCCCAACAATGAAATAGTCTTATCTTTTTTATAAGACTTTCAGTCACCAACACACGATAGTGCTATTTTGAAAAGCCTGTAACAACCTTTAGTAAAGCTAAAAAGTACATTGTAAAATCTATTATCTGAACCTGTTTTATTAAATAAGCCCACCTCATGCTCCCATTATTCAGTCTTAGAAGACTGGAAAGGTCAAGTTTGGGTTTTTATGTTTCTGTCAACAGATCAGGGTGATTATTCACTAATATTGTTATTCTTAGAATATAGGCATTTTCTCAGAAAAATTTCTAAGAATAATAATCTTTCAAAATTTCCTTAAAAAGGCATTTTCAATACATTTTTTCTTCAACAAATTATACTGTCAAGTCAATCAATCACTATTACAATACTAACACTATCTCTTTTTCATTCAGCTATTGTATCCAATTTGTCCTCATAACCTTTAGAAGTCTTAAAAATTTCAATGAATCTGAAAATTCTTATTCTAAGAAATATTTCTTATTCTAAGAATTTTTATTACAAAATGGTCGTTTTCTCAAAAAATTCCAAGAATAAAAATAATTATAATCATAAGAATGTTTGTGAATGTGGGCCCTGATCCTATAAGGACAGGTAGACTTTCCTCAAGTCCTTTTGTCTTAGGTATTATATGAGGACTGAAAGACTTTTTTTCAAGAATTTGTTGCTGACAAAAGTATTTCATCAGACAGTAGGATCAGCACCCATGATGATGGATTCATAATGATTCCATGTTTGTCAGATTTGGTGGAATAAGAAATACAAAGACTTGGAGCAAGTCTAAAGGCCGGGCTTTCGATGAATGAATGAAGGACTCCTCAAAAAGGTAGGATGTGCAGTCAGAAAATATGTATAACTGACGGGTATAGAGTAAGAAATCTAAAATTCGCCACATATCTGAAATTCGCCACATGTGAAAATACTAATAAAATAAATGAATTGTGGTGAGATTTGTTGAATGTATAGTAAATTATGGCTTTTTGAACTGAAAAATACCAATTTTTAGACAAAAACATCATTTTCTTCATAAAATTAACTAAGGTTTTAGAAGTGACAAATTTTAGATTCCTGGCGAATTTTAGATTTCTTACTCTAATATATAAACTATTTGCAGCCTTGGAAAATAGCTTCATCTAATATCTACCATGATAGCCATCTATTTTTGGGTATTTTGAACATCAATGTGAAGATTTTTTAGGATGATTTCCCAAAAAGGAAGTAAAATATCAGTGGTTAAGGTATATGGTGAATATACCAATACCCAGTCAAAATTATAAATACAGGTCTGAAACAGCCAATGATAAGATAATTTGGAGCTAAAAGTTTCAGTTTATTAAGTTTGAAATACGCCATTTTGGAATATGCAGTGCACATATTTTGATACATTGGTGGATACACTTGATTTATGATTTGTTTCACCACATCTGTCTTTTAAAATACATGTATAATGAAGAGTACTTCTTGTTCCTATAGTAATAACAGCAATGTTTTATGAGTTGGGGGTCATATAAAGTATTCTTTCACACTCACTGACATCACTCACAATATGGTACATTGTGCAATATTGAAGCATGGCAGATTTAGAACACTTCCTCTTTGGACAAATCTGTGACAGTTTTGCCTAACTTTAAAAAAAAAACTTAGGAAGTCTATCATTTTTGGAAGTTCCATAAGTTTCATAAGTTATCCTAGACTTCTGAAAAACTTTATAGCAAAATTTAACTTTGGGGGAGAATGCAATAACGAGTATTGGGTGTGGTACCCCAACATAGTTTTTAATTGTCCAAATATAAAATATTTGACTTTACAGCTTGATAAGTCAAGTTTAAAGCTCAATACATTGACTTTGAAGCACAAATGGAGACAGGTGTAACATTAAAAATTATTTATTTTTCTTTTTTTTGGAACCTTGCCCCAATTCTCTCGCATAGAGAGAGAGAAAGAGACATTGTAAAAGATTCAGTAAACAATTATCACAAACACAGTAACGATATTGCAGACAACATTGTACTTATTCTGACAACAAAATACTGTCTTCACAGCAATTATGGTCACAGCAAACCTAATGGACACATCCCCAAACTTTCAAAATTTGGCAAGGCAGTTACAGTGTGACAATAAAAAGTCGTTGAGATAACTTATGGAATAAAATTGTACAAACACATTGACAATAGTGACTGGACTCTTACAATTAACCATAAGCTTAGAAAATATGTGGTGTGACCATAATTGATATGCTGACAGGTCAGAATTGTTTGGCAAGCAGTACATGCTTTGTCACAGGCATAAGCTGACACTCAGAATACAGGTATATATTACACTGGAGAAAGGAAATGTTGAGAGCAAGGTGAATAAGTAACTTTAGTTGGTGCGACCATAAAACTGAAATTTCAATGTTTCATCAACATTTTCTGGCTAAAATTAATTTTTATGCTGTGCAAAACAAGTTCATACCGTCATTAACTGATACACGAGGAAATGTGAAATTCAACACAGTGTGATTAATTCACCACCTGGTGATGTGGGGAAGTGGTGAGGGTGTGGAATGTGTTAAAAACTAGATTGCGTCAACTCGACACCAACACATCCCCAGACATATCGTCTCTCATGTCACAGGCATTCACTGGGAATTTTTTTTGTAGTACCCATTTTGTGTGATTCACAATTATTATTTTTTACCTAACCATTTTTTTTTCAATTTTTGGGGGGTTAATTTTAAAAAAAATAGCATTAGAGATGCCCGTAAGCCACAGCCTGGGGTAATAGTTATTAACACCATGAGATATAGAAGTAGTGAAACAGGACAAAGATCTGCAGATTTTCAGAGCAGTGCCAGTTATATTAAAGGTTCAACTAATGTTTTAGTTTAGAAAATAATGACTAAGAGAAAAAACGCATGTAAAAATAAAGTATTAAAATAAGACAATTCAAAAGCAAGATAACAGCATTACTCAGTAAACTAAAAATTATGAAGCTGTAAAATTTATTAATTGGAGAATAGCTGTCAATGAAAATAGCCTGATTATGTATATATAAGTATAAGTATATATAATAATAAGTTGCAGCAATCCATATATCTTTGTTATAAGAGAAACATATCTCTAATATGGCAAGTAAACACATTTTGACAGAACCAAAGTTAAAGGTCACACCATGATGCACACCTACATCCCTAACCAATGTCACTACCAAATGTCAAACTTCTACACCTTACAAAATCTAAGAAGTACTTCAACTTCCTGCACCTTAGTGATTCTGAGATATAGCCCAGACAAGATTTCATAGGTCAAGGTCACTATGGCAAAGTCAAAGGTCAAATCAAGGCCACACCATGATGTTGCACACTTACATCCCCTAACTAATGTCCATACCAAGTATCAACTTCTTACACCTTTCAGTTTTCAAGATATAGCCCAGACAAGATTTTATATGCCAAGGTCACTACGGCAAGGTCGAATCAAGGTCACACCATGACACTGCACACCTACAAACCCTAACTAATGTCTCTACCAAGTATCAACTTCCTATACCTTATGGTTTCCAAGATATAGCTTGGACAAGATTTCATAGGTCAAGGTCTCCATGGCAAGGTCAAAGGTCAAATCAAGGTCACACCATGACGCTGCACACCTATTGCCCCTAACCAATGTCTCTACCAAGTATCAACTTCATACACGTTATGGTTTCTGAGATATAGCCTGGACAAGATTTTATATGTCAAGGTCACTACAGCAAGATCAAAGGTCAAATCAAGGTCACACCATGACACTGCATACCTACAGCCCCTAGCTAATGTTTTACAGTTTTTGAGATATAGCCCGTACAACATTTTATAGGTCAAGGTCACTACAGCAAGGTCAAAGGCCAAATCAAGGTCACACTATGACGTTGCACACCTACACCCCCTAACTAATATCCCTACCAAATATAAACTTCCTACACCTTCAGTTTCCAAGATATAGCCCGGACAAGAGTTTATAGGTCAAGGTCACTACGGCAAGGTCAAAGGTCAGATCAAGGTCACACCATGACGTTGCACACCTACAACCCCTAACCAATGTCCCTACCAAGTATCAACTTCTTACACCTTATGGTTTTTGAGATACAGCCTGGACAAACTTTTTCCCTCCGCCCGCCTGCCCATCCACCTACCATGGGTGAAAACAATACCCCGACAGCTCTTAAGGGCTATGGGGTAAAAAGCCCTCGATGTTAAAGGTTTACTAAAAGCCTTGTTTTTTGGCACATGAAAAAACAACATATTAATATATTCCCATATGAGATTTCAAGTGTATCAGTCACATAATATGACTGTTATATGGCTTAAAAGGGCATTTTAGAGACTTTAAGGTAACCTTAAAATTAAAGTTACAGATTTAAAACTTTTCACAGCCAAAAATAACATGTAGAAGTTATATCTATTATAGTACTCGTTAGACTTATCATTTAGAGGTCACAGGACCAAATATGTAGTACATGTCATAAAAGGGTCACTCAGGTGGGTGTTTATGGCCCTCATACACAGGTTAAACTTCTAATTTAAAGCCTTGATTTTTATCACATGTAAACAAAATATAATCATATATTCTCAGCTGAGATTTCATCTGTATCAGTCACATTGTTTGACAGCTATAGAGCTTAGAAAAGGTATAAAATCCATAAAATAGGTTCTCTGTTGGCATTTTTTGAGACCTAAAGATAACCTTAAAAAAGTTACAGACTTAAAATTTTTCACAGACAAAGATTTCATGTAGAAATTATAACCACTGCAGTTTGAGACTTGCCAGACTTACCATTTTTAGGTTATAGGGCAAAATATGTGAAAAAATATCCCCAAAAATGTCTAAATAGGGTCTTTAGGGTGACAAAATAGGATTATTGTTTTATATTATATGCTTGAAGTACTTTCAGCTCTGGAAATGCCATTTTCTGTTATTGGAATAATTGTTTTTTTTATCAAAATTTCTAAAACATTTCAATGTAAGAAATGTGAAATTCTCTATGTATAGTATATGAAATTCAACACTGTGTCACAAGTCTGCATATGAACCTCGTACAGCCGTAGTTGAAAGACAGGAGCGTTTCACCGAATGCCATTAACTGTGGGTTATACTGCCTGTAGTGTGAATGGGGTGTAACAGAGGTCTAATTAAACCAGTTCAACTGTATTAGTCCAATGTTTGTGTGGTAAAACATACTATATCTTTCTGTTACATCATTCTATAGAAAATCTGCAAATCCAGAACACTCAGTGAATATAAATATATCCATCAAGATCCAGGAAGAAGCTAAGTTACATAATATTATGTTTTAATTTATTCATGATACAGCTCGTCGAAATAAGATTTTGAATGATGTTGTCAATACAATCTCTGATAGAATGCTAGAAATGATTATCAACTTCGAAGTTAATATAACATTAACCCCTCCAAAGCCAATGTAGTTCTTTACCCAAGGGCCAATATTTACCAATCATTCCTGTATATAGTGACATCAATGTGACATCAAATTACCTTTTTATGTATGAAACTATGACTTCCCTATATGAACAATAAATAGAAATGATTATATCCCCAAAGAGGACTGTGTATTATGTGACTGACTGTTGGACTAGATCCAGTACAGTCAATCACCGAAAATAAGAACGTGGAATGTGCGAAGAATTTGAGGCCCCCCCCCCTAGGGGCACGTTCTTATTTTCCATACAGGCATTTTGGCCCCCTAGGGGCATGTTCTTATTTTCCATACATCACTTTTGAGGTCCCCCCCCCCCCACTAGCCCTACTAAAAATTAGTAAGGCCATTTGGGGGGGCCACGTTCTTATTTTCGGACGTTCTTATTTTCGGTGACTGACTGTATATGGTCACCTTAGCAATAGGAACCCACAAGAACAAGATCTGGTATATAGGCTATGAAGGGGTTAAATGGAATGAACTAAAACCATACACAATGTAATAAGTTAAAGCAGCACAAAAGCTATAAGTTTAGTAATGAAATATGAAATGTCATAAAAAATATATTTATAAAGGCTTCCTGTAGATTTCTGTGTTACACTATTCTTTGATGAATGTTTTGTTATATAAAATTGTGGGTTTTGTGTCCTTTTTAAAATCATGACATACTATCAATGAATTCTGCGTACTGTCATAAGGTGATGATAAATATACACATAAAGTTATTGAAATCCTCTGCACTAAGCTGTGTTTATATTTGATTTTGAAATATTCTTACAGAACAAAACTGATAAATCTCTCAAGTCAATGATATATATATTAACCTAGTTTTCAGGCTGCATGAGTTTGTGTAATATCAACAGATGTCCTACTTTTTAAAACCATCATGAATTTTTCAAAATCATAGAGTTAACTGTGGCCTCTGTAAATCACCCACCACTGAGACAATTTTACAAATAGCTTTTACCAAAAAATCAATAAAAATACAGATGTCATTGCAGAACTTTTTGTAAGGCCTGTTTGTATCAATATGATATAAAAGACTCCAAAAATAAAACTAACAATCTTTATAAAATGTACAGTCATTATTGGGACCTTCTGGCCAGTGCTTTTTCCAGTTTCTTTGATATGAAGAAACTCCAGGTATTTCTACTACCTTTCAGGATGCCAGAACATCACAGGTTTACTTCCCCTACTAGTGTTGGTAACCAGTACTAATATCTAGTTCACAAGTTTCTGTGTTGGAATCACAAACTACAACCAAACCGGACTGTCTGCTTTCATTTCTGGTTCAACCCACTTTGTACTGTGGAAAGATATCTTCAGTGGGATTTCGCGGGAATAGACTTTGAGCAGTATGCCTTTGGTGCGATTCAACACAATTCAGAAAATGTTTTGTATTTGGGACCTCTTTAATTTGTGAAATGTTTGAAAAACCTTGCACACCCTGTTCTACAATATATAGGCTGGAGAAGGTGAAATTGGGATGTATAATCGGGGCAGCTGGTTCTTCAACATGAAATACTAAGATACCACAATATCTTTTCCCAGCCATAAGGACAAGGTCATCAAGTGCAAAGTGAATGCAGATATGACTGTTAGGAAAAGGTGTGACTGCCCATAAACTGGGACATATATATATATATATATATACACCTCCAAAATCAAACACCTTAACCACCAGGCCAAAGAAACCATTTATTTTTGCCATGTATATTTTTTTCCAAATTCCCAGATGCCATTTGTTTTGTGTATAACAACAAGCACTAGTTGAAGCCACATGACGTGTGTGCTCTGAAATCCAATATTTGTTAAAATGAAAATCAGGTAAGAAGTTGAAAATAAAATTGCAGCTACTACTCAGCCAGTGAAGATTGTCACTTCATTTTATCTCAATATCCAAACTTTTTTCAGAATTAAATTTTGTTTCAGAATTATACATTATGATTTTTGAGCACTTTCTCCATTTAATTAACATTAATTATTAATTATGCTTGAGATGTTTTCAGGTAAGTAATGTACTTCACTGGCTAAACAGTATGTGCTAAATGAAATATAAATCTCAAATTGCTAAGTTAAGAAAAATGCTGATTTTAATAATGTATTAAACTAAAATATAAAATGGTACAATATAGAAGAACCAAATAAGGGAAACCAAAAAAACTGAAGCTAGAAAGATTGGAACTAAAATATGAATTACCTCTCCAGATAATACCTATGTACAATAAATACATGGTTAAAATCTAATGCTACTTTCTTGAGTTTTAGAGCCTGCAAACTCAAATTATATAGACTCATAAATATAAATGTGAAATTTGTGACAGTATACAATATTTGCAAATCAGGGAGTCACTCCTTAAATTTTTTAAAAGCAATACTTAAATTTTAGTAAAATTTTGTCAAAAAGTGAATATAAATTATATATTATCACCCAGATTCCAAATTTGAGCGGAATTTTCCAAAATACAAACTAAAATAAGATCACAGTATTCCCAACTTGCAAATGTGTATATTGTAGCAAATTTCACATTTCTTAAACTTGCTTTTATTTAAAACTTTGGGTATAGATGTTAATAGAATATAGTCCTTAATATCAGATTCTGATTGTACAACATACGATATGAAAAATTGATAAATGTAAAGAATCAACAGAACTTGACAAATTACATTTCTTTGTCTGGGTTTTATGACAGTGAACTGATACTAAAACAGAATGGTTTAAAAAAATAAGAAATTACTGGAGGAGATTTACAAGTTTCACTACTACTCCCAATCAGCACAAACAGATTTTTTGTTGGAAATTAATTGAATAATCCACAAAATATCTGCCTAGCTACACAGAAACACACGGAGTCACAACAGTCCTTTTGTACCAGGTTTGTTGACCATAACAAACAGCCATTTATATTGTGTTATACCAACCTTTGTGACATTGGTGAAAACAGCTTTGAGGAGCAACATTATAGTTCAATTTATTATGTTACTGTTGCTGTTCTATTTGCAAAGTTAAATGTGAAAAATTATGGAAGAATTTTGATAACACTTTCAGCAGATGTTGACAATGGTACAAGGAATAGATCATTTGATTTCAGTGGTGATCATGGTTGCCATCTGGATCCAGAGATTTTTTGATGGATCTTTCATCATTGCAAAATTATCAATATATGACTGCATATATAACTATATAATTAATCATGAGATTGAGGTTGCCTGGCAGTGTCTATACAATACTTACATTTAAACTGGATCCTAGCAAAATTCCAGATACTAGGTTCCAGAGCATGAATAATTGGGTGAAAATAAACTGCTTGGTGGAGGTTTGCACTTTCTGAGTGCTTATCCAGCTTGCCTTGAGGTATCTTGGTATATATCACCTAAGGCGGACCTATCATATGTGTGTGGACATTATAAAAAGATTTAATAGTCTCGCATGTATCAGTTCAGTTGACACCTGGATTTCAGGGGATTCCCCTTTAGCTCAGCTGGTTAAAGAGCTAGACTTGTGTTTATTTCTGTGTGTCATCCGAAGGCTCTGGAATCGAAACCCAACAGAACCAATCAATAATTTCTCTCCATACAGCACATTGTGGAATGTCTAAAGAATTCGCCCCCCCCCCCCTTTCACAGCCAAGTGAGTTAAAGTGTAACAATGTAGTCATTTAAGACCTGAGGACAGGTTTTTCCTTGGAGGGGTGTTATGTAATCTCCTCCCGTATATCAGTTCTGTTTACACCTGGGCTTCCAGGGATTCCCCCTTTAGCTCAGCTGGTTAAAGAGCTAGACTTGTGTTTATTTCTGTGTGTAAATCAAAAGCACTGGCATAGAGTCCCAGCAGAGACAATCATTAATCACTTTACAGTAAATGGTGGAGATTTGTTCATTACAGAGAGCAATTCCACCTGACAATAACCTTATATTACCAGGAATGTACTCTCAATATAAATTTGAATAGTATTATTATAAAAGGGATAAACAAAAACTTAACATAGTAAAAAAAGCCAAAAGCTGAAATAACTGGTCTTGAAATATACAGAGAATCTTGAAGATGAACATAGATTTCATAATAAGAATAGGTCTTACAACATCACTTATGAGTATTTAAGAAAAGTATATAAGTGTTCTTGTATCATTATATTGTATTTATACTCAGCACAATATCTCCATGTACTAAAAGACTCATAGCGCCATATGACCCATAGGACCACACAAGTACAGTCCAACTCTCAAGTTACTGACATTCCCCTTACTGAAAGACAGAGGCTCAAGGATGAACATTTATCAATGTAATTGAGGTTCTTTAGAGTGCCACTGGGGATAGGACCCAATGACAGAGGGCCGCCATTTTAAGTGTTTCAGGTATTTCTTATGGTGACAAATCATTTGTAGGAATTTCTCTATGGACTGTTCTAATTATTTTGCATAGAAAAACATTCCTTGACATGTTAATTACACTTGAAATCTTTTATTTAACCTTAAAGGGAAACTAAAATCACTGTTGTCTTTTTTGTTAAATATGTATATCATACAATTTATTCATCTGCTATGATCATGCTTTGTTAAAAAAAGGTTTTCTGGTGCGTGTTTTGTAATTGCTTAGAATCATATATTAACTCACTAGCTTTTGCAATTGAACATATAAACACCAAATTAACAACACCAAAAACACAACTTTTCACCGAATTTTACAAGATACAACAACAGAGAGATTTAAATTTATTTAAAAGTCACATTTCACAAATTTCTCCTTGTTTTTTGTTGTTTTTTTTGTTACAAAAACACTTCTGTGATTATATTTTAAATAAACTTAAAAGGAATTGTTTGCATCTTGTAAAATAAGAGGTACGTGGGAGACAGAACAGGAGGCTATTCTATTGTTACAACAAAGATAAAATATCCACTTGCTTCTGTGGCGTTTGAAGGCAAAATCTTTCAAAAAGAACCTTGACACTGTTGACAAGAAAATAATATAAAACACTGAGTTAAAGCAAATAATGTAACAAAATTTTGTGTAAATCCAAATTAAGATGAAAATGATCATATCGGAAAAGAATATAATAATGTGTCATAAACATTTAAAAAGTACTGAGACTGACAAGTTTGGACACGTTAATCTTGTTTGTGGCATTTTGCTTGTTCATGGCATTTTTAATAATTATGTTTTAGCTGAAGGTGCACATTAATATTGAACACCTTGCCATATTCTTACAGTCCTTGCAAAACTGGTATGGTAGTCGGTAAGTTTCATCCCAGTATTTCCTACATCACTGAATTTGATATACGATCTATATTTTATTTTGGGGGATGAGATATAAAAGTTATAACAATGACTTCACTTTATAAAACTATTGGCAGTACGATCATGCATATATACAAAGCTATCATTGTACAGAAGCACTCTCTCACAACTTTCCTTCATTTCACAACATGTGGTCACTAGAAAGATACTGTGTCTTGGATTTTCAATATATAACAGGGTTCATTTCACAATATTATCATCTAACTATTGTTGTGAGTCAGAAATGGATAATAAATAACCCACACCTTCAATACCTAATGACAGAAACACAAATCGCATTTCAATAGGTTTAGTATATTCTGTACACTGCTACCTTTCACAGCTACCTAGTTATACAATCACAAGAAATGTGGTATTGTGTCAAAATGTCCATTTTCAAGAATTACTGTAACCATGATTCCCTGTTAGAATGTAAGCCAGTATATGATTTGAAAAAATTTTATTTTAAGCCCTGGGGCCGATTTCACAAAGGGACTTAAGTCCAGATTTAGGCTTAAATCTAAGACTTTGGTATTAAATTTTGTCAAAAAACTGCTAAGTCTGTGGTCTTAGACTTAGCGGATTTCACAAAGCAGCTAAGTCCATGAAATTGCTAAGTCAGTGGACTTAACTTTTAAGTCTGGGAGGTAGTGGGCTTAAATTTTGTAAAGAGGACTTAAATATGGCCGCCATAAACTTTTCTCCACTTCAAAATTTGAAATGGCTGTAAATAAATTATAATTATGCAGAACACCTCACTAAAGTAGTGTTTGGGAAGTTTATATGTGCTAACAAGGTTTTCAATTTCAAAACAGCACTTATCCTTAGATAAAATACATTAAAAGAAGAATATGTGGCATCAATATTATATTTTGAATAGATACAAAAGGTCACATGACACAGAAAACCACTGTGGTTATATGATAAGCCTGGACTTAGCTAAGTCACCTTTGTGAAATCCATTTTTCTAGCTAAGACCAAAGTCTTAGAATTAAGTCCAAGACTTAGCCACAAAAGGGACTTAGTTTAAGTCCTTTAGTGAAATCGGCCCCTGGAATCCAAATACTGTTGACATGCTAATCTGTAAGATATATGGCTACAATTTTAAATACCCAACAGTTTTACCAAGTTTGAACATGTAATGAATTATAAACTACCTTTCCAGCAGGAAGCCCACCCACCCCACCCCAATCCCCGAATTTCCTTACTGAAAAGACGGGTTTTCTGTAATTTGCTATTCACAACCGTATAATAAATTACATGACACTCTGAAATGGATAGGCACATAAGGATACACATGAGAATAATTGTGAACACTGCCATATAAATGTGTACAGAATGACCACAATAAAGAATAACATGATTATGAATAAACTTTGGACATTGTCAGACAAGAATTGCCTGAATTTCTGCTTAGTGAAAAAAGTCAAATTGAACAAAATATATCACAAATAATAATTTTCATCCCTTTAATTGTTTTATTTCTAATCATAAACAGTCCCATCTAAATACCAAATTGTATTTCAGATAAAAACTTTCACTTTCAAAGCCAGACCAATGTAGTGTTCATATCTAAGCAAATCTTATCAGATAATTTTGTAAAGATTTGATGTGTTTAGCTTTTAGTACAATTTTCTATTATACATGTGTTTAATGTCACATTCCTTATTTCTTGTGTTAAAATATCAACAGAAATTCTGTGTCCTTAAAAAAGAATTCTTGTTTGTTATAAAATTTAATACAACTTTTGGGGGAAAAAATTGCACTTATATATTTAAAATTTTATTGCAGAAAAAGGGTGTACAGTTTTTATAATAGACTGGACATAGTTACAAGCATCCTACATGCTGATATATTTTCCAAAAATAACAAAATAATATGAGCAAGTTGACCTCTGAAAAGCCATGATTTGATTTGCTCAATGAAGCTAAATAGAGTTCAACAACAAAAATAATCTCAAAAACCAGTATCCGGGAGAAAGTAACTTGTGTGTTTTTCGGTGAAAAATATTTAGACCATTTCTTCAGGAAATAAGATATACCAATCAATGACAGTTTGCCACTCACGAAACAAATCAATCTGAAAAAGGGACTATCTTTCCTTATTACTTCCACTGCATCTTGTTGGATTGAGAGAGAATGTCCTTATAAATGGTGATTTAAACAGAAAACGACATACCAGCTTTTCAATTGTAAAACACAGAGACAGTAACACATAATAATATCATAGAGACTATTACTTAAAATGAACATACTGACAGAAAAACATTTCAATTGGAACAAAAATTATAAATATTTTCGTTAGTAATAATCAGTCATTACCAGTAACCATACCATAACGGAAAATAAACATGATAGCTAACATAAAAATACTAGTTTGAAAAAAATAAGATCCTGTCAAAGACTTAGACCAACCAGTTACTATATATGACATTTCAACCCCACAAAAGTCCTTAACCTCAACTAAATTTAATTAACATAGACATTTAACTACAATATGAAGAAAGTCTTACCTTCCAGATAACCAGCCCTGGTGTCATTTTCACTGAATAAGACTGGATGAGCTGCATCTACATAAAAATATTTCTTGTATATGTAATATTTGAAGGTGATGCAAAATATGCAGGAAATACTAATTTACTGGCAAAAAAAACAACTATTTTGGAATATTATCAAAAAGTTAAAATAGACAAATAGCTGGAACTGTTAATATGTACACTAAATTGAACTACATAAACTATAACTCAAAAATGTTATGTCTGTTGTTTACTACAAATACAAGTTTATATTTACAGTTTTATATAAAAAGTAAATACTTTACTCAAGTATATGACTATACATGCAGACATTTAGTCATTAATAAACATGACATACAAATACGTAGAAGTACAGATTATTTGAGAAAGTTTTAAAGCATATACATATCGCCACTATATTTCCACTATAGAAAGGAGAAAATGGTTGGCACAATAGATAAAAAATAGAAAGTTGTTGTTACAAGCACAGTTTTAAAATTACACATTCAACATAAAGCCACATACAATATAGTCACTGGTGTATTTTAGAAATAATACAGTGAAAAAAATAATATCAATCACATAAATATCTGCCACCTAACATACACAGTAGAACCTCAATTGTCTGATTGTATTTAAAGAGGATTAATTTGATTGGACATTAGAAATTTCAAAGGCTTTTAAGGATTGAGGTGAATGAATAGTATATTGCTGTATTTTATTCAAAATCAAGGCCTCAGTGAATCCAACATGTTATAATGAGCTGGATTCAAACCCATGGCCGCAGAGGCAAGAGTTAAGTGTAAACGTCAAAATTGCTGACCACCTTGACACTGAGTTTGTTCCCTTTATACTATTCCAGTCAATGGTTCAGTTGCAAAAATCAAAATTGGGATTTTATGTCCCCTTTCAACAGCCAGGGTCCTCAGTATGGTTACCTGTGGGAGTCAAACCCACACAGAGGTGACAGTCTGGTATTAGATGCCAAACCTGCTAACCCACTCTGGCACTGAAGACCAATGGTTCAATTGCAAAAGGTTGCTTTAATTCCTTCACCACCAACGTAGCAGTTTTCAATTTTATAAAAGGAAATTCTAGGGTAGAAGACTTTGCATTTTAAGTTTGTAAAACACACTAAATGTATTGTCATTCATCACATCCTCTGACAAAATATCTTAAATAAATATTCCAATACAAAGAATTTTTAACCACCAAGTGCCGGAGGAAAGTAACATGACCAAACAGAGGTGTCCACTGCTAATATGGTCAGACATGGCACCAAGAAATATACTTTGCTCTCAACTGTTGGTCAACAGATAATGTCTGATGTTACAGAGTAGAAACACAGTTATTCATTAGAAAGAGGTAAGTGAGTATAAAACAGAAAGGATGTAGAGCAAGAAATGTATGTGAAAATCAGTACGGTGAGGAAACCTCCCTTTTATTTCTTGACTTATGGGAAATTACTTATTTGTAATTTCTGTGACTCCATTAGGCATCTGATATCCCCTGATGTAAAATTGGTACAATTTTTTTATCATTTTGTCTTATTTGAAATGGTGGCCCCCAACATCAAATTTGACATTCTGTGCCAAATTTCACATTACTGATTCCTTAGTTTTGGGAAGGAGTGAAAAGGTATATTATTCAAAAACTTGAATGTGTGGACAATAATAGACAATCGAGGTTCTACCAAAGTGATTACTAGACTTAAACAAAGACTTAACACAGATCATGTCACTGCATATATAAGAGTGGTCTAAGGAAACCAGTGTGGTATTGGATAACAGACAGGTGTTAAAAAGATGAGTTGAAAGCTTTATATCAAAATTAGTTAAAATTTTATGGCAAAGATTTCCATTGAAGTCAAAGTTGGGGTTTCATGTCCCATTCAACAGCCAGGGTCATATTGGGACAGGTCTTCAACATTGCCACTTGTAGGACTCCAACCACACAGAAGTGACAGCCTGTGATTGAGATGCCAAACTAGCTACTAGGCCACTGAGGACCTAAGATATACAATGAATACAAATTTCAATGCAGATTGTATTGAATAAAAACAGGGACAAAATCAAAAGTTTGGATTTGACATGACTTTTAATGGCTATCTACTTAAGAAATTCCTGTTTCATTAGCTATGTATTACTGAAATGAGGAGACCATCAAAACTAACATCAATGATAATTCTGACATTTGTAGAACTAAGTATATTACTCAGATATATTTCCTCAATTTCTCAATTTGCTCTGTCCAAAGATACAGATATAACTGATAAATATCAGTCTACAGCACTATTTTAGACATACGAGAGACTATTTGTGCAATTACTACGATGCACAAATTTGTGCAATTACTACGATGCAAGTGCAAACCTTATGTGTAACAAACAAAAAAACAACAACAATGAATCTACAACATAATTGGCAAATTAAATGTCTCACAGTTCAACAATGTACAAATGAAAATACCCATCTAGAGCATGTAAAGGAGATGTTTATTTTCATCGTCATACTAACAAATGTTTATAAGATGCTCAACTACGAATAATGGGAAGCTGTTGATCAAAACACACATAAGTCTTGTATACATTGGAAAACACATATCAAAAGCTTAAGTCTCATTTTGTACAATTACAGAAACATTACTCTCTTAAAAAGTATATGACAACCTTAACATTCCAATAATATTGAAATATATGCAGTTTGTCATGTTGTGCATATGATGTATTATCCTGTTTCAGATATGTCAAAGTTAAGACAGTCATTTCGCTGTGTAAGTGACTGGCAAAGACAGTTACTTACACTTGGTTTTTGTCATATTCATAAATGCCAATACATAACAAGTAAAGTACTAAATGTTATTGGTTAATATTCTGTGTAACATTGTATTCCTTGTAGTATGTAGTTTACACTTTCAAATACAGTTTACTGTATTTTACTTTTATTTTACCTGTCTTGCACTGTTAATGCAAGTTATTTTCTTTTGTTTCATATTATTATACCTATTCTGGTAGATTAATCAGAACCTGTACAGGTAATATGTTAAGTGAGACATATGTCTTCCTGGTGGGAAGTATTCACCACTGTTAATGCAAACTAATGTATTTTGTTTCATTTTATTATCCACCATGAGCCATACTGAGCAGAATCAATAAGTGCTTATTTTTGTAAACTTTTCTGAAACCGTGTAGCTTTAAAATGTGTTTTATAAATCATTAGAAAAGTACTTTTATAGAGCTTATGCTTATGTTTTGTTCCAAAAAAATTATACAAAGAAATCTCAAGTTAAAAATTTAAGTTTGTTTACATTTACTGGTGCCCCTATATATGTTTGCATTATTTGCATTTTTTTTTTGAATATGGAATTATTTTATTTTTCATACAAACTGGTGAATATTAAAAGTAAAACATCCCTCATTAGACATATATGAAGAATTACATCACTCATGAAGATTATTAAACTTGTATAATATTGTAATATAATATTCATTTGTGATACATTTTTTCAAACTTGTAAAGTAAGAAATCTAAAATTCGCCAGGAATCTAAAATTCGCCACCTCTAAAACCTTAGTTAATTTTATGAAGAAAATGATGTTTTTGTCTCACAATTGGTATTTTTCAGTTCAAAAAGCCTTAATTTCTCACCACAATTCATTTATTTTATTAGTATTTTCACATGTGGCGAATTTCAGATATGTGGCGAATTTTAGATTTCTTACTCTATATATCTGCAATTTTTCCCACTACAAAAGTTCAATCAGAATATACCAAAATTGTCCACAGTAGCACCCACGGCCCCTTCACTGGAAAGAGGAAAACTTGGGCAGAGGCATTAATACAAGCATGGGCATATAGCTGAACATAATCACACCTGTTAATGCCCATAAACATGATAAAAGTCACCAAGCAGGTTGAACAGCATACCTCACAATATTACAAAATATTGCATGTAATTAAACAGTCAATGTCTGACATCCCAGCATTTGTCTTTATAAAATAAATTTATTGCTTACCCAATCAAATGCACTGTACCTGCCATATTCATGCTCAGCCAATTAAAACCCTTAAAACTTATGGGAAAGTCCTACTTTTGTTACAAGGTTATATTTACATTGTGAAAATTATGCACTTTTCCTGATGTAAGGGGGATAAAACTAAAAGATACATTAAAATTTCCCAAACAATCTAGCCTCTGCTTTTTGTTAGAAAGGATGGGCGTGTTTTGGGGGATGGGCGATAATACAAACACATGCACTTACACGAATGATTGCAGTATATGGATAATAGATTTGTCTGGAATAGGGGGGGGGGAACAATGGTATTGTGAGTAGTACATTTGCCTCTCAAATATCAGGTCCTGGTTTTGATTCCATAACCAGAAGTGGGGCAGTTGGTAATTAACGCTCGACGATAGGAGAGGGTTATTGTAATCAGTTTGTTTCTGTCTGTCTGTCTCTGCACCATTTTGCCCTTATAGCTCAAAAACTATGACATCAATCCCTCTCAAATTTGGTGGGCAGGTATTTCATGGGGTACAGATGGATTCTTCCAAATTTGGTGTAATTTGTTTAAAAATTAAAGTCAGGAGAGAGTTTTACTTATTTTTAATTGGGAATACACAGTGAAACTGCTTCTCTTCATCACATACGTAAAAAATCAATATTTTGCTTTCTGATGTCATTATACTTAATGATGTCACAATGCAATTCTTATTGTGAGGTCACAAACCTAGCTTGTGATACTTGCTGTGTTTAAGTAAAAATATTTCTTCTCACCTTATGTCTTGAAATTGACACAAAGATAATAAAGAGAGGGGGGGGGGGGGTGTTATAGTCATCATTTTTATTAATTATTATTTCTGTTTTTATTTTCTCTTTTTTACTTTCAATTCCTTGACAGTCCATCACAAAAATTTACCATGAGTGATTTTCACCAAGAAGTGACTTTTAAGCTATATTTTACCTCCATCAGCAGTTTATGTTTTTGGGTGCAAATTGTTTGTCTATTTGTCTGTCTGTCGGTCTGTTTTTTGGTGTTTAGATTACTCAAGAATTAATGAACAGATCTTTATTAAATTTTTTTTGCGGGTAGGACCTGGCCAAAGGAAGAAGTTACTAAAAGAAAGATCTGGATCTTATTTTGGATACAAAAATTCAAGAATTTTCAGAGGTCCCATTTCAATGTATTTTTAATGAATTTGGCTTTCTACTTGATATTTCTTCAAAAATTAATTTACATGTTTGGTTTTATTTTATTGTCTTCCTTACAATACTTTATATCACTTTAGAGACTGGTCACATAGAGTCGAGCATTTTGCTCTCTCTGAGTGCATCTTGTTGTTTGTATGTACCATATGGTTTTCAATTCAGACTCATCTTGACCAACAAGCATTTACTGCAGCAAGTTCATCCATGAACGGTTTGTCATGGTATGACTAATACAATGCATTGAAAGTAATGCTAAGCCAATATCAATGAACCAATCTTACAGATTCATCTATGACACTATATTGTGTCAAGACACTAGTATAAATACTTTCCTGCAGTTTAGTTTTAAAGATTGAATTTTTATTTTATTTTGTGGATATGTATCACCCATTCGGATTTAATAATGGCACTGAATGTTGTCTAGGGATATCTGATAATGTTAATGAACCAACTGGATGTTACTGTTCATGTTTTTATCATTAACTCCTTCACAGTTTAGATGTCAGGTCTCTTCCAGCAGATTTACTATTGCTGAGATACCAGGTCTAGCCTGGCAATAATTCAGAGATACTGTGCCAATAAATCAAACAATGTACACTCTCCTTTGGTTCTGTATTTCACTTTTTAAAAGGCTCCGGATTTACCTATCATATATCCATATATATTGAGAGTCAGTTTAATGTATTAAAAGGTTCTGACATCATACATCAAAGTCTTATGTCTATATATATGGAGAGTGAGTTTCATGCATTAAAAGATTTGATAATGCATTCACAGTACTGTAGATCAGGCAATTCAGAAAATATCAGCATCTATCACGTTTCTTGGGGTACACATTAATATGACTGTGAAGTGGTTAATTATCAATTCAATTATTTGAAGTTAGTCAGTGATAAAGCCAGATAAGGTGCCTATTTTTGTTATTAAATAACAAAATCAGACATTCAATAAAAAGTAACATTTATACTAATTAAGTAAGTTATGTACAGAAAATTAAAAAATAGAATTATGGGGAAAAAAGAGAAATAAGTATTAGTGAGACATCAAGAAAATAAACAACATTTTGTTTCATTAGACTAAGCTTGAATAGCTTTAGTTTAATAGAATAAATTACACCAGAACTGACACAATACGCCAAGTAAAAGAACCAGTAAAGATTTGATGCAAACTGGTGTCAAAATGCTTGTTTATCAATATGTCGAAGCCATTGCAACATATGTACAAACAACAGACTTGACATACGACTAGATGCCAACAGTTTAAAGGTTAGAAAACACCATCATCATGTACACCGCAATAATGGTTAGTGCTTATTTATCAATATGTCCCATCTGTTTCTGATAATTTTATTTCAACAAGCTCACAGACTTGACACATGGATAAAAAGCGTTTTGTTGTGAACACAAATTGAGACTTACGAATGCACTGCCTATTTGAATAACTTGTGCAAGGTTTTACTTCTATAAACTCTCCTTTACATTCCTGGCAAGCTGAGAAACCCCAGGTGTAGAGAAAATAAGAATATCCATATAAGTCAGTCATTTATGGTTATGTTTGTTTTATGCCAGACTTAAAAATTCACCAAGCAAATATATTGGAAAGGAAACACAGTAACCTCGGCTCTACTGTACTTGTGTATAGAACCGTGGTATGATCCCAACTCAGAACTGCAGATTACTCTGAAACAAGTGCCATACAAATGTGTATACCCATGTTTTCTTATGACTTCTCTATTATATTCCCCATAAGAACTATAAATTAATCAAAATACATATTAATATATTTCACCATGATTTTCAATCTTTGTTTTCAATATGATTCCCAAAGAATTGAAAATACCCTGTTAGAGTGAAAATTATATGAAATAATTTATCATACTAGCTGTGTCTTTAGGTCAATGTCAATTATTTTCTAACAAAATAATTGAATCAGTTTATTTCCCAGTTATTCAACACGGAAGTCTTTTCATGCAACACTTCCGGTTCTGAGTGGGATTGGGCCACTGCACTACCCGCAAGTACAGCGGAATGGAGGTAACCACGACTATACTCAAATCTGCTGAGTTGAATCTCACTAAAGCATAAAGATACTGCTACTTGACCAGGATTTTTCAAACAACTCAATAGAAATTCAATAGAAAAGGCAATCTGTGGGTAGCTAATAGTTCTTGATAGAATATTTCCGCAATTTTACTGCTGTGGGATATTTATTTATATATCTTTTTCATGTACTGTCACATGATATTTAAACAAGAAGTGTGATTCACAAAGTTACTAAATCATTATAAATCTATGGATAAATTAAACACATATTTTTTAAATCTGGCATTTGTAATACAGTTATGAGAAAGATACTTTCAAACAACACTCGACTGGTACTTAAAATTGCAATTAAGAACAAATATAACTCTTTGAACCATACAAATTGCTTGAAACAGAGATTTGCACTACATATTTCTATTTACTTAGGATGAAGCTAAACTACAGAGAAACCATTAACATTTCAAATGTATTTCTGAAAGATAGAAAAAAAACAAGATAAAAATACTTGAAGAGATACATTCAAATGGTGAAAAGTTGCAAAGCAGAAAGAGAACAGTTTATATTATTAAAACACAGAAAATTCGCACAAAAATAACAGACTTTTATAAAGAGCAAAAGTATTTGAGGTTATACACAAACATATAAATTTTCATAATTTATTCAAACACAAAAAAAGAGAAAAAAGTTTACATATTTTTAGGTATGTCAAGGACGTTGTTATTTTACGATATGCTAACCACTTTAACTATAGGTTTTTTTTTGCTTCAGACAATTTTTTTTATTTTTTATTCCTGTTTAAGCTATGATACAATGACCATCAGGTGATAGTTGGTAAATATTTCAAAAATCATTTTTTTCATATTTTAAAACATATATATTAGACAGTTTGCAGAATATTTAAAAAGTGCTTTCCATATCTTTATCTTTTTTGACATTTTTTGATTTATAACTTTTTTCATCTAAATTGGATTTATACATAGTTGAATACACTAAGCTCATTTATTATATATAATTTATTGGTGTTAACTATTACATTTCCAGATGTAAATATCGATTTCATTTTAAAAGTTCAGCCAATCATTAGTAAATATATCATGCAAAATATTTATGTCACAAATTCTAGAACCAGAATGTTAGCTGACCTGAATGTTGCATTTTATACGAATAAACAAAAAAAAGTAAATGTATACCATGTGAGAGAACTTACTATGATAAAACGTAACAAAAGATTTTAGATATTTATATAATGTTAACATTTGTTCCTTCTAAATATGTAAATTTTCAACAACAAAAAATTAGTAACTAGAACAGAAATGGTTTACCTTATATTGCAAAGATATTGCCAATTACTGAAAAAACTGATAGCTGTCAAAATTATGGGGTTTTCGTTTTTATAATAAAAAAAATTCTAAAATTCTGAGGAATTTGAAAAAAAAAATACTAACTCTGAGAATTTTTTCTTGATCTCAAACTTTTTTTCAGAAAAATAATTGTTTTTTTTTCAAATAATTTATTTTATTAACTGAATTAAAATTACTCGATTTCTTGTACATATTTTGTTCTAGATTGCTAAGTAGCTAGCACACCTTTCTTGTGTTTTGAATTGCTATATGAAGGCATTGTTCTTCGGGTGGTAAAAGGAAAAAATAACTAGACCTATGCATCAGAGAACCGATGCAAATCTGTATCCACCGGAAAGACAACTCACCAAAGCCAGTGAACCATCGTTTGACCTTGAAGGAGGGGCCAAAGGTCAAATCTGACATCAGAAGATTCCCAGCCCACAATATCCTGCAAGTTGGTTTCACATTGCAAATCTCTAGGATCAATAATAAATGAGTTATTAACCCTTTTAAGTTTGGCTGTCCTCATTTGACCTCGAAGGAGGGGTCCAAGGTAAAATCTGACCACATCAGAAGATTCCCAGCCCATGATTTCCTATAAGGTAGTTTCACATTGCAAACATCTACGACCAATAATAAGCAAGTTATAAGCACTTTTAATTTTGGCTATCCTCGTATGACCTTGAAGGAGGAACCCAAGGTCAAATCTGACTATATCAAAAGATTCCCAGCCCATGATTTCCTATAAGTTGGTTTACCATCCAAAACCTGTATGACCAATAATAAGCGAGTTATAAGCACTTTTAAGTTTGGCTATCCTCGTTTGACCTTGAAGGAGGGGCCCAAGGTCAAATCCGACCACACCAGAAGATTCCCAGCTTATGATTTCCTATAGGTTGGTTTACCATCCCAAATGTCTTGAATCAATAATAAGCGAGTTATAAGCACTTTTAAGTTTGGCTATCCTCGTTTGACCTTGAAGGAGGGGCCCAAGGTCAAATCCGACCACACCAGAAGATTCCCAGTTCATGATTACCTATAGGTTGGTTTACCATTCCAAACCTCCAGGACCAATATTAAGCGAGTTATAAGCACTTTTAAGTTTGTCTATCCTCATTTGACCTTGAAGGAGGGGTCCAAGGTCAAATCCGACCACACTAGAAGATTTCCAGTTCATGATTACCTATAGGTTGGTTTACCATCCCAAACCTCCAGGACCAATAGTAAGCGAGTTATAAGCACTTTTAAGTTTGGCTATCCTCGTTTGACCTTGAAGAAGGGGCCCAAGGTCAAATCCGACCACACTAGAAGATTTCCAGTTCATGATTACCTATAGGTTGGTTTACCATCCCAAACCTCCAGGACCAATAGTAAGCGAGTTATAAGCACTTTTAAGTTTGGCTATCCTCGTTTGACCTTGAAAAAGGGGCCCAAGGTCAAATCCGACCACACCAAAAGATTCCCAGCCCATGGTTTCCTATAGGTTGGTTTACCATTCCAAACGCCTAGGACCAATAATAAGTGAGTTATAAGCACTTTTAAGTTGGCTATCCTTGTTTGACCTTGAAGGAGGGGTCCAAGGTCAAATCTGACCACATCAAAAGATTCACAGCCCATGATTTCCTATAAGTTGCTTTACCATCCCAAACCTCTAGGACCAATAATAAGCGAGTTATAAGCACTTTTAAGTTTGGCTGTCCTCGTTTGACCTTGAAGAAGATATCCAAGGTCAAATCCAACCACACCAGAAGATTCCCAGCCCATGATTTCCTATAGGTTGGTTTGCCATCCCAAACCTCTAGGACCAATAATAAGCAAGTTATAAGCACTTTTAAGTTTGGCTATCCTCGTTTGACCTTGAAGGAGGAGCCCAAGGTCAAATCCGACCACATCAAAAGATTCCCAGGGTTGATTTGGCACTCCGTGGATGACCTTGAATTAAGAGCTTCAAGGTCAAATGTCTGCAAGGTTGTAGAGGACATATATATTTGTTATACATATCACCTATAAAGACAGTCAACCTTCTACCTATGAGAAACAGCCAGTAGACAAATGTAGATAGTTTTCAAAGAAATGCCTGCGGCGGCCATGTTGTTTTTCAGAATGAGGCTAATTTCCTTCCCAGAGAAGCTTACCCCCCAATGAAGATATCCTGCAAATTTGGTGAACCTAGCTGATGTAGTTTTCCTCTTAGAGCGTTAACGCCAAAAATCTCTATGCGCGGCGGCGGCGTAGCGAACGCCTCCGGTGGATACAATTACTCAATTTCTACATGTAAAGTTAATGATTATTCTAACATAACACGGATAAGTCCGCGATTCTGATTGGCTAAATGATGAAATACTTCAAGAGTAAAATACAGCATAACCCTGGAACTCCCTAATATCGCTCATTATGGCTCTCGTAACAATAAACGTTTTACCACAAAATTTGCAATAATTTTTCATCTTAAAATAATTTGTCATGTTAGAATAGGAATAACCCCCTCCAAAACCAGGGTATACCCAGAATTTTACCATGGTTTGAGGCAATAAACCCCTCAGGCTTTGCCTTTGGGGTTTATAACCTCAAACCATGATGGTAAAATTCTGTGTATACCCCAGTTTGGTCAGGGGTTATTCCTATACTAAACACTGGTAAAATGGGATCATCTTAGGAAGAATGTATAACATGGAAATGTAAATTTTATGAAGACGAATTGCAGACAGTTAATAGAGTTTTATATAGAGTAAGAAATGTAAAATTCACCACATATCTGAAATTCGCCACATGTGGAAACACTACTAAAATAAATGAATTGAGGTGAGATTTGTTGAATGTATTATAAATTAAGGCTTTTTGAACTGAAAACCACCAATTTTAAGACAAAATATCTTTTTTTCGTAGAATTAAGTATAGGTTTTGAAAGGTGGCGAAATTTAGATTTCTGGCGAATTTTAGATTCCTTACTCTACAGCCAGAAAGGAACTGTCTCAATGTATCATAATACAAATACAAATGTACATTGTATGTGAATTGTCCATCATAGTTCATTGATATATAGAATTTATACAAATATAAGAAGAGTATACAAACTTGCAACAGTTAGGGAAAGCAACAGTGATAGTATGAATCAAATATTATCCAGATACACAAATAATCTAAAATAAATACTGAAAAGATTTTAAAATGACAGAATAGAGTAAGAATAGTAATATTATGAATAAAACCTAGAGAAAAATCTGAAAAGAGGTTATATCATGTTCCGATGGCAATAAAAGCACTTGGTTCAGAGTAGATTACAAAAGTTAAGCAATTGCAAAATTACAATGATAGAAACTAATTTTGATTAAAAAAAATTTCCTACATTTTCAGTTGAAAACTTGAAACATAAAAAGTAAGCTAGAGTAACCAACACCACGAAAGGAAATATTTTAAGATTAAAAATAGACATAAAAAGGAAAAATGTGTAAAGGTTATAAATTCAGCAAGGACATGTGATATGGAATTTATATCAACAATTAAAGTCAAAGTATACAAGAAAGGTGATGCAGTATTCATGTTAATTTTATAAACTCTGGACAAATATGCAAAAATGAAGAAAAAAAATCATTTTGGACTTTATCATAAAAATGTTAAGTAAAAAAAATTGCTTTAAAAATGAATATTTATTGTGACACAGCTTAAAAAGTCTTGTTTCTGTTTACAATTTTTTACAATCTTAAATTCTTTTTGAGAGGATTTTTCTTTCTAAATTTTAAATTTTACAATTTTTTGTGGTATACGAACAGAAAGCAAAAATTAAACCAAGGTTCAAACTTGTTTCTTTTTGTGCAGATAGAAAATAAGTCATTAAACAATGATTGCTTGTTTCGGTCATTGCTAAAACACTAACAGTAGGTGCCATAATGAGCTCATTCAAGATATCTGGATAATAGGACATTATAAAAATAATATATGGTCCATGATGATACATGTCAATAAAAAGTCTTAAAGTCTACTGTCTATGATGATAAATACAGTAGCCTGCAAACTTATTTCTAAGTTATTGCCCTAATCCAAAATAACACCAAAGTAAAATCGTCATTAAGTAACCACTAGGTGATTGATGGCCTAGTTGGTTGATGATCATCTGTTATAGATTAGACTGCATGTAATTTTTTATTTACAGAAAATGCTTGTTTTTGTGAAGAATATGTATTTGTTGTATATATAATCTGAAAAAAATGCATCCTAACTACAAGTGATGGTCAATGATGATAATCTGTCACAGAATTACAATATACATAATTTTATATTTAGAACGAAAGTTTGTCTTTCTTTTATGAAGAATAAATGATATCTGTTAATTTTATATTACCTGTACAGACTCGGTCTGCTTCGTAAGTACAGGGGATGCTCTCATGTTCTCCCTCTGGACAACCAGTACTGCACACTACAAGTACACAAGTACTTATCTGTATATACTTATTTGTATATCATTTAGTGGGAACCTGTTTCATTCAACTGGTGCAGCTGTTGCAAACCACACCTGCTTATAGCATTTTTGGGATGGAATGAGGAAACTGAGAGGCTATTTCTATGAGTGCGACTGCTGTATGTACAAATGTATTACTCGATTGTAGGACAAAAAGTACCTGGACAAAAAGAACTGCACACAGACAAAAAGTATTTGGACAAAAAGTACCAGGCATAGGACAAAAAGTACCTCATTTTATAAAAAAAAGTTTTTTAATCATACATAATTTATCTGTGTATTTTACATATATATGTTACAGTGAATATGTGTAATCAGGGAATACGCGTATTCCCTGAAATTTTCAGTGAATACGCGTATTCTCTAAAGTGGTCAGGGAATACGCGTATTCCCTGAAAATTTTAGGGAATACGTGTATTCACTGGTTTTGTCGAGTAATAGCTTCACATATTCACTGAACTGAAATCAGTGAATATGTGTAATGGGTCATCTGTTTTTAGTGCTTTTAAATATTGAACTTTTGTGTAGAGATTATATGCAAATTGCTTTTTTAAATAATTAACCTTTGGGTAGAGATTATATGAATGTTGTGATTTAAATTTCATGTTTAAATATCCTGCTCAAAAAGTCTTAACTTTAACTTTTAGTTTGACACAGTTGTCTATTTTAGAATATTTGAAATAGACGGTTGCTTTGAATTAATAGAATTTTTAGTTATGGATCCCTGACAAATATTTTTGACACAAAACACATAAATTTGTTGCAGACTGAATGACTTCCCTTGAATTTATAATAACTAGGGTGAAGTGCATGGCTGGCATTCTGCCAACCACAGAGTCGAATCTTAGGACAGCAGTGGGTGTTGAAATCTGTAAACTTGGTATTATCGCCCGCAAAACAGAGTGAGGTGCGGTGACAGTAAAATATTGCTGGATTATATATTTGTAAAATGTTGTTACAAACACCATTGTAGCCTCACGTTTTCATCACTCTGTGGGTGTACAACTACCAGCATTTGATATTTTATTGCGAGAAGACAGAGTGAGGTGCGGTGACAGTAAAATATTGCTGGATTATATATATTTGTAAAATATTGTTAGAAACACCATTGTAGCCTCACGTTTTCATCACTCTGTGGGTGTACAACTACCAGCATTTGATATTTTGTTTTAAATATTGCGAGAAGACAGAGTGAGGTGCGGTGACAGTAAAATATTGCTGGATTATATATATTTGTAAAATATTGTTAGAAACACCATTGTAGCCTCACGTTTTTATCACTCTGTGGGTGTACAACTACCAGCATTTGATACTTTATTTGTTTTAAATATTGCGAGAAGACAGAGTGAGCTGCGGCGACAGTAAAATATTGCTGGATTATATATTTGTAAACTGTTGTTAGAAACCCCATCGTAGCCTCACGTTTTCATCACTCTGTGGGTGTACAACTACCAGCATTTGATATTTTATTTGTTTTAAATATTGCGAGAAGACAGAGTGAGGTGCGGTGACAATAAAATATTGCTGGATTTATATTTGTAAAATGTTGTTAGAAACCCCATCGTGATAACTTCTAGGACATACAAAAGCGCCTTCTAGTGGTTGAATGTAGAACTACGGAGTTTGAATATTTTCATTGTCTCTGCCAGAGGTGTCCTCGATTTTGATTGGCTGAATGATAAATGTGTAGTACTACCGTGACGTCACTTCATTCATTAATTTCTTTGCGGTTTATTTGTTTGACAAATGAGTAATAGGCTGTAGATGCCCAGACAACAATTTTATAATAACAGTGACTGCGTGATAAACCAGCAGACGAATAAATTAATTGGGGTTTAAGGTCTAGAAACCAGCAGACGAAACCGTTAAAAAAGACTCGTTCGAGTATACCAGTACAATAGCAAAAACAATAGTTTCTAGGACATCCGGGACTTTACAGAAAGCCAGACGTAGTGCTAGACATGCTTTTTACTTCATAAAATATAACTTAATAAAGGCATTAAAAATCTTCAAAATGGCAGAGTGTATAATATACACCTTAATGTACAGATATGTGAAGAAATATTATGCAGAATTTGGTACTTAAGGGCTTAAACGGCCAATTTAAAATCGTGGCCGCAACTCAGTACATAACTCGAATCAAAGATTCGATTAACAAAGGGATTATTTCTTTAACCTTACCCACCTGTTTGACCACTGTAGAATGGATGACTTCTCTGTAATTGAAAGTATTAAAGATCAAAGAGCAAAATAAAGACAAATCACAGGACTGGGAAGCCAATTGGATTAGCTGAGATTGTTTAATTAATACTTTAAGCCTTGAGAGAAAACTGCTATGACAAGTTGGTGTCTAATAAATTATAAGCATTCATATTGTTTAATAAATAAATATGTAATATTGTGAATAGTCAGCTTCTTGTATTATATTTTGTCAAAATATATTTAAATTTTAAATTCAGTACCAAACTACATTGCTTCCCCTGACCCTCAACACAATCATCCCTATTGGCTATTACTGACCTGTATACTGGGCATTTATACAGTTAAATCAAGGGACTAGGAAACCAAACAGATTGAGATGTGTCATTTTCTAACCTAGTAAAACGTCATTTAATATTTACAAAATAATACACTGTTCTTGAAAATCTTTCTTTAGCTTTTTTTAAAAATCAGTTGCAGTTTGTCTTGCCTTCACAAATGCATAAAAGTTAGTTGCAGAGCTCAATGTTAACAGACATGAATACTGCCTTTTGGCAAAGTGATATTTTTGTGTGTTTTTTTTTTTTGTTTGTTTTTTGTTGTTGTTGTTATTGTTGTTGTTATGGTACAGTAAAAGTTATGTAAAATCATGGTGGGAGATTTTAATGGTTATAGTACATAAACACACAAGAGTCCACAACAAAAGTTATTTTTTTATATATTATAAGAATACAAAGCTGCATTCTCAACAATTTCTAGTTAGGGAATACGCGTATTCCCTGGTCATCAAAACCAGGGAATACACGTATTTCCTAAAATTTTCAGGGAATACACGTATTCCCTGACCACTTCAGGGAATACGCGTATTCACTGAAATTTTCAGGGAATACGCGTATTCCCTGATTACACATATTCACTGTAACATATATATATATATATATACTTTATATTTATATTTTCATGTGTTTCATTTTGTAAATTGACACGCAAATAATTGGTTCTACAAATAAGCTTTTGTTATACTTTGAGATTAACTTAAGTCCTTGGGGTAGTGCTTCCCTGTTTCTGGTATCATTGAAAAACTAACAGTTTATTTAAGCTTTTTCTAACATAAAGCCTTGAATGCATTAAGGGGGTAAATAGGGTGATTTCAATTAAGCCCACTAAGCCCAGGTACAATAGTTATTGTTAAATGCAATCAAGCTTAAAGGAAATGCTTTGGTGTGACATGAAATGTGATAGGTGATTGTAATTCTGAATGATTTCAAAGCATCTGGACCTGCTCAGTGAGATTAAAATTCTTTTAAAGTGTGCTCAGGAAGATTAGAGTAGATAATTCACATAGAATAATTTAAAAAGCCCTGAGCATACATTAAAGCAATGAACCTGCTCAGGAAGATTAGAATAAACTACTATATAAACTTGGTCCATTTGTTTAAGTCATTAATCAAATTAGTTGCATCATGGAGATCTTTAGAAATAATAAAGGGGGGGGGGTTGAAGTTATGTTTAGATGGATATATGTACACAAGGCACAAGACCAAGTCTTCCTACATTATATGGAAATGTGCTCAGAAGGCAGGTCATATGTGGAGGACTTTCTCAAGGGAGTAGGGCATACCATTAGACTGTGTGAAGTTTGAGAGCTAATGTATGTGTAAAAACGTTAAAAATGTGTTAAAACTAATACAAATAAAATGTACATATGTTATACTAATAAATGTTACTATTTGTTTCAAATAAAGATATGAAGTACTTTTTGTCCTATGGTGCAGTTCTTTTTGTCCAGGTACTTTTTGTCCTAGTAATTTTGAGGCCGTTTCTTTTTGTCCAGGTTCTTTTCATCCGTACCCCGTATTACTCATCCATATAGGTTTTAACAGAAATAAACATGTTGTAATCACTTGTATTACACATTTACAAATTTTAACAAAATAGAAAACTCATTTCACTCATTTCATTATCGTGATTATAATATTCTAACTGCACATTGCAAGTACATAGGTTAATTATAAAAACAGACAAAAACAAAAATAACTGCAAATAGAGAGATATTCCCATGCCAACAATTGTTGTAAGATGTTGTCCCAAATAACTAACTCAACTCCATTTTATCTTGGAATAAACATATCCAGAAAATTAATTGAAAATCCGTGCAGGGTTTTGGTCTACAGAGAACCCAAAAACTCTTTGCTGCTGGAGCTGACAGAATGGCATGTGAGGGACAATAATAATAATTGTAAGAATAATATAAGTTTTATAAAGCATTACACTGATGTAAAACATCCTCTAAAGGTCACATCATGAGGAGTATTTAAACAACTGGATGAGAGCACTGCATTCTCTTACTGTCACACAGATGTTTAAGCTAGAAGAATATTTTTGAATTTTTTTCTAAACAAGTATTTTCTGTACAGTTTTTTTCACAAGTAATGTATTTATGTTTATCACCAACTGGAATAATATTGTCATCTTTTTTCTATAGAGGTATTATATCTAATTAGTCATAATTATTCTAAAAATTGTAACTAATTTAGAAATTATTATTTCTATCCTTCCTTCCTTTGTAAGAATTTTTTCTGATAAGTTTGTTCTTTCTTAGAAACTTAATTCTAAGAGATAAAAGTAATTCCATGAATAAGAATGTTATTAAATATAAACTCAGATACAAATGAGAAGATACCAATACACTGGGGTTAATAGGATGTCCAGACATGTTATCCAGACCATAGACACCATGCACCCTTTGGAATAATCCCCTCTGCATCAAATATTTCTGCTTCAGTGACAATAACAAATGAGGACTTTGTTTTATGTAAGCTATAATGTATATAATTTGTAGTAAAAATGAATAACTGCAAGCAACTGTTTTGATTTTAACCATAAAATCCCTCATAAGCTAGGCGTGTTCACACAGTTCCTTGCAGTAGTTACAACTCATATACATATTCAATTTTAGTCCACAAGTTTCTCCTTATTTTTCTGTAAATTGACCTTGTATATATGTAGCGCACACTTAAAAATGAACCTCCCCATAAAGAGTAACCACCCCTGGCTTCACCCCTCCTGCTTGTGGGATTTATTCCATCTCATGATAATATGTGGCAGGTTTTTTCAAACATTTTTAAAAACCTGAAACGTGATTGAAACATGGCCTGTGGTGAATGCATCCTACCTAAATAAGAATCCCGACTTATGTACACTTATGTAACCATAGAGATATTACCAAAATGTAAAATGCAATGATCCACAAAGGGGTCCGCGTGTTTTAAATATTTTACACTCATATGTAATCCTCAGTGTGATCTAGGTATAGTCCATTAATTCCTGTTCCAAATGTTAAGAAAAAGAAAAAAAAATTGACATACTTTTAGTCTCAGCTTTGCATATGATACTCCAATGATAGATTTGGAATGATCTGTCTTGATAATATACTAGTACATTCAGCCACTTCTCTCTCCTCATTCAGAAAGAAGTTCAAAACTTATCTCTTTGCAAAAGCTTTCCCACCCTAGTTTTTTTGGCTTCCCTTGGTATTTTATTAGTGATACTTACTTGGATTTCTGATTTTTTCTGTATGATGTATGGTAGAATCTGTCAGCCTAATATCTTGCTTCAGTTACATTGTGATGGTACCACCATTTAAGAGATCATCAAAGTCAGTATGTATCTGCCCATACCTGGCCCAAAGCTCAGTGGTCACCCCTCCAAGCATCGACCTAGCACAGTGCTTCTTTAACTCCAATGATCAGATGAGAATCAAACTACACCACAAAGGCAGTTAAAGAACCGAGGGATGTTGATAAATAGTCATCCTTGAGTAGGGGAATGGCAGTCACAAATGAGACCTTGGGCTGTACTTCTGCAGTCATGATGGGCCAAATACAGTTTTGAGTTTTGAAGTACAAGAAGATATTGCACTGAGTATAATTATACAACAAATACCATACATACAGTTGTGTGTAGCTAATATGTAAGATCTTGTCAGAAACACTATAACATCTACCAATCCATAACTGGACTTTTATTTCTGTGTACTATTTCTGACACTTGGTCACTGAAAATTCCTATTGAAAGTGTATAGGATCTATAACTAGAGAGGGGGGTTATTCATTAGACACATAACGGTACTAATGTAAATGTACATGCAATTCAGCATATGATATACAAAGGAAAGCCTTCAATGCTGCTTGGACAACCCTGGACAAATTGCTCTTAAAACATGAGATAACTATACATTCATCTGCAGTAATTTTTGTGGCTTCTTCATTTTGTGCTTTAATTGGCACTGGGTATGTCACACTTCCACATCAGTGCCTGTAAAAGCATCTAGGATTATGGCCATTTTTAAAGGATCTGTTTATACTAAAGCAAAAAAACAAGATAAAAGCCAAATAAAATAAAGCAGCCATACATCATAGTTAGTGCCTTTTTCCCATCCCAAAGTGGAGTACTTTTGTAAAAGGATTGACTGGAATAAGGGTAAATCTGGTTTAATTCCATGTGGAAAGTGGTCCGACTTACTTGTGTAGTTCAAAGTTTCTCCAAATATTCTAGGAACTATTTGTTCTCTTATAACATTTTAAGCTTTTCGGGGGCAACATATGTCAGTCTTTCCCTGAATTTAATCACTTCTTCTAGTGTTCAGGCCCTACCTGCATAAAAAATTCACAAAGATGCAGTCATTTATTTTGGAAGAATCAAAGAGAAACAAACACCAAAAGGTATTATATGAGGACTGGATGATTTACCAGAATTTGGGGCTTTGTATTTCATTAGACAGTAGGTTTCCCACTCATCTGGTAGATCCATAATGATTCCATGTACATGTATGTCAGATTTGCCTGAATGAGAAATACAAAGACTTGAAGCACGTCTAATAATTGATATGAAAGGTACAAGGTTGGGTAAGTAAAACATCCGGGTACGAATTATCCCATGACAAAATGTCCAAATAAAATACAGTAGAACCTCAATTATTGGGCGTCCTATTATCCGAATCTCCGGATTAACCGATCCAAAATCTTGTCTCCTTACTGGCAGTACATACAATGCACAGTTTAGCATGAGCCATATTAAAGGATTTTTGTCACATTCTCGGAACATAACGTCCACAAAAATCCCTAGCTTCTTTGATCTTCATTGCATTGTTTCATTAGGGGAGGGATTAATTCATTTACAATTTATTTGTATGTCCATACATACTCCTGACAATCCAACCTCTCCTAGTCTCAGAAAATCCTTTATCTGGGTCTGATTAAAGACAGGAAGAAACAGTTATACAGCACTCAGGTGATAGGAACAATACATCTCCATTCTCACATACTGGGCTTTGTTTACACTGTTGTCTTAAACACCTGCTCTTAATGTCTTCTTTGTTACACCTGATGTTTTTTTTTCAATAAAACAAATGCCGCCATCTCATGCTAATTAATTTTAATTGCATCATGCATCTGCAAGATAAATATCTTTTTTAAGATCAACGATCTGTTATCATTCACATGGTTTGGCTATAACTGTTATACTAATCATTTGGGGGGGAATATTTCATTGAGAATCTACAGTTTTACTTTTCAGGATAACTGTGAATAAATATGCCACTGACACGAGAGGACGGAAACTGAGTTGACCCCTGCGGACTCTCAGTAAAGTTTACCCCATAATTGTAGTCTTTACCAATAGAGTAAGGGCTTCAAAACTCGAATTCTTGAGACCCAAGAAACAAGCTAACATGGAAACAAAATTTGGGAATGACCATCATAAGTGGCAGGTTAAAGAACCTCAAGGACATTGATAAATGCTCATCCTTAAGCCTCTCTCTTTCAGTTAGGGTAATGTCAGTAACTTGAAAAGTTGGGCTGTACTTGTGCAGTCGGCTTGGTCATATGGCGCTTTGAGTCCTGTAGCACATGGAGATTGCACTGAGTATACAAAATTCGATACAAAAATGTTTACCATTATCACAATTTTATTCTAAAATTTAGTAACTTAGTGTATTACACACATAACAAATCTTGAAGGACAACTATCAGGGCTACCAAACTGTCCAAACATACATTTCCAACCTGAGCTACAATCCTTAACATGGTGATCATTTTGGTCCAAAATTGGGCAATATGGGTATGATATATTTACCACTGTTTATTAGAATCAGGTTAAAACTGTTATAAGTCACATATTTTGAATTTTAAACAGATTCTTTGTTATTTCAGGGTATTTTAGAGACAGCAATCTTCTATGAAACCAACAATAACAGTGAAGTGTATCACCGGCTTTAAACGCCACAGCAATGCCATCCTGGCTTATCAGCGATCTTTCTGAAGAGTACTCTTGAAGGGGGCAATCAGAGGGAACGGGACATAATTGCCCCTATAGTTTCATCATTATGCCAGATCTATGGCACTTACGGCTTGTTGCAATTACAAACACACTACATCTTTTCTGAATGTCTTATTTTGCCATCAAGGAGGTGATATAAGCCAGAGGCAGGAAGCTTAAATGGATTTTGATGTATTTTTTCACCCGGATAAAAAGGTTCAATTCTTTATTGGAAATTATCCTGGGTGAGGGCTATTTGATAATGAATCTTAACCGAGGCAAGTACATTACGTGGAATATGGTTCTAATGTGACACAAGACATTAAGGGTCTTCTGTAAACAACCCAATGTGCATAATATTCACATACCGGTATCCTGGTTTGTTAATTATTGTCCTAATTGCTTCCATTCATGTGATTAGCATCAACTTGCCTGCCAATTAATTTTGCCTCCTTTACCTCAGAGCTTAGATCTTGACATCAATTTTAACAAGGAAAGACTATTTTTAACAAAGTACCGCATTTTGGATGGATTGTTGGAGATTTTCAAATGTGTGAAATTTGCAAGAAAACATTAAACTTGGCCGTCCTTGTAATATTGTACACAATAACACTACAGTTGAATGTCTATTATCTAATCATTAATTACAAGTACATTTCAATTTGATTCTCACCTCATGACTCTACTAAATTTATTACTTCCTGTTATTGTACAATGAAAAATTTGCCCCATTTTATGAGTCTTCCATTACCTGACCACAGGTTCTGATAATAGAGGTTGTACAAACATTAACATTTGTGATTTGGTTACCTGAATATAAAAGTTTGTTGTAATTTAACAAAACCTCTAGAAAACACATGAGAACTTTTCTGGATAACAATGTTAAAAAAATGTTCTTACTAGGCTTAGACAATACACCATGCTTTGTCAATTTAACGTCAACTGCTTAATCTGGAAAAAAATCTAGGTTTAAAATTTTGGTCATTTTGCTCAATTCCATGAGAGTGAAATATTGCCAGGGTTCAACTGCAGACTAATAGTGCCTAACATGCAGAGTAATTTTACACAAATCAGTTGAGAAAAATCACTTTAAAACAGTTTTACTGTATTTACAAAAGATTCATAATGCAGTCTTATAGAACCTGTGATAGATTATATACATACGGGCGTAACATGAAATGAGAAAACCCTTGTGATATCATCACAACTATATTGGTGTGAAAAGAAATTTAAAACCACAATTTTGGGACACCTGTTTAAATGAAATGCTTAATTTATTAACCCTCAGCAAATTATTGTAAATATTCAATTTTTTCAATGTTTTTTACCATTATCTCAGCATCAGGAAAATAAAGTATAAATTTTCTCTGTTGTTGTGAAATAGTCTAAAGACAGTTACAATACCTAGGTCACACCTTTCCTCAATTGAGTCAAGTGCTACAACAGGGGCCGTATTCTACAACAATACTTAGATAAGGTGATCTTAGATCTAAGTAAGAGGAATGTTTTTCACTTAAGTCTTTCTTGAACTTTTTTTATCACGAAACAAAAAGTTAGGAATGTTCAGTTTCATCAATTCTTAAATCTAAGAAATACTTGAAGTCTAAGTTAGAAATGATCTAAGTATTGTTGTAGAATACGGGCCGCTGAACGGGCTCATGTGCTTTAGGTTATGGTTCAACTAAATTCAATCCACTTAGAATAGAACGTTTTTGTCAGGATTTGACACAATTTGGAACTCATTTTCTGTTTGGGACTGCATGTTTGAAAAAGGTTACACGAGCCTTCATAAATTCTAACAAGATTGACACATTGGACACACTTAGGTCATACCTTTCAATACTGGGATAATAAGCTACAACAGAACTGGCTTGTCTACATTCAGCTGTAGATCTTGGAGGTACAGTCCACTTAATGTAGGATGCATAAGGTGTAATTTTATAGGATTTGCTGTTAGGTAGGACACATTTAACATAGGTTGGACAATAATTTGTGTTCAGGATAGCTTTTTCGAAAAGTTTGAAATGATCAGGTTATGAGCTCTCTTTTTCGAGCCATAAGGATGGAACGTCAGCCAGAAATTAAAAGAATGTACAGATGCGACCCTACAGAAATGTGAGGCCTAGGCAGAGTTAGAGCAAGACCTATCTTCTAATTTTTTTCATGAAATTCCAACCAACAGTATTAGGGAAATCCTAATAGCAAACAAACAAACAGACAAACAAACGGTTATGAAAAATAACACCCCACTGGTGGAGGTAATCTAATCTACTGCTTTGCAGGCACAATATCTTCCCCACTAAGGGGAACTCAGTGTGCTAGTTAACAAAAATAATTTTTAATAAGGAGAGTCGAGGGGCACTCAAGGTCAGTATTCCAGAGCTGTGGGTGAGACCGAGAGGGAAGGAGACTAAGATGGGAAACTAGAATTGAAAAGGTGGGTTTTCAGGTGTTCCCTGAAAGATGCGACAGAGGGACTGTACCTTATTTGGAAGGGGAAAGAGTTACAAAGAGCTGGGGCATAGTGACTAAAAGAATTAGAAAAGTGTAATGATCCATCTGTTACCAAGCATACCAAAACTTTTACTGTTACTTCCTGCTTGGTGTTGTAATCTGGCACATAACTTAAACATTAAATCCTTATTTCAGCTAATCTTCAAATAATCTGTAGTGACAAAAGTTCTTTAAATAAAGCATAAATTAAAATATGCTCTAACAGTGTTAGTGCATATTTTAATTTATAATTAATAGTAATAGATGGCAATGTAATAGTAATAGTAATGGACAGCATGTAATAGACCCCATCCCTGACTAACACAAGTGCAATATATAAATTTACTATGCCAACAAAAGCTCAAATCTATTAAGCTTTTGGAATGCTTTATAAGGGATGAGAACACAATTTTCTACTAGAAATCAGCACCCCAAATTTGAGAATCTACACATGGAAATCTACCAAAATCATTTAATTTGTTTCTTTTATCAGATCATTTGTCAAATATTCGTATTTGTAAAATGAAATACTTTTTTTTCAGTCATGCCATATAATAACATTTACAACAAGAGCACTTAGAGAGTGCAAAACCCCACCAAGGCCCAACACCTCCAAGACTGATTATGAGTGATAAAAGATCCTTTTTTTCAAAAATCATGGATCCAGATGATGATCCAGATCACCACTAAAATTAGACCATTTGTTTTCCTTGTGCCATGGTCAACATTTCCATGTCATCAAAATCCATCCATAACTTTTCGGGCCATAAGTATTTTGCAAACATTGATAAAGAAAACACACATCATCAAAAACATAACCTCCTTGATCAAAATAATATCTCAAAAACATTGACTTCGTATCTCGTATCTCAAAAAATTGACATAATATCTCAAACAACTTAATATCTCATAAAATTGAAATAATTATCTCAAAAAATTGACATAATATCTCAAACAATTGACTTAATATCTCATAAAATTGAAATAATTATCTCAAAAAATTGATTTGGTCTCTCCGAAAATTGGGATAATATCTCAAACAATTGACTTAATATCTCAAAAATTGAGATAATTATCTCCAAAAAAAATGGCTTTCAATTGTATCTCAAAAAAAAATTGAGATACTATCTCAAAAAATTGAAAAAAAGAATTTTTTACTTGGCCCTAATACTCTTCCGTAAATAAGAGTATCTTTGTATTTTACTACCATTTCCGTTTACCATACATCGTACCCAATAAATCAGTGGCTGCCAGTTGTTTCTTATCAAAGATGTATTCCTCTTGTCAAATTTGGACTGAGGACCCACAATTTACAGGCTTTTGCTAAAAGCAGGCTTTTTACACTGACAGTCCAAATAAATATGTTGACAGCGGTTGATGTTGTGACACCAGGAACAAGATGGTAGGCTTCCGTGTTCAATACCACTAAACAGTGGAGTTGCCCTGGCTATGATACACAGCATTATATCCAGAAAGGGATGAGAAATTTGTCACAGTATATGAAATTTGTTACTAGGGGACACCCTTTAAAAGTAAGACAAGATAATCAAAAATTTGTGTCAATTTTGTATTAGAGAAGATCAGCGACTTAATGCAGTCATAACAGTTACAAATATGAACAGATATTTCTACAAAGTCACGGAAATAAATGTGGATTTCTAAATGACAAAATCTTGCACACTGTGGTCAACTACATGTTTCTTGCTCTAGTATCACTCAGAACCTGCGTTTTTCTTTCAGGACTGAGGTAAAAAACTTCATCAACTTACTTAATGTACCCTGACATATACTGTTATTACATCCAACACAATCATAAGATACTGTCAGGTGAATTACTATATCCTAACATATAGGAGTACTTTATGAATACCAATTACTTGTTTACATGTTTTAAGGTCTTTTGGTACAAATCTGAGCCTCCAAGCAAGTCTACATTTCCTTCTGTGGGGTATTTGTAAACTGTTTTTATACTAAATTTGAACAGAGCCAGAGCACAAAAACAGTTCTGTTAAAATGTATCATGAATCCTAATTTCTCACTTTACATCTATTTGTTTAGTTTAAACAGGTACAAAAGTCTATTTTGTTTCAGAATCCGTACAAATGGTGACAATTGCTAGCAAAAACTACTTGTGAAAACACTGGAGGAAACAAAAATCGGTCTCAAATTTTAAAATAATTAAATCTATATTTAATCATTGATGAAAAAAGTTAATTAACTAATACCCTGAAATGGGGTTTTTGTTCTTTTTAATTTGTAGAAAATACCATGTTCCAACAAAAGACAATCAAGTATGACTTTTGTGGGGCACAGACTACTTAAAACATATTTTTGGGAAAAAATTACATACATATATACATGTATATATAAGCAGTTCAAGATCCAAAATACCTTAAGTTTGCAGTTGTAGTTTAGGACAGCTTTTTCAATGTTAGTTAACAGTTGTCAATTTTCAGATATATATAAGACTTTTCGAAGAACAGTTGAATGTCTTCTTGATGAAAAATCTAGCTTTTGTCACCAAATCATTCTTCACACTACTTTTAAATGTACCAGTTCAATCATAATTTTACAACCTCACAAACTCACTAAATGCTAAAATATATACTGGAATAAGGAAAAGATGTAACCATAAAATTAATGTCTTTAGTTCATCTTACTTGTTAGTGAATTGATACTGAAGGTTTTCTGTAGAGCTAATACAAGAAGCATTTAGGTAAAACAGAATAAACAGCTTTTAGTGTAATGCCTGATTAAATTTAATACGGTGGTAGCTTTTTTCACATTTTCAATTTAGACATGACATTATTAGGCCTGTGTAAATCAATTAGACTCTACAGCAAAAAAATGCTCCTTTTTGCAATTCAATTCTCATTCTCTGTGTCCAGTAAGACTGAGAGCTATCTTCTCTTGTAAGATTCAAATTTTGAAACAAAGCCTTCTCTTGAATGAAGTTAAGAACTTTCATTTCTACATTAATCTTGAATCTACAAAATGGTTTATACAAATGTGGATTCTACATTTGCAATGAATAAAAATCACTGACAAATAGACTTAGCCCCTCTCTGTTCACTCTGATATTGCCGATTCTTTCTGCTACATATTGTGGCCTGAAGTCCTGTGTTTAGTTTATGAGGGTAGCACCAGAGGGCTAACACATTTAATCAGGATATATGGTGCTATGGTCCCATAAAGTGGTTTTAGGGTCCCCCCGATTCATGTCCCCACTAATCCTTTGCCCAGTGAATACCTCTGTGTTGAAATATGTTTTGTCAACACAATGTTTCTCGCTCACATTAATTCCCAGGCCAAAAAACCACTCCTGCTGTGCACAGGATAGTGTTGTAGCAGAAATTAATTAAAATTGATGTAACATTTCAAGATGTTTTATTGTGAATAAAATAGGTTTAAACCAAATAGAATTTGTCAATGCATGTGTACTGTGAATGAAGGGATACTTTTTAACCCTAATTTTAGACTTTCCCGAGGGGATGTCCCAAAATTCATTTGTAATCGGTCTGTGTATTACATGGTCTGCTGGAATGTGTGACCTGATTATGGATCCATAAAATAAGTCGTCCTGGTTTTGAACCAATAAGCGACACATTTCCAGAATTATCTACTGTATTTATCCGGTCAAACACACCCTCCATATTAATCCCCCCCCCCCCTCCTCTCTACCTTTGCAAAGTTAATATTTCGGGGTTTTACATCCCTCTCAACAGCCAAAACCTATGCGATTCTGGGACTCTGAAAAAAGATGCATTTTAGTACTTCCCCAAATGAATACCGCTTATGAGAAATAAAAAAAATCAAAACAAAACATGGCAATTGTGATCACAGACAAAACATTTTAATTTCTTCAGATTTAAGGTTTATTTCCAATATTTTAAGCTCTCTCGCCATTATACATGCTGGTAAGCGAGATCAAGGCTGCAAAGCCCATTACTGCCCATTGCCACTGGACTCGAGAGTTGATTTTTTTTATCTGTAATAGTCACCCCCCTTTTAAAAAATGCAACACCCCCGGGGCATTTATGCGAATAAATATGGTAGGTTCTTTATTGGTCCACAAAAGTGTTCTGTGTTACATTGATTTCACATGTGGCTCAGTTGGTAGGGTGTTGGGCTCATGGTCCAAGGGTCATGGGTTCAATCCCCGGTGATGCCGACTGTTTCATGATGGGAAAACATCCTTGGGCAAGATGTTAACCTCTCCACCGAGGAGAGATGGGTACCTGGCTGCTAGTGGGGTCTTAGTGTGTGTGCGCTGTATTGTGGCTGCCCCTTGTATGTTTCCCAGAGGGAACTGAGACAGATAACATGTGTGAAAAAGTTCTTAAACCCAGGCCAGGGTGTAAATGTAAAGTCGAGCGATAGTATATACTGATACTAGATTATAAAACCATTACATTACATTTATTCTAATATGTTGAGGGTACAATAACCTCTAATTCACTGAGAAAAGTTAAAAAATATGACTGTACACATTTTTCTACAGACCTGTTTCTACTGTATCAGAATTACATTGGTGATAATACACCAGATACGTGTGAACCCACCCTTTACAGAATTCTTGCAGAATTCATGCAACAGAACCCAACCGTCCACAAGGGAAGAGGTTTTTAAAGGATGGAAGTATTTCTCAGTACCTGGAATAAGTATTTGGCTACAAGGAGGTGAAAAATAGTACCCCTCCTGGAAAAGCGCCATCTAAAAATGGTACCCTCATAGGAAAACTGCCCTTCTTCCATTTTGCAGATCTGGAACAGTACCCCCTTTTTCATGGGGTACTTTGGAGGACTAATGGCTACATGAGGGGAACTAAAATTTTACTTGTGCTGATATTGTTTTAGAATAAAAAGCAGTAGACTGATGACTGATTTGACAAATATAGTTGTGAAATGCAAACCTATGGATTAAACTCTTGAAAGTTAAATTTTGAACTGAAAGTTTTAGACAAAAGTACTTACAAGTATGACATAATTAACTGTTAAATGTCAAAATGATCCAAATTGTGGAACATGAGTAATTAAGAGTACAAAATCTAAACATTAGAGAGGTTAAGATTCCCATCATGGCAAGTATGCATACTGCAAATGGCTCAGATGATGTTATTTTGAATATTAAAAATTCTAGGCACAAGTGCAGGACTGGAAAAAAATATTCTTCACATGGTCTCATTGGTGTGTGTGTTTATTGATCCTGTGTCCCCAAAGTATCATTTTCTGCTATACCTGTTTACCCCAGTCCAACTTCAATGTGTACGGATATTGTAATCATATCTGTTTGTTTGTCTGTTCATGAGCATAACTTGAAAGTATACATCAGATCTGGGTCATATTTTTACACAAAGATGGAGTCCAACTGTGACTCAGTGCTCCTCAAAGATTACCTGGGTTCGGATCTGGATCACAAATCTGGATTTGAATTTGTGATTTGTTTTTTGCACAACCCATAGGCTAGGGTTTATCTATTTTCAGACACTGATTGTATTTTTATACAGAAAATGCAAACATGAAATGTATACTGAGATACTCATTGACCTAGTGGTTAGCAAGTTTGGCATGTAATCAGAGGCTGTCACCTCTGTGTGGGTTTGAGTCCCACAAGCGTCAATCCTGAGGACGTAAAACCCCAACTTTGACTTTGAAAGGTATACTGCTATTTATATGTATTGCAGTACATATACTTGCCATAACGGGAATATTCATCGTTTTATTTATCACAATGTGTAAAACTTGGCGCTGGGACCCTGTTCAAAATTAAGTTTCAAAGGAAAATTCACAGCTTCAGCTTTGAATAAGGGAGTGGATAAGACTATCGTTGAGAGGAGGCCTATGCCAGGTGAGGGGACATTATTGGGGGATGTGGGCATGCTAACGCAACGTGAAATCGAAGAACTCAGTGATATTGCCCTTGGCGATCCAGCCGTTAATGCACATGCAACTCAATTCTGGGAGCTACAGCCGCACACAGGGGTAGCGACTAAGAAACCTGAGGATCAGAAAGATCTTTTAGATTTTCTTAAGAACGATCAATCTAACCTGGGTCCAAAAACTGACAAACAACAACTTGGTCCATAGCTGCCAACAGCCTCAGCCTCCGTCGTCACAGGTGGAACAACCGGAAAGTAGACCTAAACAGGATGACTGGTGGACCCAAGAATTCAGGTGCTGATAGCGGATAGAATGCAGCAGATTGAAATGGACGTTAGGAATGAATTCACTCAAGATAAGAGGAAACGATCAGGGAGATTCAACGTCACAGACAACTCCTCGAATGTGTCTTATCGTCGTTGGCCTAATGAGGCCATCTTAGTGGACCCGAACAAGAAGAGAGTCACATTTGATGAATTATCTCAGACCCAGTTTATTTTAAGATTTGTGAAAAATGTTAATGATATGATAGATCCTCTCACAAGACGTTTTATGATGGCTGAGCTCTATGACCTCTTACAGCTCATAGAAGCTACATCGTGGAGTGTAGCTAAAGGTGCATTCATTGCAGTGATGCACAAGATTGAATCCGGCGACATATCTTGGATGGATCATCAAATCCTTATGCAGAAGCGCATGATACATACACATGCAGCCGCGTTTGCTCCGCAACCCATGCGCACCCCCACAACAAAGCCATCAGCAGGCACAGATAGAAGGCTCCTGTGTAAGTTTCACAAAGCGGGAACCTGCAGGGAGGTTGGAGATGCACATACTGACCCCATGATGGGCATAACTGACTTTCATGAGAAAACCATGCGGAAGAAGTAGGGAAGCATGAGCGACTGCCTTAATGTTGATAACCGGACTGTTTTTGAACATACAGATTGTTACTATTATAATGGACCTTGGCTCGATGAGAGTGGCATTGAAGGACACAATGACAATCCCAGTTGGCAGAGGGGTGAATTGGGATATACCACCTGGAGCAGTAAGGATGGACAACTTATGACCAATTGACAGTAGCATTGGATTTGAATCTTTCGCCATTCGTACCATGTAGTAACAAGCACTTTCAATGGAATGTGCATGCGCCATGTTTTGTACCTGCTGGCTGCTCACAGATGAAAAATTGTTGTATACAGTCACCAGTGGAAGTTGTTGAATGTGAAGTGGGCCAGTGTGGGGGCTCACTAGGGGAGCGTTGTGTTAATAGTGATGGGATGGGTGTGCAAGAAATGAGTATATTTCAATTGGTTACATGTCAGCTGGTGAATGGAGTGGTGGATCGAATGGATCCCGGGGTTGTAATTGATCATGATCATGATGACATGGACCCGCATCGAGTCGATGCTTATTGTGACAAAAATAATTTAGTTAAGAAATCTTTACAGACGTATGACTTTTATTTCTTAGATGTTAATTTTCAACAAGTTTATTATGGTAATTTCGACAATTTGCGTCAGGAAGGTAATAAAGTTATTGAGGAGGGGCTTCAGAGTATACGCACAGAACAGACGGATTGTACCCTTAAGGGGTGTGAAAGTAATAAATGTAACACAGATGATGTTACTTTGGTTAATAAGTTGAGTTTTAAGAAGTTTAAAGCATTGAATCAGGTGTTTCAATCGGAGGCAATACACCCCTGTTGTGTTTACTACCCTAAAGCATTGAGTAATACCCTAGGTTTCCAGCATATTGGTACTATAAACTCAGCGATCTGCCCTTACATGACCACAGCCCCTGTAAACGCAGACATTGGTTATTTTGACGTGGTTTGAAAGGTCATTGCATCTGGGAGAGCGAATTGTGATGGGGTTCGCATCCCTCTGAAGTCTGGATTGAACGTACAAGCGTGGGCTAGATATATTCCATTACATCAGGATAGTCGTTTAGTTAACTTTCTCACTTACGGTTTCCCTCTGGGTGTCCAAGGGGATTGTCTAATAAGGAAAACAGTGGATAATCACGCCTCTGCCTTAGCATATCTGTCTCATGTCGGCGAGTTTCTCCATAAAGAGGTAGAACTGGGGGCGATGTGTGGTCTGTTTCAACAATGTCATGTTTCCCCTCTCATGAGTCGCCCTAAGGATACAGTTGATAGATGCATCATAGTCAATTTGTCTTATGGTGATGGTCAATCCATCAATGGATGTACCCCTATGGTATGTTTTAGCTTTACCTTATTTGGATTATCTACTTGGAGATGTCTTGAGGTTTGAGAATCCTCGTTTAATAAAAACTGATATTGCAAGGGCATTTCGCAACATACGTGTTGATCTGGGGGATGCTATGAAGTTGTGAAGTCGTATAATGATCATTATTACATCGATAAATCCTTGGCGTTCAGCGCGGCACATGGTACTGCAATATTTCAAAGAGTGACAGATGCAATTCATAGAGTCATGCAGTCTTTCAGCATACAAATATGAAATTATATCAATGATTTGTTCGCCTGCATTCCGGTGGAGCAGGCCAGCAAAGTATTTGAATGTCTTCAGGATTTGATCATAGAATTGGTTCTTCCCATAAGTCATAGTAAACTAGTTTCTTCCACTACAGTTATGACTTGCATGGGTAAGAGGTGGACGATTATTATAAAACTGTTAAAATACCTTCTACTAAGTTGGCAGAAATTGTGAATGAAGTTAGTTCGGAGAAAAGAAATGCGTTACAAAGCAGTGTTTGCAATCCCTTATAAGTTATATCAAAGATTATTGTCCCTGCAAGGGCCTTCCTCAACAGGATGCTTGCATGTCTTCGTAATTATAACAGTTGTAAATGGATTACGTTGAGTAGCAAATTTCATACAGATCTTGGTTGGCTTCGTGAATTGTTAAGCACATTTAATGAGACAGTCACTTTCCAGATAGTTCAAAATGACGAATAGGTTGACTTGTTTGTGGATGCGTCCCCCGTGGGTTTGGGGGCGTTTTGGGGTAATAGTGGGTATTCATGTAGGATTCAAGAGCACATTCGCCACAGCGGTAGTATTGTACATTTTGAGATGTACAATGTGGTGGTTGCGTTGGCAATGTGGGCCGATCGTTGGTCGGGTCATGTAGTTAGAATTAGTTCCAACAATATGGCAGTCGTTCATGCAATAAACAATCTTCAGGCTCACAATGCATTCTTGGCCACTTGTTTGCATAATGCTCTGATGATTTTGGCGCGACATGGTATTTATATGTATGCGGTTCATATTCCCGGAGTGAAAAATAGGGAGGCAGATGCGTTGTCAGGGATAATGATGGATTTTAATAGTAATAGGTGGGTTTTAGAGAAGGTTACTTTGGAACATGAGCAAAATGGCTTTCTTTTTTTATTTTTTTTATTTGGGGTTTTACGTCGCTTTCAACACTGTACAGGTCATATCACGACGGGTAGTTGGAAGGGCAGAGGAAACCAGTACATATAGTTCGCTAGGGTTCTGTACTGTAAACTGCCGACCAACGGCAAGCAACTACCAGCTTTCCCACTTACGGCCATGACGGGGATCGAACCCCGGCCGCAGAGGTGGGAGGCGAGAGTGTTACCACTCTGCCACCGTGGCCCCCAAAATGGCTTTCAATTTGGATACTAAGATATAGTATTACATTACAGGAGCTGATGATGTGACGCTAATGGCCGAAAGAGCATATTCTGCAGCCTTTAATCTTCCCTCCAGACGCACTTCACGGGTATGGGACAAGATAATGAAAGAATATTGGGCTTTCAGGATAGCTCAAACATTACAGATACTCAGGTGGTGGCACCCCTGTTGGCTTATATACAATACCTCGCAGACCAAGGATTGAGTTTCGGAACTATTAGAAATTATGTTTCTGCTTTGAAATCTTACTTGATCAGATTAAATCAGCCTGTACATAATTTTGAGCATAGTGTTTTTAAGGCTTTATGGAATCATTGGCTCACAAGAAACCCACTAGGATAATACCTAAAGGCGTGTTGTCAACACCACAAATTCATACTTTCTTTCAGATCAATGCCGCCCTTCCACACTACTCTCCTTACGCGTTGGCTTTCTCATTAGGTCTATTCGCTTATCTTTGTATATCGAACTTGGTTCCTCCTGCTGAGAGGGCATTTGATGCAAATAGACAGTACTAGCCGACGTTAGGTGCGAGTCTGATGGGTTAGCATTGCATTTGAAATGGGTGAAGAATTTACAGAGTCTGACCAATATCACATTGTCTGAGTTTCAAGGATTGATCAACATCTTGTGTCCGCATTTTCATTACATACAGCACATTCGTTCTCAGGGAAATTATTCAGGGGCTCCTTTAATTATGCTGGGCGGAGTTCTGTTAACTGAAAGAGCACTAAGATTAAGAATGAAACAGATATTAGCCTGAATGAATCTCTCACAGTCTGGTTTGTCATTTCATGCATTGCGTTGAACTGGGGTCACTTTGGCTTTCGCCAATCAAGTCCCAATGGAGGCTATAAGAGCACACGGAGTGTCCCATAAGCATTGGCAATGGCATGTAAATAGTGTGGGGGCTTGTTCCCCGTGTGTTGGACAATTTGAAACCAGACTGTCATTGTGCTGAATGTTTTAATAAAGAAAAATATATTCCCCAACTTATGTCTTTTATTCTGGATTATTAGTACTAAATATTTCATTCGCCATGAATGTGGACAGTTGATGACTTTAGCCATCGGTATCATTCAGGGCGAATTAGTGAATGAGTGTGCATGCGCAATTAGGGATCCCCCAATTAGGTTACTGGAGAGCATGTGGTTGGGTGTAATTCATTTGGAAACTATAAGTGGAGTGATGAACAATGAAATTTCCCTTCCCTCCTCTCCCTATTTCTTGTTTTAACTACTTTTAGTGTTTTATGGTTTTACTGTATGTTTATATGGGGGCTTGTTCCCCACGTGTTGGACAATTTGAAACCAGACTGTCATTGTGCTGAATGTTTTAATAAAGAAAAATATATTCCCCAACTTATGTCTTTTAATCTGTATTATTAGTGTTAAATATTTCATTCGCAATGAATGACAAGAATATCCCACTTTTCAAAATTTACAGCAATTCTGTAGCAGACTGGACCAATATTCTAAAACTGTCATAAAAATAACAAACTTCATGAGAATGTCTCACAGATCAAGGTAAAAATAATGGGGAGTGTTTTTTGAGTGAATGATTTTACATACAACAGTGAATTCACATTTTGTAAAGGTGCAAAATCCACTTGGTCAGAATAATATTTCCCTATGAGTTTCTTATCTGTGGTAGCCACAAAAGCAGACGCTCAGGCTTGATTTATTTGTGTATGGTTCAGGAAATAAGATATCTCCCAGAGCTTATGTTACAGCCCAGACATAAGGACATATATTGCTGTTAACATCTGTACTGAAAGTTACAACAATATCCCATCACAATCAGATTCAGTGACAGGTTCAGTGATATACCTTATGTGTCAACTAATTTCTGCTGATTTAATGAATAAATATTGGAAATATTTATTTAATATAATATATACAAATACAAATATATATTAACATTTAAACATTTATTTAATAGCTATCAAAACTGTTTCCCTTTAAAGTCTGTGAACATTTTTAGTAACAAATATGATTGTTCACAGAATACTTTTTAAGAAGTTTTTCGCTGTAGACCTTGATATCTAACACATATTATTTTATAAAAAAAACAAAAAGTCTTTGATGAAAAAATATTTACCAAGTAAGCAGTGACTAAGCAAATTGGTCATCTGTCTACTACAATGAGGATGTGAAGACAGAGACAGCCAATACTGACAAAAAAGAAAACCCAGGGGTGGTGACTTATTATGAATAGATCTCATTTTATAGTAAGTCCTTACTAATGTATGGGATAATTTGATTTCTATATGTAGCTAATCGCTATGTTTGTTGCCATAAGCTGGACTCAAACACAAGACCACAGGGGTGACAGCAAAGTGGTGAAATGCTATAGTTAATAACTACTTGTCTGCTAAAACTTGAGCTGTATATTAGTGGTCATGTAAGTCACTATGAAGCATTGTGATAAAATATTTAATAAAGCACATAACGTACAGTGCGCAGTGTATTTTAATCTAATCTAATATGTAATTTAATAAGGACTTTTATAGTGCTTAATCTCCGTCACCACACCCAACAGACTCTAAGTCATGACTATATACATAAATATATTGAATTGCCCATTGACATAGTTAGGTCATACCAGAGAAAACATAGGGGTGGTGTGGTGAATAGAAACATTTTCTGCAAATTCAATTTAATCACTAATAGATCTTTCAAATTTCCTTAGATTTAGACCACCAGTTATATAATAACCAGTCATATAGTTATTATTATTTTTTACAATTGTTTGCTTTTGTTATTGTACTACTTTGAAAAAATGAAAAAGAAATATTAATATTTTTTTCCTGATGCGTCTCATATTTGGAATTTGTTGCTTAGTGATTCAGATATGTGATAACAAGCCATTTTATTAAGATTGTGTCATTCACAGTATATCCTATTTGATTTAGTGTAAATACAATGTACTGTTTTTTACTAATTTTTGTATATATGCTACATATTAAAAATATATACATTTGATAGGTTTCTGTTTATGATGAAAAATAAAACATAATTTTCTAAATTATGAGGGTCACTCAGTAAAGGTAATATATCAGATGTTTTTGGCAGGGCCACGTGTATTTATCAACAACCAACTAGCAAAGATGCAGTAGTAAAATATAAATGGTGCTGTAAAACCAATAAATATATCTATATGTTATGGCCATGCACTGAGTAACACAACATATTGCACCACATGATTCTTGCACCCAATTTACAGTTCCAAATTGAGTCACATGATCCACAGAAACTGGTGTAAGAATGGGTCAAATTCACCACAGAGAGTGCAATTAACTACTGTGGGAGATCTCTTAAAATGACATATCTATAAGACAATATCTTCAGAGATATTTTCTATTACAAAAATATCAAATTTGAAACCAATGTCTCACAATGCAAAATAAATTGAGGATTGTTATGCAGCAAATTTTTTCATTAATTTTGTTTTACACAACATTGCAACTGCTGTAGCGATCTGGCATTGCAGATATTGCCTCTTTAAATAACCCCAATAAACATGCCGGGGCATCCCCTCTGGAGACTAGTGGCCCAATAAAAATAGGTGTGATCCCCAATAAACCTTCCCACCAGATTGTCACATCCCATGCACTGTCAGACAACGAAACCCCACGCATTCAATGGCCTTTCATCTTTAATTTCAAGAAAGAAAAAAAATCCCATCTTATCGAGTGCAGGAGGTCTGTTTATAAACTTAATTCCATTTGGTGAAGTATTTTTTAGGAGACTCAGAAGTTTCTTATTTCTCTGTTCACAGCTTTCCTGTAAGATGGCATAATTTTGTCATAATTTTTAAACGTTCCCTCCAGTGGAAGATTTCACATACTTTGATAAACTTCACATATTTTTTAACTCAGCAAGAATAATTAGGCTTATAGTTTACACTATAGTAATGGTTGGGACCTTAATAAGCTTCAGACTTTCTGTTTTTGTAAAACAATATCCCAAATTTCTTGACCTTATTTCCTCTTTCAAGCCCATACTTCTTTCTTAGAATTTATGTAGAGAGAATGAAAAAAATTTACTTTTCATCGAAAAAGAAACAAATTATATCTTTGCTATACAGGTACATGCAATGTATCAAGATGTCAGAAAAAATTCAGCCGTCACTAACAGAAATATCAGAGAAGTTATTGACATTTAAAAGATTTGTGGGAAAATATTCTATAATTTTCTCACTTTTCCCATTTTCTTTTTTCCCTGACTGCTTTGAACTCTGCCGATAAACTTAAATACAGCTGAATCTCTATTATCTGTTGGAGAGTTGGGAGAGTAAGATTCTGTTTATATAACAGAAGAATGGGGGGGGGCGATGGCACATTTTAGTTTAAAAAACAATAATAGGCGAATACTAAAGTCCAAATGAAAACATTTGGATAATAGAAGTTTTGATAACACAGGCTCTACTGGAATATGATGCTGGACAGACTTCTGATGAGGGAATTACAGTAGTCAGGATGACTACTGACCAGAGAATTTGCCACAAGGATAGCAGCCTCATCTGTAAGCTGCTGCCTTTCCTGCCTATGAGATCCCAAACTTGAACAAAACATTAGTCTTAAAAATTTTGTATGCAAGATTAGCAAAGGTTTAAATTTTGCATCAAACCAAACACCAAGATCCTGCTGTACTGTGCTGCTATGTTATATCATTCTGCCTTAATCTGTTTGAATATTCCAGACTATGGCACTCACCAAGCAACAGTCAGAACATAAAAAGAAGCGATAAAATCCCCCTCACTTGTTACGGGAAATATTTCTTCAAACTGGACAGTGTGTTGCTGCCCCAGCAATTATAGGGGAAACAAGGAGTTATAGGAAATATCTTAACAATAAGCTGATGACTGAAATGAAACAATCTTAAGCTTAGGACCGGATCTCAGGACATCTAAGTCACATTTAATTTAAATATTTTTTAAATTGAAAGTTTAAGCGTTCATAAGATTAACAATCAACAAATTCTTGTGACTTAATTTGTACTTAGATACTATAAGTTTCATAAACCAATTAAACAGTTTTTCGATCTCTACATTCTTTGTCAGACTTAAAACCTCAAAAGAGCAATGCAGACATCCATTTTGTTTTGGCAAAGGAGGAACCAGTGAGCAAGTGCCCATATATGGTTCATTTACATGATAAAAGATACCATATACAGTACAAACTAGTTGCATCAAAAGTATTCAAAACAAAGTGTAGAGACATAAAACCTGCTATAAGCTCCGCTATAACTTCTGCGACTTCTCAAAGAGTCTTCATCCATAATGTGGAGCATTAGAGCCACATAAAACTGTCTGAGAGGGCTTCTGTCCACTCCAGCATTTTGTGTGATGTCCCCCTCCCAACCAGACACTAAATTGTGTGTTTATAGGCTAACTAGCACTGTGTTTAAGCAATATGTATATTTTTAGTACAGTAGCCAGCATCCAGCATTACGACCAAAGGGCAATTGCAACTAGTTCTTTTATGCCAAATACAATAGAAAGTTTAACCATCTTTTCATTTTGAAAGCATACTGTAATGTTGTGGTTACATATTTATATTAGGCAGAACCTCTATTATTTGACCTTCTATATTTATCTGAATATTTGGTTTTATAAACTTATTTCTACTCTACAGAATGGGTAGAGTAAGAAATCTAAAATTGGCCACATATCTGAAATTCGCTACAAGTGAAAATACCAGTAATAAAATAAATGAATTGAGGTGAGATATGTTGAATGTATGTATAGTAGATTAAGGCTTTTTGAACTGAAAATACCAAGTTTACAACAACATATAATTTTTTTCATAGAATTAAGTACACCTTTAGAGGTGGCAAAGTTTAGATTTCTGATCAATTTTAGATTCCTCACTCTATTTTGTTGCTATTTTTGAAAATGCTGCATTTTGTATTTAAGAAACCTTCTTTTATTCAAACAATATCCTACTCCTCTTGCATATTTCGATAACAGAGGCTATACAGTATTTTAATTGCTATTAAAGTTTGTACATCTGTACCCTATACCATTTAACAAGTAATCAGTGCCCGTGAACGGGCTCTGTGTCAGCTGACTGTGTGTTTTGTGTTTTAGAGTAGAAGTGACAGAAGAAACGGACACAAAAGTTGTGCCCTGCAAATGGTATTCAGAAGGAAAGTAACAAGGTCTGCAATTTCACTATGTTATAGCTGACCCAAAAGTAGGTTAACAATATATTTAAACAAAATATTCTAAATACAATACTTTTCAAGTTACAACTGAATCACTCAACAGTGAGAACCTGAGAACAGCTATTTCACAGCTATGCCATGAGCTACAAGTCTCCAATTTCACAATATAATAGCTAATTCAAAAGTAGATGAATAACATATTAAAATAAAATTCTTAAATGCAATAGTTTTCAAGTTACAACTGGTTAACTCAACAGAGAAAGCCTGAAAGTAGCTATAGCTCAGCTACGGGATGAGCTACAGGTCTGCAACTTTACTATGTTATAGCTGACCCAAATGTAGGTGAACAATATATATTTATACAAAATTCTTTAAATGCAATATTTTTCAAGTTACAACTGATTTACTCAACAGTGAGACCCTCAAAGTAGCTATTGCTCAGCTATGCCATGAGCTACTGGTCTGCAACTTTACTATGTTATAGCTGACCCAAAAGTAGGTGAACAACATATTTAAACAAAATACTCAAAAGTGAGAACCTGAAAGTAGCTATTGCTCAGCTATGCAATGAGCTAGGGGTCTGCAATTTTACTATGTTACAGCTGACCCAAAAGTAGCTGAATAACAAATTTATACAAAATTCTCTAAATGCAATAGTTTTGAGTTACAAGTGATTTTACTCATTATGATAGGTACTGAAAAATCAGAAAGTAGCTATTACTCACTTAGCTATTAGAATATACACCATAGTTACTCACTTGCTGTAGCTATGGAAAAAGTAGCTGAATAACATATTTTAACAAAATGCTCTAAATGCAATACTTTTCAAGTTATAGGTGATTTAGTGCATGATTTCATGAATTTCAATGCATTAAAAATTATTTAAAAAATTCATAAAAAAAATAATTTAAAAAACATTGAGGCCTGATACTCACACAAGGGAATCTACTAGTGGCCTAGTACATATATGCAAGATAAGAGAGAAATCCCTACAATAGTCAATGAGAAATAAGTGATTTACCACATTACTTCATGAATTTTAATGCATTAAAAATTCATAAAAAAATTAAGACAGATCCAGGTCTGATACTCACACAAATGAATCTATTTGTGGCCTAGTACATATATGCAAAAAATGAGAGAAGTACCTGCAATAGTCATTGAGAAAATTGTGATAAAGTGTTGAAATTTTCACACTTTTGTTGGGGGTACCTACCTTGTAATGGCTCTAGCAAACAGATGAACAGACAGATTTGCATGCCTTGAACATTTTTCATCCTTGATAGATGAGGTATCTTTAAAAAAACCAGCGTGTCTCTAGGCCTTGTAGTTTTGGAGGAGAAGTTGTTCACGCGGATGCAGACACCGCAGAGTGATGCCAATATGTCATAAAAATGACTACTGAAATAGATTTGTTACCAAATTTTGGTAAATATAGCTTCAGGAAATCACTGTTATACACTGATGAAGCCTATCACATCAAATGCGCTGTCAAGCAATGAATATAACTTTAACAAAATTTTAACTAATAATAGTATCTAAAAAATTTAAATCCCTCATATGCCAACAAAGTTTTGTCAACTTAAATGAGTCATTAATACAGTTATGTAAACTGGGGGTTTAGAATACAGTGGGTAACAGACTGGTCTTGTTCCTCAAACATTGTGGGTTTGAATATATTCTAGACCATTTTGTTCATAAATTGTATTATGAATAGACCAGCATTCATAACATTATGTACAATTGATGCAGGATTGAAATCTTTAACACAAAAATAAAAGTTTATCAATAAAATTTACATCAGGAAATAAAACTTTTTTCAATGAAAATCTTCACCATGACCGACCAAAATGAAAAACTAGTTGTTATTGTCAGTTTCTATTTTTCACTATAAACAATAATAAAACATTTTTGCATTATACCTTTCAAATTTATATTCTTTTGAATAACAATTATTCTTAGTCTATTTAAATAAATTGTAAAAATTTTAAAAAGATATTTTAATATTTGAAAGAATAAATATCAATCTCCTATTTTATCATATATAACTGTCGCCTCCTATTGATTTAGAAATTAAACCAAAGGATTGCCAAGAGATGTAAATACTCTCAGCATTATGCTGACTTACATTAATATATTTTGCTGCTCAAAGGGATCTGTTTTATATCTTAACAACAAAAAATATACTTCAATAAACTCTCCAATATCACTCCCAGTATGACCTTTTAACCAGACTCGGGGTGTCATTATTGCATTCACAGACAAAAGGTAACGCTTAGTATCTTCTACAATTACTTTATGCTCCCCTCGTCTATTTACAGCCATTTACAGCATGTTGTACATGAAAGGCTGCGGTCACGAAGTCACGTGGTAATAAAGGAGTGGTAGATTGATGTTAAATTACATGGCAAATGTGTGGTAAGCATGTACTTTCAATGGGTGTACATGATATGGAATCTTTATTAACAAACTCTCTATCATCTAAAAAGTATCTAGCGTCCACAAAATTTGTATCTTAGTACTGTTTTATGCTATTTTTTTAATAATTGATGACAAGATCAGCATTAAAAGAAATTTTACAACAAATAATTATTATAATTACTTACATTCTTTCAACTGCTTTAAGACTTTCAATCGATGGAACAGCCAGTTTTTATACAAATGAGTGATAATTTCAATTAAGAAGTCATGCGGATTTTAATTAAATATTTTTTATCTTGTTTATTTTAATGAAATATTTTCTTTATCAGATTTTACTGATACAGCCAAGTCATGTTAGAATGCTTTCTGTATTTTACAAATTAACCTTCTATTGTCTAAACAATACCTCACTCACATTGGATGTTAATGCTATGATTATATTTAATTTGCCTTCTGTCAAAAACCCATTTAGTAGGATTCTGGTCAATACAATTCTCTTTTAAGTACAAGTGAATATCATATCTTGAGATTGCATTTTTCACCGAAACTTACATGCACTGACTTGTGGAAATACAGATAACCTCTATTATCCGACCATCTCATATCAAACTTTTCAATTATCTGACTCCAATCCACTCTCCCAACTCCATTTAAGCCTATTATTTTAGGTTTTCTATAATCTGCCATTTCTATTATCCGAACTAATTGTTACTCTCCCGAGAGGATCGGATAATAGAGGCTCTACTGTACTGGTTAGATTGTACCTTGCTCACAATGTTCCACTCTGGCCTCACGAGCCCGCATGTGAGCACCAAATATTTAACTTGTTGGGAGTTTTATGTGGCTCAATGCATTTCTTGTGTCGGTACTATCCCTCAGGTTTTATATTGTGTAAATAAGTCAGGATTCATATTGAGGTAGGATGCATTCACCACAACAGGGAGAGCATTTCCAGCATGTAACAGACTTTTAAAATGCTTGAGAAACCTGCCATCTCACTTGCTAAACTAAAATGTACACATCAGAGGGGTGAAGTGGGGGGCTGGAGTCTGAATGGCTATACAGAGCATAGCTTATTTTTACACATGCACCACCAAGACAAGAGGTGTCTTTTCAAGTCATAAAGACGAGGTTGTGAAGCAATATTAAAATATGAGTAGTTATGACTGAACGGAACAGTATGAACAGGCTTTAAAGAATTTTGTGTTCCCTTGAGATTCAACTTGAGATTTTTACTTTGTTATATTGTTTGAAAATTAATTTTCTGAAGAGAGAAAAATAAAATAAAGTAGAGTATTGCATCACAAATGAAAAATATATTTTTTTGTACAGCAAAAACAAAGCGCCCCAATGAGTATTAATGATTGTGTCGAAATGACTATGTTCCTCTGTTTAATATGTTTTTCTATTTATGCTTTTTAGGCAGAAATTCAAGATGGCCACTAAAAATGAAAACAATTTTTGGGAAAAGTCACCAGGTCACTCTGCAGATACCCTGTGGGTCAAAAATTTCACTGAAATTCCTCTATCTCGCACTGTTTCCAAGATAAATACGTTGTTGAATTTTACACAGAAATTCAAGATGGCCACCAAAAATGGCGGGAAAATGATCTTTGGGAAAAGTCACCTGATGACTCTGCAGATACCCTGGGGTCAAAAATTTCGCCAAAATCACTCTATCTCGCCCAGTTTCTGAGATAAATGCATTTTTGTGTTTTACGCAGAAATTCAAGATGGTCGACAAAAATAGCATGAAAATGATTTTTGGGAAAAGTTGTCAGATGGCTCTGCAGGGAGCTGGGGGTCAAACATGTTGTCTGAATTGCTCTATCTCGTACTGTTTCTGAGATATTTGAGATTTTTCAATTGTTAAGAAAAATCGCGTCGTTTAGTTAATCGTCACTAAGTCAGCTATTTTTTATCGGATTCCTTTCAAATGTTCATGATTTCTAGACATCTATATAACGAACCTACTTACTAAATTTCATGAGAGTAGGTGAAGCACTTTTCAGTTATCATCTGGACAAGCACTCCCCTTTGAAAAACATGTTTCTGGTCATGTGACTTCTCGGATTAGTTGAAATATCATGATATTCATGTTCAGAAAATTTTCCAAGGGCTACTGCATACATGTGCTAAATTTGAAAAGAATCCACCCAGTGGTTGCCTAGCTATAAGCAACAGAAAATGGAAGCTAGGGGAGCCAGTGGACCCTCTCTCTCTCTCCCCTCTCCCCTGAATACAAACATGTGTCCATAAGACTTAGTGTGTCACAGACCTTTGCACTTTCCATACTGATGGTAGAATCCCAGTCCACAATGACAGACATATGAACCCACTGTGTTCTGACAGGAGCTACCTTCTGGGCAAAGGTGTGGATGGGAGAGGCACTCATCTACATCTGAAAACATCAGACACATTTGACTTAGTAATTTTTAGTTATTAATGCATGGGTTTCTATTCACTACAGTATGTATTAAATTGGCAACTAAGAGAAACCCCCTTATTTTTATTTTTTTTTGATAGGAAAATAGGGAATTTTTATCAAATTTGGTGAATCTGTAATTTATTTTGGTCATTTGTCTTATTTGATGTAGAATTTCACATAGTGAATTACATATAGAGTAAGATGTGTGTAATTTGTCACATTTAGTGAAATTTTCCATAGCATTTGAACTATTCCAGGGAGGAAGCCCCCATCTATTACCTTGATTTGTAGGAAAGTCTGTACACAATTGTAATTTTTGTGATCACATTTGACATCTGATCACCCCTGAAGTAAAATTGACACAAATTTTTATAATTTGTGTTACTTTTTAAGGGTGCCCCACCCAGTAACCAGGAAATTACACATACTGTGGTAAATTTTTACATTTTTCACTCTATTGTGACTGATTGATTGGTTTGAGTTTAACATCATTTTCTATACACTCTGTAGGTCATATAACAACAGGAAGTTAAGGGGATGGACTTAAAAGCCTTGCATTCTCGTTTGTTAAGAATTTGTACCAAAAAAACAACAACACAGTAAGCAAAAAAAAAAACCCCAACTTTCCCACTTGAGGTTGGGGCCAGGATTCAAACCCAGTACCTGAGACTGGTATGTTACCTACTGCACCCCACTGTATCTTCATTGAACATTGTAAAAATACAGACTAAACACACATGCAACACACTATGAGATATTAACAAAACAGTCTGTTATGATTTACCCTGACTGCTCTCAGAAGGTCCAGACTGAGGTGTGTGTGGGTGAAGTGTATCCCACTATGTCTCAAAACTGAGGACATTACAGAATATTGGCAAAATATAGAACACTAACTGATATAAACAGATAGATTACCAAGTAGAGTAATTACATAATTCTTTCATGATCACTGGATGCTGTTTGTTTTTCAGCAAGATTACAAAAAAAAAGAAACTATTGCACAGATTTACATAGAATTTTCAAAGCACTGATTTATTTTTGGACATGATCTGCAACAAATTCTGGATCCAGGAGTTTTTTAAAGTGAATGGCTGACAGTTTGCAACTTTTACTTTGACCAAATTTATGGTATTACAGAATGACCTCTGTCATTGGGTCCTATCCTCAGTGGCAGGCTAAAGAACCTCTGGGACATTGATAAATGATCATCCTTGAGCCTCTGAGTGTCTTTCACATTGTGGAATGTCAGTCGCTAGAAAGCTTGGGTTGTACTTGTATAGTCAGGATGGGTCAAAGAGTACTTTAAGTCCTGTAGTACAAGGAGATACTGAGTATAAATATACAATACGATATGACTCACCCATGCAGTAGTTATTCTCATCCATCCTGTAGCCACGCTGACACACACAGCTCTGAGAGTTGGGTTCACAGGTAGTCAGTGAGAGATCAGCAGTTATAGGGCAGACATCACTCTTATAACAAGGAGTGCCTCGAATGTCCTTCACCTCACTCACATCTGTAACATGAAATACTAGAGAAATAAACATCTCAGTCATTCACTAGTCATACAATAAAACAGTGTTTTTATCCTGGCCCTCCGATGAGGACATGTGAGAATATTGTAATCAGGTCTGTCTGTTTGTTTATCTGTCTGTTCATGCATCTAACTTAGTCCTCTTCAAAGATCTGGATCCGTATCTGGGTCGAGAAATCAAAATTAGTTTTATGATTTTGCAGCATTAACTTTGGGGTTTTTGTGTATTCACAGGTACTGGTTGTTATAATTATAGAATTAAAGGGCGAAGTTTTCTTTTCAGGATGATTTGGGAGATCTAGAAATAAAAACAAACACCCCTGCTTGCTGAGGTGTAACAAAAATAAAATTTGATTTTCAATTCAACGTTGAGGAGGCCATAGGTAAACACCACATGGTATGCAAATATGGCCTAAATATTGTGTATAATTTTCCCAATTATGTGCACAGACAGACAGACAGACAGACCAACAAAAATGATTACAATACATCAAGACTATAAAAGTTAATGCTTTGTTTGTATACAGATGGCATATACTGTTAAACACTGCTAATTAAATAAAATCTGAAGGGGCTAGAAAAACAAGGAAAATCCATATGACAGGACACATTTCAATGGAAAAGGGACTTCAAGGACCTGATGTTTACTTTAGGGGAATTATATGGGACAGAATTTTACATAAAATAAGTTTTACTGTATGTGAAAATATGTGGAAACACAAGAGCAATCAGAGAGTGCAGACATCCAGCAATATATAATAATAAGTAAATGGGAAAATCCACATCATTGATATTTTTGGTAGTCAGATGCTGATCCAGATCACTCTCAAAATTTAATGGCATCTAAGTTGGACCAAGACCCATCTTCTTGTGTTTTTCATGAAAATCCAAACAGCAGTTTCTGCATAATCCTGCTAACAAACAGACAAACAAAAGCGACGGATGTAATACCTCCTTGGCAGAGGTAACTTGGATCAGCCATCAACAGTGAGGCATTAGCATTGAGGAAAAGGCAGCATAACAGAGCAGGTTAAAGAGATAACCACCTGTTTCTGTGGGACAAAGACTTGTTTGTTTCACAGATTAGTAGGGAATTAGTAGGCCTTTCCATTACAGGAAGAGGATTGATGTTACTTTGTCAGACTGAAATTCTCAAAGCACACACACAGTCCAATGGGCCAGAGCATTGAAACACACAGCTGAGTGTCATATTAAGGATACAGTGGCCATATAATGTTAAGCATCAAGCTTAGAACTCTCACTAAACATTTCCTCATAAAAGGGCCAATGAATTGCATAAAACTAAGACACACTGCTCAGCCAGTGTGAAGTTTGTCAACTGCCCTAAAAGTTTTCAATAAATTAATGTAATTACCTCCTCCAAGGAGTTTAATATGTAATTGTGTTGGTGTGCATTTGTCTGTTTGTTTGTAAAATAACTCAAACAGATGATGATGGATTTTGATGAAATTTTCAGGAAATCTCAACAATGGCACAACAAAGAACAGACGGTTAAATTTTGGTGTTGATCCAGGTTACCATCTGGATCCAGGAATTTTTTAAAGTATTTTTTATCATCACAATGAACGACAACATTGTAAGTTTTTGGTCTTGGGGGTCTGTGTTCTTCAGTGTCTCTTGTTTGATCTATTGGTACTGACTTAAACCTTTGAGTGTCTGTGTTATTTAAATCTAATATGCGTCAGTTGAAAGGGTGCATTTATTAAAAAAGTGCAATACTTTCCATTAGGTCTAGAACAAATAGTAGAGTAAGAAATCTAAAATTCGCCAGGAATCTAAAATTCGCCACCTCTAAAACCTTAGTTAATTTTATGAAAAAAATGATGTTTTTATCTAAAAATTGGTATTTTTCAGTTCAAAAAGCCTTAATTTACTATACAGTCAACAAATCTCACCACAATTCATTTATTTTATTAGTATTTTCACATGTGGCGAATTTCAGATATGTGGCGAATTTTAGATTTCTTACTCTAATTGGTCTGAAGCAAGAAGTAGTTTTTGTACTAGAGTACTTTTTAACCATCAATCTATTCTCTAAACAGTACTATATTTATCTAAACTAAAGGCCAAAATTTATAGTCACAAAAATGCTGGCGGAAATTACTCATTTTAAGTTAGTTTTATGAGAATTACTACAGGATTGATTATATCAAGCGAGTGTAGGGCTACTCTTAGCCTGACTTTATATTCTATATTTTAATCTACCATCATGCTAATTTCTTTGGCCCGTATTCACAAAAGGGATCATGCTCATGGTGAGCCAAAAATCAGCTCATATTTACAGCTGTTTATACAATACTTGAGCTGACTTTTGGCTTGACTTGAGTTTGATCCCTTTTTTATATACAGTCTCTTAACCAGATCTCCTACAAACCTGAAGGACTTGGAAAATGTTGGAACTTTGGACCTTGTAATCAAAACAGTGGACCTGAAGGAACTTATATTTTATAGACAACTACATCTGTTTTTCCAGACAATGTATATGGATGAAGTTTTTTACTGAAGTAGGTTAGATTAGAGAAGTCTGAACAGGGTGTAACCAGTCAGTCATTGAGGTCTTTCTCAAATGAACTGGGCATTATAATCAAATAAACAGCAATGTGATCACAAATTCCTCTCAGCAAAGCTCTATATTATTATAAGTGTGAGAGGTGATTGTCATGCTGTAATTACTTCTTTCATGATTCCGGTGCTTTGGTTTCATCATTGCCGATACTTAATATGACAGAGATGTAATCTCTGTGTAATTGACTAAGGTTTTATATGATATACCACTGATATAAAAGACTCATGGAGTTTTTTTCTCTGCGATAATCACTTCCAAAGCAGAATGTAACTAGTCTAACATTAACTTTTGTTATAACCACCTCATATTGGTGAAACAATGAAGAAAACACTTTCTCTCTAACCATCTAAACTACATTTTTTCTCTCCATAATTTACCAAGCCATTTATTTATATTATGCCCTTGTGTGCATGAAACTGATCTGTTACGATCTGACAGAATATATCAATATATAAGCCCTGGTCGAACAGAACCAAATGGTGAAAAATTTCTCCAAATCAGACCAAAGTATGTAAGGTTCTGTTTATTTGGACTGCAGCCTCATACTGTATGCTGACTGTTATCTACTGATCTGATAAAAAGTTAGACAATTGTTTAAAATACAAACGGTTTTGTTTTGGCTCATATCTTATTGTTTTCTTGGATATTTATGAGGCTTTAACACATAGTGTGTGACTTACAAGGCAGGAGATGATTGCCATAGTAGTTATTATCAATGAAACAATCATTTTGACAGAATAAAAATAATAATAAGGAAGTATTTGTAAAGTACCAAATTGACCAAATCTTGACATTCCTACAAGTGCTCAGATGTCCAAAAAGGGGTTTGCCCAATTATTTACCAGAAAAAGTCTGTGTCCATATTAACCTCCAATTATGGAGAAGACAAAAGACAGGGATAGCTTAGTCTAAACATGTGAGTGGTCTAAACTTGATACTTTTAAGCCTGAATGAATATCCTATATATTCATGGAAAATTGTCAGTAAAATACCAAACATTGTCCTACCCTATGGAGTTGGATAAATGTCTGATACTTTTTGATAGTGTTCAAATCATCTTATATTCAGATGTACCTCCAAATGAATGTAACAATAACTAATAATAGGAAGCACTGTTGCATGTCTAAAGATATCATCATCACTTATACATTGATAAATGTACCTGGTAACATCTGCATGCATCTGAAAATAAACTGAAGATTATCATAAGTCCTTACATAGGTTTCCTGTAATTGGACAGAAATATTGCTGATGAGTTTGTCTATCAGTGTTAGCAGGGAAAACAATCAGTGCAGATAAAGCAAAACTACCCAATGTTTGTCATCAGAGTATCTGCTGCCCAATGAATGAGTAAATAGAAATTTCATTTCAAAACTTCCGTGTGTATTGACAGGTGAAGCAGAGAAAGCTGGAGTTCTTCAAGTTCACAGACAGAAGTGTGGCAGTAATTGCAGGAATGAGGCATTTGACAAAACACCAAAAATATAAGCAATCCCATCTGTAGTGTGTGACTGGACGTGTATTTTCACTATTAAACTAGGGTTGGTAGATCTGTACTGTGTACCCTATGTATAAAAGTCAGCACCAAAATTTGTCAATAATCATCAAGATGATGGCAAGATTCCATACAAATCTGCTGACATAACATAAAGAGGTGTGCATTATATGAATCCAGCAGATCAATCATTAGACCAGCTTTAAGACTTAATCCAACTTGTTCAGTCTTAGAATGAAATTGTACAACAAGTGAACCAGGAAAATAAAACATTTGTGATGTTTCAAAATTAATTCTTTTTAACCGTCCTTGTATATCATGCAATAAATTAATTTTTATTATTAGTTTACTGATAGCTGGAAAATTATATTCCTCTCAGAACTAGAGCATTTTACAGATTCACAGCATTTTTCCATTCATCACTGTTGCTGCTATTGTTGTGCAGTCATAAAGATGTCACATGACCACACAAACTCATAAAATGACAGACATCAACAGTATCAGTTATGAGTGATATCCCACAATCACAACTTGTCATGCATCTATATTTCACCCACTGTGGTAACCATTTTTAGATTTTTTTTAAATAAAACCTGCAATAGATCTGTATCAATGTAAGAAAGATGGGATGTAAAAGATCAAGGCCATTTAGCTGATTTTACTTTGAAGAAAAGACTAAATCCACTGAGTATTGGAGGACATCAGTTAAGCCCTGATAAGTCAAATCTCAGAAGACTAGAACACAATGGCCTACTTAATCGGGACTTCCAGATAGAGTAAGAAATCTAAAATTTGCCACATATCTGAAATTCACCACATATGGAAATACTAATAAAATAAATGAACGGAGGAGAGATTTATTGAATGTATAGTAAATCAAGGTTTTTTTTTAACTAAAAATATCAAGTTTATGACAAACTATTACTTTTTCATAGAACTAAGTTATAACTTAAGTAAGGTTTCAGAAATGGCAAATTTTAGATTTCTGGCGAATTTTAGATTCCTTACTCTAAGAGTTTGAAATGGAAAAGACCAGTAGGATTTTTAGTTAGAATTTTAATGTAAAGTGGTCGCTCAATAGATAGCTCACTAGGTAACCCAATAATTGTGAAATTCATCACAATATGGTACATTTGCTTGTGAGGAAACTCCTGTCTATTTCCCTGACTTGTTGGAAATTTTTTATACAATTTAGCGAGTACATTAAGCCTTTAATCTCCCCTGATGTAAAATTCTCAAAAATTATGATTTATTTTTTTCCTACTTTGAAAGGGTACCCCCAAGTGACAAATTTTACATCGGGAGGGGAATTTTACATTTCTTACTGTCCAGTAACATGACAGAGTCAAAGCTGAAATACCACAAGATCTCATTTATTAATCATTATTTACATACAATACCACTGACTAGCGTTTTGGTTAAAAACAAATGGAATCTTAATTAGGTTTTTATCTTAGATATAGAACTGAACCCAGTTGATCCTAGTCACATATCCCACCCACCTTTGGTTCCTCAAACTGGCTGAGTGTAAACGGGTTTGGCATTGAATCTCCTGGCTCTGACTTTGCTGGTCTTCAGTTTGAACCCAACTCATGATAACATGTCACATGCATAAAAGACCTGTCCTAATATATTTATTTATTTATTTGGGGTTTTTACGTCGCTTTCATCACTGTACAGGTCATATCATGATGGGTAGTTGGAAGGGCAGAGGAAGCCAGTACATATAGTTGGTCAAGGTTCTATACTGTAAACTGCCGACCAACGGCATGCAACTACCAGCTTTCCCACTTGAGGTCGTGCTGGGAACCAAACCCCGGCCTCAGAGGTGGGGGGCAAGAGTGTTACCACTCTGCCACCGTGGCCCCTGTCCTAATATAACCTCAGCTATTATAAAAGCCGCATAAAACTCAGACTTTGACTTTATATTTGGCAGCATGTACTCTGAAAACTGTGAGTAAACATTAATTACATTTATGAAGTGTGTCGAGATGCTGAGACCACAATGGCAGAGTGATTAACGAGTTAGACATTTAACCACTTGAATTTTACCCCTGTGGTCTTAGGTTTGAGTCCATGACTTAAACAACCCACAAATTTTAACCTCGACCATTGAAAATCTGTTCTGTAAAAGTAAGAAGTGCATAGTACTAGGCATTGCAAACTGCTGTGTCTACTGCTCCCTACCATAACTTGGCACAACTTGGACCTAAACCTTATCATCTATGCTTATTTTTAAGTGTTGTAACCTGGATTTCTTTTGATTGATATATCAATTCACACAAGTGTAAGCTATGAATGTATTTTACCCCAATAAAATCAAGCCTTTCACAGTGCTTTTGCAGGGATGACAACATAATTTCTACTTAAATCAGCACCCCAACTTGGCACAAATATCAGAATCCACAAATTAAAATAAATCAATCTATTTATGTCTCTCATCATTTCTGCCACCTTATACTGTTTGCAAAAAAAATGCAGGAGTTTGCAAATGGCAACCAACTGTCGATAAATATTCTGTGTTCTGGTTTGTGCCAAGAGGAGGCGTATGCCAAGTTATGACACCACCAAGCAGTAGCCTCGCTATGAGAGATCACTGACCGTATATTTTGAGCACTGTGTCATTTCTGTGAAGCCACTTGTCTTGTAGGACAGGGTTGTAGAATTTCTCACTGTAAAAAACATGTACCCTCCCTGTATAGGAAGAGAGCAGAGAAAAACACAATCTATTATTGAGTAAAGAAGCCTGAAACTAAGTTAGAGGTGATAAATCAATAATAATTATAAACAATCAATCAGTCGGTAAATCAATTAAAGCATTGCCCCATCCCAGACAGCTATGCATGGTTAATCAATCACTCCATAGCAGCCCCACACTTCTCCCTATAATGTGGCTTCATTCATCATTTTAGCAATGCTAAAAAGGGACAATGATAACGTAATGAGCGGGAAAACTAGATTAGTTTCAAATTTATGGGGTAATTGAGTAACGTTCACTCACTAATGCAGTCTGGTAAAGGCACCGACGGCTGTTTTACTGTCAATTTTTTACCCCATTTGTTGTCCGTTCAAACTACTGATGAGTTGTTTTTATGTGATTTCAGGGTGTCGTGTGGAAAACACAAGAACGTACCGACATTACCCAGAAAACCAGTGAGTTTTCTTTAATAGAAAGTGCACTGGAATAACTGCTTAAATAAATCTAATTGATCAAAGAAGACATTTTTTTATAGTGTAAGACTTATGTTATCTGAAAATTTTCTCCTCATTTTGAGTTGTTTTACATTTAGTGTAAAAATAAAAACTATTTAATAAATTTCAGAACTCATATAGAATTTAAATCAGCATCTGGATTCAGTAATTGCAAAATTGCATTCTTCTGAAAAGTAGCTGCTCATGTTCAGCAGCATCACTACTATTCATTTAATTAATCAGAAATTGATAACAAAGTGGAAATTTTACATCAAAAGTAAGAAGTAATGCATGTTTAATTTGAGTTACAAAATGGAATTCTACTGAACTAAGAGAGTCAGCCTCAGTTCTTGCTTACCTAGCTAGATGACCACTGGGATGTATATAACCAAAGCATGCTGGCTTGATGGGTGTCAGGCAATACCAATAGCAATACAACATTTTTATTGGAAAAAACACTGGATGAATTTTAAAAAAAAATTAGCCTACCCAGCTATATGACTATTTGAATGCAAATGACCGCTTAGGCAATTTAGTATGTTAGCTTGTTGGTGTAAGGCAGTATGTATAATACTGGATTTATGGTAAGTAAAACATAGGATGAATTTAACAGACTTTTATCCTACCTAGCTGTATGACTACTGGGATGTAGATGATCACTTTGACTGTGGGTTCAGTGAGACACTTGGAGTACACTACCCCCACTAAAGCCATGATGCTCACTCCCAGTAAAGTACTGCGCTGTAATCCACGCGGTGTGCCCACACCATGTGACCTCCCTCCTTCATCATCATACAAACTCTGCAGTGTAATGTAATGTAACAAAAACTTTTATTCTGCTTAATCACAATTATCAACAGACTCTAAGGTGCTGGAAATATGCTAAGAAAGCAAAAAGCAGAAAGTCATAAGACACAGCAGGGTCCACTCTAGAAATGTCTGCAATACAATGTGACACTTACAATAATTAGTTATTGTCAATGGCTTCATTTCATTTATATCATTGACAAGGCATATGTGTTTAACGGAGTGTAGGATGAAATGACATGTTGTAAAAGTAGAAACATTGGCTCAAAGAAAATTTCAGTAATTTTTAACTTTTACGAAGTTCATTGGAATAAACTGACACAAAAACTCAGTTTTGTATTAAAGAGATAAATATACAGACTTTGAATTTTCCTGGATTTTAGCATTTTCTCCATATACAAGTTCATTAGCTAAAATAGCTATTATTACTGCTACTGAAAATTTCCATCAAAACACAGTATATTCAATCCTTAAACATATTGACAGATGCTTTGCTGAAATACAGTGTGTAGATTACAGACCCAGGACAGTTACTGTCTCTTGCATTTGCCTAACTTATTGGGTTCAAACTTCAGTGTGTATATCAGGGATCAAGGTATTCACTGAAGGCAACAATCAGCAAAAATTTGACTCAGGTATTAAATACTTGCTTCACCCCTGTCTCCTTGGGTTCAAATTTTAGTGTATTTGGTGACCATAAAATTTGTTGAAAGTATTTCAGAAATGGTGTGATTGTAGAACCCCACTCTCACTGTAGATAATAGATTTATTTATTTATTTATTCAGTCATGACCCAGTACCTTTGTATTGTGACAGGAGGTTACAATGGCAGAGTGATCCAGTACACCTCTGTGTTTCAGTTAACACAATGTCAGTCATTTTAGCATGGACTGTACTTGTGCAGTTGAAATAGGTCAACCAGTAGTTTTAGTCCTTTAGCAATGAGTAATTATGCTGCGTATGAACAGCATTTCCACTATTGCTCTTAAAAAGAACTTTAAGAATATATACACACTGACCTTGTTGTCTCTGTAAGTTGTGTTGTCATGACACTGTCTTCCTGTCATGTGACCTTCTGTCTCATCATAATGTCCTCTTGGCAGAGACCTAAAGTCCTGATAGTCACCTGGAAAATTTAGAACGCTTCAATTTTTGTTTCAGCAGCATACTCTTATGTGTAGCCAAAAAGGTCCTTATAATTATTGGGTGATTCTTTCTTACTAGAATATTTAGTTTGTTATCTTAAAATTCTGCTTAAGTATAATATTTTACAGTCCCCTTGACATTTGACTTAATAGTGTTCATTTGTATATGGTGTGAAATATGTCAATCCCAATACAATATAGTGTGATACTGACACACAGGTGTAATCTGTAGGATTACTCACTGAGTCATAACTAAGTAACTATGGATACTGACTTCCACTATGGCCACTTTTAAGGAACAACTTTCAGTTCAGAGTAGAAATGACTTAACCATCCAGCATCTCAAAGGTAAGGATCACCCATGCTTGTGTAGCACCAAAATCAATTCGGGCCTCCATGTCAAAATCAGGATTGAGGCATCAGGTGTTTTGCATCTCTGACATTTAAAATTTTTTAAAAATATAAATAGACTTCCCTCCACTATAAGTAAATAATGTACATGCCATTTTTGTTTCTCAGTACAACAGAGGAATTATATTCTGAAGAAGTAAATCACTGAAAAGCCATTAAATAGGTCTTACTGGCTCAGTGGTGAACATATGTGGTATTTAATCACTTAGATCCCTCTTTTCTGAGATCATAGGCATGATTCCAGTGCATGGTGACATATGCAATATTATAACATGACATGGATGTGTCCGTGAATTTAATTGGCTAAAAGACGAAATACTTCATTGGTAAAATACAGCATAACCATCTAGCCTATTATTGCTCATTATGGCTGTCATAACAATAAACGTTTTACTGTTTTGCAACATTTGCAATAATTATTCATCTTAAAATAATTTGTCAAATGCCTGTGGGCTTTATAACTTCAAACCATGGTAAAATTCGACGTATATTTGGTCAGGGGTTATTCCTATATAGAAAGGGCCTGCCCTGATGTAATTAGTGAAATGATATATTTTGACTGAGAGCTCAAGCATAAGACTGGGCCAGACTTTGTGTACCTGAGTTTTAGCAGTAACTATCCGGAAATACAAGTAAAGCACATACGGCAGTTGATGTGAACAAGCTCATTAGAAATAATATACACAGGTTATTATGTGCATAAAAGAATATTACTTATTAATTATACACAAATCTCACTGGACATTAAGTTTGTCATGTATATTTGTTATTGATATAAACAATATTTTAATAGTTCTACAAATATCCAATGCACTTAAGTTTGTAGTCAGTTTATCAACATAGTTTACAAGTAAGCAGTTTAACCCTGTCACAGTCCTACCTGATTGACATTGATCATTTGGCCTTTCAGACAGTGTAATCACTATAACACTATAGACACCATACCTGAATCATATTTCTGCATTCTTGGGAGTGTGGCTGACATGCTCTCCATGTCCACATCAGGAGGGGGTGGAGGCATCAGATGTTCTGCCTCTGTCTCTTGACTATATTCTCTGCGCTGACGACTGGGTGTCGAGGATGTCACTCGTGTTGTAAATGAACCGTAAGGCAAAGGTGAAGACTGCTGTGTTTTGGTCTTCTTTGGTGTAACTGGAGATACAGTCTGTATATACAGAACACAATGTAAAGCCAGAGGACAGCCTAACCATAATACCCCTTTCACACTAAGGGTATCACCCATGGTAACCCATGTTTGGTGAAATGACCCTGTCCTTAGATCACTGCCTGGTGTTTGTTTGCAGCCTTGTAAGTCAGTGGCCCACTGTCCCAATCCCCTTACATGTCTCACAGAAGTTTTGAAAGATAAAAAGATCAAAGAAGTTAGGCTTTTCTGTGGACAGTATGTTTTATAAAACACTAAAGTTAATGGTATCCGTGAATGTGTAAAATCCTGTTTTATCACCCATGCTAGACTGTGCATTACATATATCATGATATATGTTATGTAGGGAGACAAGGTTTCAGATCGGTTAATCCAGAGATTTTGGATTATAGAGGCCCTGATAACTGAGGTTCTACTGTATTTTAGAAAGATCAGTTCATTCCTTTTAGAATTTTTAGAATTACTACGGACACAGACAGACAAACACACAGGCAGCCAAATGAATGCACTGAAAAACATAATCATTTGGTGGAGGTAATTAGTGGTCAATATATAGTGAGATGAACAACTGAACCTATAAATTAAGGATTTTAAAATAGCTGAAAGCAGTGATTTCTGATACAAGTTACACTTGTAATTAAGCTTTTACTAAAATGTACATGTCTTGTGTAACACTCCTACACAATGGGGTGATTCAAGCGAAACCTTTTACCAGGGGGTTGTTTCATTTCGTTCAGCAGTCCACAGAAGAAAAGGGTTCATTTTAATTATAGTTTTGTTTATTTTGGCCTTAACCTGTGGGACGGAATCCTTGATATTAGAACTGTCTATACTTTCAGTCTCTCAATTATTAGTTTAAATTGCTCAGTTCAATAATACATTTCCAGCACAGTCATTTTAATGCCAAATGACAGACCAAAAAAGTTCTCAATCTTATTGACAATCACATATCATCTAATAGCTTGGAATTTATATGAGCAAAAATACACATTGCAACATTTTAATCACATACCACAATAATAATAGTACCTTAACTTGTCATACTACAAAATGATAAAGACTGTAATTGCACATGTATATTGCATACTAATTGACTTTAAACATATTGAACTTTTCATCTTGTTTATCGTTACATTTAATATATTAATTCTGCCGAGGAGGTTATGTTATTTTTTTTTTTTTTTTTTTTTTTTTTTTTTTTTTTATTTGCACATTATATGTTGTACATTACATGTCTACATTATTGTATTTAAAGTAAATCATAGAGAACTAAAAAGACAAATTAACCAAAATTTTAAAAATACACGTTTTCAAGGGCTAGTGGTTAGACATTTCCTAAGAAAACAGGTATCCATTTGAACCAAACATCATTAAATTTTTTCTTTCTGTTGTTTATTATTGCCAAATATTGTTCATCTTGATATGTTTGTTGAAATCTATACTTTAAAGCTTCAAATATATAACAAGGGCTATTATTGCTTTTAAAATTTGTATCATAAATATACTTCTTTGTATTTAGAATAATTGCATCGACAGGAATTTTGTTTTGATTATTCAAATGGTATCCAAACAGAATATCTAATTTGCCAAAGATGACATCTATCCTAATTGTCTTGTAAATATATTCTTCAAGTAAGTGCCAAATTTTTTTAACATTTTCACATTCAACAAACATATGCACAATTGTTTCATTTTCACCACAATAAACACATTTACTACTGTCTACTAGATGGAGTTTATACAAATAGTTTCTAGTTCCTATCACTCGATATAGTACCTTTATCTGGAACCATACAAGAGTATTATTGCAAAGACTTTTATAACAGGAATTAAAAATATTTTTCCATGCAGTATCATCAACTCTGATATTTAAATCAACCTGCCATTTATCTTTCATTGAGTGTTCATTTTTATCTTTTTTCTTTATCAGCCTATTGAAGACACTTGCACCTTTCTTGTTTTCATACAATATCTTTACATAAAATGGAACAAAAGGTCGCTCTACTCTATTTGATTGTCCAAATCTATATTTTTTTAAAAATTCTTTAACATTTTGTTGTACTCTGAGATAATGGAGAGGGTTTATTGTATTTATGCCATATACTCTTTTTAATGTGTCAAGATCCATCACAGTACCTAAATCATTTATAACATCTGCTACTGTAACTATTCCTTTTTCATACCATGTTGGTAGATACATCTCTTGATAAGACATTTCTGTGTTGTACCATAATGGACTGGTTAGTAAATCTGTACCATTTTTGATTTCCTGTTTATTGGATATTTTAATCCATGCATCAAATGTATTTTTCCAAAATAAATTGTTTGACCTTTTTTCAGTATAACTGGATAGAAAGTTCCAAAATTGGTAAATTTTGTAATATTGGTATTATACATCTTTTCAAATAATTCTATCCATAAAGGCTTACTATAGCTTTGATTTGTTATTAACCTTCGCACCCAAGTTGCTTTAAGTGAAATTATAGAATTTCGAAAATTTATCATATTTATCCCTCCATTTTTGTTTTCTAGTTCTACAGTTTTTCTGTTTATTTTGTCTGGCTTACCAGACCACAAAAATTTAAAAAATATGTCATTTATTTCATTGATAAATTTTTCTTTTGGATCTGGTAAGGTAGTGAAAAGGTGATTTATTTTAGACATCAGAAAGGTTTTTATGACAGTTACTTTACCCAATGGGGTGAGATACCTTTTGTTCCATTGACTAATACTTTCTTTAATTTTTGCTTTTTTTACTGAATAATTAAGTTCAGGACATTTATCTAGATCTACAGAAAAAATTATACCAAGTAATTTAAAATTCGTTACCGTTGTCCATGTATAACTTTTGCAGGCAATTTTTTCTTTTGAGTGTTTTTTTTTTGCCTATCCAAACGATCTGTGTCTTTTCAGTATTTACCTTTAAACCAGAAATGGAACCAAAAATTTCTAGAATATTCAATGCTGCTTCCAATGAATTTGTTGTCCCATCTAAAATCAAAGTTGTATCATCAGCAAACTGAGTCATTTTATATTCTGAATTACCAATTACTATTCCCTTTATGTCACTGTTATTTTTGATAAATAATGTTAATACTTGAGCTGCCAGGATGAATATATATGCCGAAATAGGATCTCCTTGTCGACATCCACATTGTATGCTAAAAGGATCTGACAGATAACCACTTTGTATAACTCTTGCCTTTATTTCTGTGTTAAATAATTTGATCCATTTTAGAAAGTTTTGTGAAAATCCCAAAAAGGACAAGGTTTTATATATGAATGTCCAAGAAATGGAATCGAATGCTTTTTGAAAGTCTAATAAGACAAGCATACCAGGAATTTGCATATCTTCAGTATAACTTAATACATCGTACACTAGCCTTGTACATTCTCCAATGTACCTGCCTTGTACAAATCCACACTGTGTTTCATCAATAATTTTATTTAATAATGGCTTAATTCGATTGGCTATAGCAGCTGAGCATAATTTATATACTACAGATAGCATAGAAAGAGGTCGCCAATTTTGTATGTTTTCACGCATTTTTCCATTTTTTGGTAGACACGTTATCACACATTGTCTAAGAGATAAGGACATTAAACCTTTGTTAAAGCTAGCATTAATTGCTTTTGTCACACAATGTTTCAGGCTATTCCAAAATACTTTAAAAAATTCAGCCGGAAAACCATCTAGCCCCGGACTTTTATTGTTTTTAGTATTTTTAAGCGCATAACTTATTTCTTGTACTGTAAGATATCCTTCTATATTTTTGGCCTCTGCATCAGTTATTCTTTTTATGTTTTGACCTTGAAGCAGTGTTTGTAAATTAAAATTGTGCAACATATTATCTTTAGATTTAAAAAGCTCTTCATAATAATTTTTTACTTCTTGTAAAATTTCTTCCTGTTTTCTGGTCACTGTGTGATTTTTTGTTTTTAAACACTTAATAGTTTTATCCATATAATTTTTATGTTCTAATGCACAAAAATATTTTGTTGGTTTTTCACCTTCAATTACCCATTGGGTTCTTGATCTTATCAGGTGACCTTGCATCTCTTTTTGTCTGAACTCAACCAATTCCTTTTTTTTACTTTCAAGCTTCTCCAAATCAAGGTCATTATCTTTTGTAACAGTTTCTAATTGCTCTATTTCTCTTTCTAGTTGCTTTTGTTGCTGGTTGCTAAGTCTTTTTTTCATTGACCCATATTTAATAGCTTCCCCTCTAATTCTAAGCAACACAACTTCAAGGAATAAGTCGTAGTCTATATTTAGACCTATATCATTTGCTACATTATATAGGTATTGTGGACTATAAACAGGAAAAGCATACTTTTGATATTCTTCTTTTATACACCTGTTAACTAGGGTTACAAAGTCCTTTTCTTTTAAAAAACTGGTGTTTAACTTCCATGTACCTTTCCCTCTTTTGAAATTACTTATTGAAAAGGAAAGTTCTAATATAGAATGGTCACTTCTATAACTTGGTTTAATATCTGTATTAATAATTAAATCAGTAAAACTGGATGATACGAGAAAGTAATCCAGTCTTGCTTGCTTAAGTGGTTTACTTTTATGCCAAGTATATCTTTTTTTATCGGGATTGTAATGTCTGAAAATATCTGTTAAGTTATGCTCTTGAATAACATTGATTACAATATTCCTATTTTTAGGGTTATTAATATTCACATAATTGTTGCTATCTAATTGTGGATTTAGTGTAAGGTTGAAGTCCCCGCACCATATTAAATAATCTTGTTCATTTTCTGTAATTTTTTTAGTGATGCTAGTATAGAATTCTTCATTATTTGTATTAGGGCCGTACATATTGATCAATCTAAATTTTGTTTCATTTATCTCTATATCTGCCAGTATCATATTACCTTCTGTATCTTTATCTGTGTTCAAAATTTTATATTCAAAATTTTCACCAAAAAAAATTGCAACCCCTCTTGCATTATGTCTCTCACCGTGTAATATAAAGTTGCCTTGCCAATATTTTTTCAAATCAAAAGCATCCGATTCCGTTAAATGTGTATCTTGTATGCATATGATATCTGCATTTTTATTTTTAAAGTAATTCAAAGCATCAATTCTCTTACACTTTTCTTTTAGACCTCTACAGTTTGCTGACAATACTTTGATTCTATCTAGGTTTGAATCAGTTTTAGCCATTTTTTAGATTTTTCTCATATGTTACTTTATTTTGAACTGTTTGGCTGTGCAATTCTGGTAAAATCACAGATCTAGTCATAGAGTAGTTCTTCTGTAAATTAAATAATTTATCAATCATAATCTTGTATCTTTTTCTGATAATATATAACCACATTGAAGGGGGGTCATTATACAATAGTTGTCTTAAAAAATATCTATCACAATATAAACAATAAAGTAAAACATGTCTCATACTTTTTTTTGATCTCTTGTTACAACACATAATATGCAATATACTCTTAAACAAAAACAAAAAACACCATAAAAATAAAATGAAAATTGGGAGAAAAACAAATGAAAAAGAAAATGAGATACCCAAATAGTTATAAACAATCATTGTATGTAATATAAGTGTCAGTCAGTGGACATATTAAACCATGCATTCATATGTGTATATATATAAATGTACCCTCACACACCCAGATATACAGAGAAATCAAAACATGTGCATACACACATCCATTTAAATAAACATTGTGGCAAAACCTATTGGTCCACCACCTTCATTCTAGACATTTAGTTATTTCTTTATACTTCTTTACTTTCATATTGGTGTACGGAACTTTGCCCTTCATATTAGGTAGTGCATGTTGAAGGTGGTCCTTAGGTAAAGCATTTAATATAAAACTGAATCCATATGAACCATATTATCATGATTAACATGAATATTTTACAAGGTCAGTGGAAGATAAATGATCAAAATACTTCTTGACTTTTTAGTCCCAAGGGACCATTTCAAAAATACTGACTTCTTGTGTTGTGACATATATTTATGATATGTTATACTCTTAAAAGTAAAACATCTTCAATAATTTCACTTTACAAAAAATCTAGTGTAAAAACAACTATATTATGTCTTTTAATTACATCTAACAATTCACCATCCTAAATTTTCAACTTTACCATTTCTTTCTACATACTAGCCCAGATACATGTTTTTAAATTATATCTAACAGTTCAGCATCCTAATTTTTCAACATTGCCTTTGATTTTTCTTCATGCTAGCCCAGATACATATATAAATATTTGAAAAAAAGAACATTTACATTATAACATAAGTTTTAATATAATGTTGTAATTTTTTGGCATTTAACAAAATAACAGTTTTGAAACACACAGTCTTTACTGCAAAAACTCAAAACAGTTTATTTTGTCATTTTACATGAACAAATTTTACTTCCAGTCAGATTAAATTCAATCAGTTTAAATTCAATAGACTCTCATGGATAGTTCTTGATATGTACATTGAAGTCTTCATTACAGTGTTTGTAAGGCATGTCGAACTCTTTCGAGTGTCTTCCCTGCCATATTCTTTCCTGTCCATTTTGCTTGGTTGAATAAATCGGGACTTTTTATGGACAGTCCAATTCCCCAAAACTTGTCACTAGCACTAGCTTCAACAAGCACATTTCCAGATGTTGACAACAGAAATCCTTTGAGAACATCATTCTGTGAAAAACTTTGAAAGGACAGCCTGATACATATATTCAGTAGCAACACGGTGCCACTCACTCTTTTGAAATCCCTGGACACTTTTGCCGATTTTTTTCAGCTTCAGGTTATGTTATTGGCACTGGGTGTTTGTCTGTCTTTTTGTTTGCACAAAAAGGTAAAAAATACAATTTTCAGGAAATGTCAATAATGGCATAAGTAACAGATATTTAAATTTTGGTGGTGGTTCAAATCACTGTCCAAGATCTAGGAATATTTCTCATAAGTAATATCGTAGGTATTGGGATTTGGTAAAGGTCAGGGCTGGGATTCACAAAAGGTCTTAAATCTTAGACAAAATTTTAGCTGAGACCAGTCTTAAGTTTAAGACTTTTGTCTTAGCTAAGATTTTATCTTAAGTTGAGATTCACAAAAAGTGCTTAGCAAAATCTTAGCTGAGACAAAATTTAGGCAAAAAGGCTGAATGAACTATTTTGAATCCAAATTAACAAAGTTAAGTAAAATAAAAATATTTTTCACTGATAAATATACCAAATCTGCTCTTCAAAATTATAAAACAGATTTGTTACTTTTTTGGTAAAATTATGTAAAAATAGTAGTCTTTGTGTTTTATTGTGAGTCAGCCATTCTTATGACAATAATTTTACCAGAAGAAGGTAAAATGTGGAAATTTATAGGTAATTAAATGATGTAAATTTCTATTACAATCCACAGAAATTACTTTTATAGGAAGTATAGATCTCTGTAGTATATTTTATGTTGGCATAACAAAGACTAAAATGTAAATACATGCAATGGAATATTTTAAAAATGACTTAAGTCTGCCTTGCAGTGGTCTTAAAGTTAAGACAAAACTTAAGACAAAATTTTGTCTTAGACCTTTTGTGAATTCCATTTTGTCTAAGCAAAAATTTTGTCTTAACTATATGACAAAAAACTAAGTTTTTTACATTTAAGACTTTTATCTTAGACAAATCTTAGACTTAAGACTTTTTGTGAATACCGCCCTAGCACTTTCTGATTGCCCCTTTTTAGAACATGCTTTTAAAGAAAAAATATTCATTGATACAATTACACATCATGAATATATTTCATACCAAATTTAAGAAGTACCGGAAATTAACTTTTAGAGAGCTTTTTAAATTTCTTATTATAATCGAAATTCTACATTATATCAGTACCATAAACTGGCACACAACCAATGAAATTTCAGCTTACAAAACTATATTTGGTATCAGTAATCCAAATTGGTTGGAGACTGAATTATTGTAAGTCTACTTCCACTTTGTGCCAATTAAAGGCATATGCCAAATTACAGAGCCAAGCAGTATTATTTGCAAAATTTTCAAAACTATATAGAGTTTCATACACAGTAGACTTGACTCTATATGGACAGTATGTTACTGAATCTGATTTCCAATTATTCAGAGGTATACAGATGTTTAAACTACTAATTGATGATTCTGGTCTGAGTCTTTCACTGTTGTCCCCTTCAGATTTATTAGTCCTGACATCCACCAAGCAATCTCAAAACAACCAGTCTTTCTGCCCTTTAAAATAAGCCAATGATTTCCCTACAGATAGTCATTTGTCCATAGCTCTCATCACACAAACAAGCCTCCATTACAACCAGGTAAAACTTAACTTTTTACTGGTTAATACAATGAATTCTGTCTGATAATAATAGAACCTATAATATCCATAAGATTTGGATCTAGTTGTAGCCAACTTCCACTTATCCCATAGACTCGGTTTAGGTATATTCAACTTGAACCAGTTCTTAGGCAGAACATACTGTATATGTCACACTTAATAATGAGATACGAATCAGCGATGTATTCCCTTGCATTCTGTAACTTAAGTTGTTACAGTAAATTCAATATTGTAATATTACAGACAGTGTTACAGAAAGCCACTTTCCAAAACATGTTTTAAAATCACTGTGTATAGGGGAACTATACTTTTGTTTCATCTTTGAAAGATTAAAAATAATGTTTTGAATGACTTTTTTTTTCAAACAGGCAACAGTTTAAAGAATTCTTTTGCACTTTGGTAGGCACTTTTAGAACGAATGAAGGTAAAAGCAGAACAGTCTAAAACTGAGAAAATACTGTATTTTATAAGACTTAGCATAGAGCAGCCTTTGTGCACAACTAGAACCAAATCCAATCAAATCAAAATGAACACTAGAGATACTGGAAGTCTAAACTTATGACATTTATTTTAACCAGAAACATCCATAAACACTATATACATGTACTACATAGAATTGCCATAGAGGGTATACACCCTTGTGGTTAACCATAAAGTGATCACTGATACATTCTACAAGTTCACTGCATCAGATGAGCCTGTCTTAATGCCACATAATATTCCATAATGGATTAAATTTAATGGAATCTGGTGATTCTGGGACCAATCTACAAAGATTATAAAATTATTCCCGAGTATGATGTCAAAACCTAAATAATATCACAGTGACATCATTATTTGCCTAGCAAAATACAGTAAAAATCCGAAGCAAAATTATTAAAAAATTAAAAATAAATCACCCAACTTCTTTTTTCAAGAAATACGGTATGCATTTGTTCACTCAGATTCTGTCCAATGCATCAGTTCATTTAGATTTTTTTGCTCGACTCTTATTACTTCACTGTTTGTAAAACTGCATCTGTTGTTGTCTTTTTATCATTTTTTTAAAGCCGTTCTCTTTGTAAATTTGACGGTTTAATGTCCTGTGACAAGAAAACGTAGACAGTTATATTGCCATGGCATTTGGCGCTGGTCATTCATCGTTATTGGTGGTAACAGTGTGATGATCACATATGGTAATCAGCACTCATCTGCCTCTATTTTCACATATTCAACCCCCGACAAGAAACTATATCTTGTAAATAATACTGGACATTTATTTGTATGCAAAATAACTCAAAAAGTTGTGGATGAGTTTTGATAAAATTTTGGGAAATGCCGAACAATGACACAAGATTTAGATTTAGATTTATTTGTTGTTTTACGTCGTGTTCAACAGCCAGGGTCATATTGCGACGGGTAGTTTACAGGTGGAGGAAACCAGTGCATACTGCACTGTAAACCACCGGGCATTAGCATACAATGACACAAGAAACAGATGGTTAAATTAAATAACTCAAAAAGTTGTAGATAGGTTTTGATGAATTTTTTAGGAAATGCCAAACAATGGCACAAGAAACAGATAATTAAATTTTGGTGGTAATCTGGATCTCCGTCCGGATCCATGGATATTTCTATCATTCCAGAGGTAGAGTAAGAAATCTAAAATTCGCCACATATCTGAAATTTGCCACACGTGGAAATACTAATAAAATAAATGAATTCAGTGAATTCAGGTGAGATTTGTTGAATGTACAGTAAAGTAAGGCTTTTTGAACTGAAAAAGACCCATTTTAAGGCAAAACATCATTTTCTTCATAAAATTAACTAAGGTTTTAGAGGTGGCGAATTTTAGATTCCTGGTGAATTTTAGATTTCTTACTCTACCAGGCCATGTAGAAGGTTTGCTCTCTCCGGATGCTTTTCTAGTTATACATGTTGTATAGAGCAAGAAATGTAAAATTCGCCACATATATGAAATTCGCCACATGTGCAAACACTAATAAAATAAATGAATTGAGGTGAGATTTGTTAAATGTACAATGAATTAAGGTCTTTTGGACTGAAAAATGCTAAGTTTAAGACAAAACATCTTTAGTATATTACCTATTCTGTTTGCTTGTTTTTTTTTGTAAGTGTTTGTTTGACATAACTCCAAAACTACTGAACAGATGGTTATGAATTTTTCAGGGAGGTTGGGAACTATTACAAGGAAGAACTTATTCAAAATGGGGCATGATCGGGTCAATATCTTCAATTCTGGAGCAAACAGCCTGAGTAATATATTTTGCAAAAATTTTGCAAAGTCTGCAATTCAGCTTGCCTCTGAAGGCTCTTCTTTCTATGTTTGTTTACCAAATAACACAAAAATCTATGAGCAGATTTTGATATAGGAATAACTCCTGACCAAACCACGGTATACGCTGAATTTTACCATGGTTTGAGGTTATAAACCCCGAAGCCTGAGGGGTTTATTGCTTCAAACCATGGTAAAATTCTGCATATACCATGGTATGGGAGTGGGTTATTCCTATTCTAACATGACAAATTATTTTAAGATGAATAATTATTGCAAATAATGAGCGATAATAGGGAGTGACCTGATTATGCTGTATTTTACCAGGGAAGGATTTCATCGTTTAGCCAATCAGAATTGAGGACACCCGTGTCATGTTAGAATGAAAATTTTACAAAATGTTCACAATAGCATGAGAAACAGATGGCTTGAGTCTAGTGGTGATCCAGATCAATTTTTAAGAGTATTTTTATCACTTATAAGCAATATTGGAGGTGTTGGCCTTGGCAGAGGTATGCACTCTCTAAGTGCTCTTGTACAACAGGCAACCAGCATTTTAAAGTAGGGTTCTCACTTACTTTCATGAAAAAAAATTAAATTAGAAATGTAATTTGTGAGAGCACTACTCTCTTTGTGGATTTTAATTAACTGTTTTTGTGTAAAAGAATAGTAGGACAGTATTACTAGTTTACATAAAACAGTCAAAAACTCAAAGAATCACAACCCCTGATATTTGCTTGCCTGTGACAAAATCTAGGAAAATATGTTATACAATACAAGAGCATTTTTTTTTGCCAGAAATAAAACTGTAACAAAGATATTCAAGTCTTTATGTGATTTTAGACAAAATATATCTGGACACAGTACAAATATCTACTTTGCTTAAACTCAACTAGGAGTTTTCAGGTTGAGAAATTTAACAAAATCACATTTTTCTTATTATTGTTAATTTGCAAATTCCTATTAAAATTATAATTGTGTCTGTGTGGTCAAAAAAAGTAAATAACCAAAATGATAAAAATATCTCAATGAAAATGAATACGCCATCATCTAAGTAAAGCCTTAAATCTTTAGATTTATTAAAAATATTTTGCATGTTGAAACTATCAGTTTTTACCACGAGTTTAGTCTTCCTTAAATGTCAGGATATCTTTTAAAAATTGACTTAATAATTCATGGCATGATGTTACAAAATCAGACATGCCATTAATATCCCTCAAACAAGGATGATCGCACCAGGGGGTTTGGAGAGATTACTCAGGGATGGAATGGATAGTAAAGTCTGAAACATTCAGTGTATAGAATATCCTGTGAAATGTTAGGGGCTTAAAGCTCTATCACACTGCTCTAATTCAGAATTACATTAACTCCTTAGTATTAAAATCTTCAGCAATAATAAAACATAAAATGTATTAAAAAGAGTGAATTTGAATACATTTTGGAGGCTCATGTGGGTTTTCTTTTTAAATACCCAATTGTAAAGTAACAGGACAGAGTCAAGTTAAATGCAATAGTTAAAAGCCCAAATTAAAAGATCGAAGAGGATTTAAAGTCATGAAATTTTCTGTCAGATGTGATGCTGAAGTAAAAGCATCCTGACATATCCATGACAAGACACACATAAGGTTAATGAATATATCAAAGCAGTTTATTCTGCTTTGGATATAAAAGTATTGAGATTATTTTACTGTCGAATAGTTGAATAGACAGTATGCAGCATCTCAGAAGCCAGTGAAGTTGAATTTTTCTAGTGGATAATATAGCCATAACATGCCATCACCAAAATTTTAATAGGATTTTATTCTTAGACAAAAATTTCTTCATTTTACATGAAAATTCATTGATCTATTTAACTTAAAGTTACTTATTCATTATACTGTTACATTAACTGTTAACCACTCCAGATTTTAGAATGCAGATAACACGAGCGTGTCCATCTATCCCTACAGAGAGCTCATGATATGGTAACCTACAGGATTTCAACACAGTTTGCAAGTTACTCTGGTTATTTCACAAAACAATACCCCATACTGTATATTCTTTGACTGGGAAACCTATATACCAGGATACTGTATCCCAAGAAAGAGCAAATAACCAAATAATTGCTCGGCTGATGACCAGATGTCCCAGAAAAATGTATAGAGGGCTAAAGAAATGAGATGGAGTCAAATAATCAGTTGTCACAGTAATGCTGTTGACATTCAAACAGCCTTAGAACAAAACCAGATTGGCAGAAAAAAAGGACTGAGGTCGCATGGTGCATATAACATTTAATTACTGCTGGATATTGGATCCTGTACAAGTTGAAACATTTAGTTGAAGCTGAATTTAGCTAGAGTAAGAAATCTAAAATTCGCCAGGAATCTTAAGTTCGCCACCTCTAAAACCTTAGTTAATTTTATGACGAAAATGATGTTTTTGTCTAAAAATTAGTATTTTTCAATTCAAAAAGTCTTAATTTACTATACAGTCAACAAATCTCACCAGAATTCATTTATTTTATTAGTATTTTCACATGTGGCGAATTTCAGATATGTGGCGAATTTTAGATTTCTTACTCTAAAAGTAGATCTTTTTTTTTCTGGTTTGGGGGTGCTCCAAACATCAGAAAATGTTGCTGTTTTGCAAGCAGAAGTAAGTCTGTTTGCTTCCATGTGGAAGGCTTGCTGACTAAGCTTCTGTATGAGGCTTGTGTGTAAACTTTAACATTTAACATAAAGTTTAGACAAAACTTCCACTTAACCAGAAATTTCAGCCAACAGGGTAAATTTCGATGAATTTTTTTTTTTTTTTTTGGGGGGGAGAGGGGGTTAATTACAAACACTTTTAGTTACAAGACAATTCTACTTAACAGAGTTCTATATAAATGAGTCATCGACTTCATATTAAAAATTCATTAAGTTTATAACAGTTATGTCTAATTAGTTCTCATGTGTCAAATTAACTTGTAGTAAAAAAAATCATCTACTTTAATCAAAAGATTTTTAAAATTTATATCGGTTATTTTTTCAGGAAAGATGCATCGCTATAATTTTTCCCGATTCAAAGTTAATATCTCTAAAACTCCGCAATTGTACTTGAGTTCATTACCTCTGATAATGAAGATATTATTTTCATTACTGTTTATTTGTCCGTTTGTTTAACAGTATTACACAAATACTTCCGGTTCGATCTTCCTGAAAAAAAATCAGAAGATGGGTCTTGGTCGAACTTAGATTCCATTAAATTTTGAGATTTTGAGAGTGGTTTAATTCACCGTCTGGATATAAAAAAAATTGTATTTTACCATTTACTTATTAGTATGTGCCTTGGCAGAGGCCTGCGCTCTCTGAGTGCTTGACAGGCTTGTATTGTTGTGATTAATCTTATATTACAGTTTCCAAAAAAATACAAATTTCAACAGAAACTTTGTAAAAAGGTTGTAGAAATGCTCAAATAAACCCTACAATAGCATTAAAAGGCCTTACTATAAACATTTACATACAAAAAAAAATTCAGCAACAAATTCAGTGCAGGAAGAAAGTGTGGAGGGTTACAAGACTATGTGACGGCCATTGTGAAATGCCAAGAGGGGTCTTTGCAGAGAGAAAAAACGACTATAAAAACACAGGACACGGGACAAACATCTCCCTGTCACACATGAAGATAAAATGTGAATGTGCCTGATACACAGGCTACTCAATGAGTAATATTCCAGAGGCAAAGCTAAGCTTTAGACTTAAACTCAGTTACAATACAACTTCTATTATATGAACTTTCTATTATCCATATATACAATAAAATTAAAATTTTCACAAGGCATTAATTTTAGTCATTTTAGATAATGAGCTTGGATAGTGAAAATTAATTCCTAGTAAAACTTAAGTTGTATTAATATCTCAAATAGAAACTAGCCATTTGTGAAAATTAATTCTCATGAATTTTTTAAAAATGAAGAATTAGTGAAATTTTGTTCTAGCTAAAATTTCCACTTACACAGTATTTGATTTTTTAAACTTATTCCCCTCACTAAAAGTCATAGTTCTACACTGTTTTGTGTAAAATTAACTCTTCTATTTTATGAATATTCTATTATCCAATCAAATATTCGCCTCCTTAAATGGTCAAATAATGGAGGTTCTGTTGTATTACTCTCTTTGTAAGTGTATGTGTTCACTTGGCTAGCTCCCAAAATAAATTCAAATGGTATTGTTATCGAGGGAGCGCTTCCATGTACACAGCTGTGTACACAGTTCAGGTTTGTGTATATGTAGTTTGTCTTAATTTTTGAGTAGGTGTTGAATTTTGCAACAAGCTACAAGCTACTGCAAGCAAGACGGGACATATGTTCTGAAGATATGTAAGGTTATTTGGTATCAAAATAAAAGCGATTCGGAACAAAATGGTGAAAAAATTGTTTAAATCCACACATAGATAAGAAAGTTATGGCTATTTAAAGAAATCTTTTTATCTTGAAAATATACAAATGATAAATGGAAGCCACTCTGCACGCGGTGCACCTGGACACTAACACTTAAGCTTTCAAAACTACCATGGTAGTAATTCAGCACATACTAAAATAGGAGTCACAAAGTCGTAATTATTTATTTATTATTATTCATTTATTATAGTCACATGTAACAATTACATATTATACATGAAACAATAGTAGTGAAACATAGGTTACCCAGCCCTCTAATGGGGTTATAAGTCATTATGATTAAAACCATATAAATCGAAGTTAGCTCTTTAACTACAGTTAAAGTGACAAAGTCGTAATACAGGCTCCTTAGCAACGTGTTCAAGGATCAATTTTTTTTTTCAAATATTTATTTATATTCTATATTATTCAATAATATGTGCACATACCTATCCAAGAAAAGACCTGAATTTGCAAGACAATGCTTTTAGATATTTAGACAGAATCCTTAAATACTAGTATTCAGCAAAATACCTCGTTCAGAATGTTATTATGGTGTACAAGAAAGAGTGTACACTTTTCCGAGTGGTTTGGAGGAATTTTGAGTGCCCATGAAAATAAATTAAAGTTCATTTATGATAAAATTGAAATAGCACTCAAACTATATAAATGCAACAATTTTAATTGGAAATTTCCCATGAGGGGTTTCATTATTCTTGCATTGGTATATCATGCCATTGTAATTGTTGTGTAATATTTAAGCTCTGAGTCTGTATTAAAAAAAGATTGTTGAAAGATAAGCAAAAATTAGCTTTACTTAATCTCAGATTTAAATAAGTGTTAAGGTTAGTATTGACAGAGAAGTAAAGATGATTTTTGCATTAACTTTACTCACTTATCAAACTGGATTAGCTTAGTCTTGGAGTAAACATAGTTGAATCTGCCCCACTTAATCCCAAATTTAGCTCAACTTATGAATACCAATATAATCCAAAGATTAGCTGAGCCATTGTAAGATCTAATCTAATATTTGGCTCAGTTTAATCCTTCTTTTGAATATCGTCCTTGAACTCCATGTGTAGACTGCTTAGCCTATGTCATATGAAGTATGATGCATAAGTATATTGCTAAAAAGAGTTGTCTTGTGCTGTTCAGAGCTAAAAGCCTGATTCAGAGCTAAATGCCCTCTGTCATTGGGTCCTATCCCCAGTGGCAGGTTAAAGAACCTCAAGGACATTGATAAATGGTCATCCTTGAGCCTCTATCTTCCAGTTAGGGGAATGTCAGTTGCTTGTGAGTTGGGGCTGTACCTGTACAGTCAGATTGGTTAAATAGCGCTTTGAGTCCTGTAGTATATAGAGATATTGCGCTGAGTATAAATACATAATAATAATAATATTGACTGATTTTTAATGCATATATTTCAACCCTCTTGGATTAGAGTAGGTCTCATCAGAGGCTGAGGTGTGAAGGTGTCTGACCCCCTAAGGTGCTAAATTCAGCTCAGGCAAACTCCAGATTTTCATAGGTGCCTTATAGTGCCAACTTTTAGTTTGGAGTTGGGCAGCCCTGTTTTCCTTATAAATTGTGTATAAATGAAAACTTAAAAACACTATTTTTGATTTATTGCACCTTAAGGTGGGTTGCCTTGGAAACCTAAAGTTAGATATCACTCTGTCCCATTGCCCCCTAAAGACTTCGAGAGGTTGGAAGATGGTTAAGTCATGTAACAACTTATTTTGTATCAACAACTTATTTTGTATTACCTGACTTATTTTGTATCAATTTTTGACTTATTTCGTATCACCGACTTATTTTGTAGTAAAATTGCCTTATTTTGTATTACTTGGCCAACTTATTTCGTACCAACAGCTGACTTAATATGTTACAAAACGGTGCGCAGAATTTTGGCAAGATTCAGGGTGATACAAAATAAGTCAATAATACAAAATAAGCTGCTCTATAGACAACTTGTTTTGTATCACTGACTTATTTTGTAGTAATTTCAATTCACCTTTTATAGTGGCTTGTCTCCATCAAAGGATGGACTCAAAGGAATTTAATCCTCACTGGATTCAATCTTGTAGTCCATTTACCATTCGCCTGATAGTAATTCTTATTTTCAGCACTGACATTGATACAAAATAAGTTGATAATACAAAATAAGCTGCAATATAGACAACTTATTTTGTATCACTGACTTATTTTGTATTATCAGGTTACAGAACTCCAAACTGTGTAAGGAAATTTTGTTTTTAAAACCGTGGAACTCTTTGTTTATTCATTATTTTAATGTTACATTAACTCTTTGGCATAGATTACACTAAATCATAAGTTAGAAAATACATCCAAATTGTTATAATGTTCAAATATTTGCCTCTTATTAGCCATTCCATGAAAGACCATGCAATTTTCCTTGGATGTGTAGCCATTCCTATTGCAAATTGAAGATCCTTGGACATCTTAAAAACTACAATAGGAGCAATATGTTAAAAAAGACATTCAAATCTTTTGGAATGATGATCAATGTGCCAAACTTGACATTATTTTTTTCATAATTTTCATGATAATTTTGTAGAATGAGGACGTCTTACAATGGTAATTAGCACATAAGAATTGGCAAAATTGTATTTATCCCTGAAATTTTAGTATTGCAAAGATTTTGGTTATTAAAATGATACACAGTCATTCTTGTTTTCTTTCTGATACATTAAAAAATGCTAAATGCTATCAATGGATAAACACATTTGCCACCTTCTCTATATTTTATTGAATAATGCTGAGCTGTCATGTGATTACCATTTGCCTGTTGTCTATAGAATTGGACATTTTGCAAAACAGTATTTGGGACATATGTAGCTTTTGCACTGTGCAAGTATTGTTGTCACCCAGGTACTGGTGTCAGGCTGGGCAGTTGTGTGGTCTCTCGGCCAAGTGGACGGGCTGGCTTTAGTAATAACTCATCTGTATTGTATCTCATAAACCATAAGGGGTAAGATGTTGAACCTTGATAGAGACATTGAGAGACAATGGTTAAGGGGCGTAGGTGTGCAGCATCATAGTATGACCTTGATTTGACCTTGCCGTAGTGACTTTGATCTTTAAAATCTTATCCGGCCCATATCTTTGAAACTGTAAGGTGTAGGATGTTGATACTTGGTAGGGATATTAGTTAGGAAGTCTAGGTTAGCAATGCGCAGTGTAACATGTTGACCTTTGTGCTTGTCATAGCACTGCTGACCTTTATAGTCTTTAAAAGGTTGATACTTCACATGAACATTGGCTGGGGGGCAGGTGTATTGTTCAACTTCATAGTCTCACATCAATGCTCTCTATAAGTTTTACTCTGTAATGTTGAACATGAATATAATATTTAGGCAGATGTTTCTTGAGTGTACGAAGTGCACATTTTAACATCCCAGTAAACATTAGAAACGTTTTTAAATGGTTTAAACGTTTACAAAATGTTTTTCAAACCTAAGTAAACCCTGTCTTTGGTTTTCTAAACATTTCTAAGTAAACGTTTTTGCTGTAATGTTTAAAAAATGTTTTATAAACATTCTCTATAAAAATGTTTTTACTGAAAACGTTTTTTAAACATTTATAAAATAACTCAAGAAGCTAGGTTTGACTGGAAACATTTTTAAAACATTTATAAAATAGTTGAAGAAATTAAGGTTTTGCTGGAAATGTTTTTTCTAACATTTATTATGAAATGTTTGATAAACAGTACACATAAAATGTTTAACCAACATTGCTTGTCAAATGTTTTAAAAACATTCTATCAAAAACGTTTTTTAAACCTATAATTTTAAACCTTCACCTTCAAACATGTCCAAACAAAGATGGCGGTGAGCAATAATAGGGGATTTTAGAGGACTTTGTCAAAAATTGCCCCACATGCAATCCCTAAAAGTGTGAATTCAATGGGGCCACAATTTCTAACCCACTATCTTGCAATTTTAGACATAAAAATAATATTTGCAATAGTGACCAACCATACAAAGATATTGAATTTGACCTCTGACCCCATTATTATTCAGACATTATTATGTTCATTTATAACATTTTTCTAACATTTATCGTTAAACGTTTAATAAACGGTTTTCATAAAACGTTTTAAAAACATTCCATTACAAATGGTTTTCATACCCATCATTTTTTAACCTTGCCAAACGTTTCCTTTCAAACGTTTGCAAAACCTAAAAATGTTTACTGGGATCTAATCTCACGGAGTTAATTGATTTCCCAAGGTTGTGGGATCTGGCCATCTCTGATGCTACGTTTTATTGGGAAACAACATGTTTGTTGCAACCAGTTGCAGCATTTAACCTTTTTATTCTAGTGTTACTACCAATAAATAAAATCTGAGCTCTATGTAAACTTTATCTGACTCAGCAAGGGCTTTTGTACTTCCACAAATATATTCCCGTTCAAGATTTAGCATCAAACTCAAGTTCATTTACAGATGCAGATATAATTTTCAATATACTACTGACTAGTCTAATTAACTATATCTCTGTTGAATGTGAGTGCTGAAAATAAGAATGACTATCAGGCGAATGGTAAATGGACTACAAGATTGAATCCAGTGAGGATTAAATTCCTTTGAGTCCATCCTTTGATGGAGACAAGCCACTATAAAAGGTGAATTGAAATTACTACAAAATAAGTCAGTGATACAAAACAAGTTGTCTATAGAGCAGCTTATTTTGTATTATTGACTTATTTTGTATCACCCTGAAATCTTGCCAAAATTCTGCGCACCGTTTTGTAACATATTAAGTCAGCTGTTGGTACGAAATAAGTCGGCCAAGTAATACAAAATAAGGCAATTTTACTACAAAATAAGTCGGTGATACGAAATAAGTCAAAAATTGATACAAAATAAGTCAGGTAATACGAAATAAGTCATTGATACAAAATAAGTTGTTACAAGGCATAATAATATTATTGTAACTGTCAGATTAATTTTTATATCATGTTGGTACTGACATATGGTGTAGAAAAATATCTATTATTGCTATTCAGTTTTTAGATTGAATGGACATTATATTATTATATATTTTTTTCTTTGCTGCAGCAATAAATTCATACACAAACATGAAATTGTGTACAGCTGATGTCATTTTATGGATGTCCTATATATATTTTTTTGGTCTGTACATATGCTGAATCTTACTACATGTATATATTTTCACTCAACATGATATCTCCTTGTACTACAGGACTTAAAGCACTATTTACCCAATCTGAATTGCAGAAGTACAGCCCAAGCTCTCTAGTGACTGACATTCCCAAACTGAAGTGACAGAGTCTCAAGGATGATCATTTATCAACGTCTTTGAGGTTCTTTAGCCTACCACTGGAGATAGGACCCAATGACAGAGGACCAACATTTTAAAGGGTCATCTGAGTCACTATATATCTGCCTGTACTTGGGTTTGAAGCTATGTCCTCTGTGTTCCTAGGTGAGGAGTGTGTTGCCCACTAGGACACAGTGGTAGATATATACAAAAAATTTATAATTTTTGACAAACACAGAGACAACATAGAGGACTATGAAGCAGAGAAGGCCCCTTGTGAATGACAGAGTTTGCTTGATTAACCTTTCGTGAACAACCGGGCCTCTCAGACAATCTTAATTCACAAGCGCAACTAAAGACACATTCGTCAAGAGCCTTTTTGTCAGCAAAGATTGAACTAGTTCTGGTATTTACACATTTTTCAACAGTCCAATTTTTACTAACAATCTACTTTTACTCTCTATGAGTGGTTGATGTTTTGGAAACTTTTAAGGTGATATGTGGACCAGGTTATTTTTTTACATAACCACAAACAAAAGGTTATACTGGCTGATAAATGGCTTTTGAAGAAATGTGTGAAAGAGTAAAAATGTGCTGAAGTCACACTAAGCTGAAACATGTAACATCTCCTTGATCTATAGTGACAAAAAGTGTAGTTTTACTGCATTATAAAACCACTGGTGAAGCCAAGAATATAGTCTGTATAGCATGGTGTTAATATGATGCCTTGACTCAATCACCCTTTGAATTACTAATAGGAAAACAGAAAACCTCATATTTTGACTTCCACCAAGGAGCCGACATTTCTGGGTGCATTTGTTCGTCTGTCTGTTTGTCTTTGTTCATGATGACTTTGAAAGTAATGAACAGATCTTAATGTAATTTTTATGTTTTATCTGGGTAGGGCCTGGCCAAAGGAAGGAGTACAGTAAATTTACAAAATAACCTCCAGGTTCAAATAAACGCCTAGTTCAAATTAACGCCTAGTACCAAGCACAATGTTTACAATTTATAACACTGTTTTTTGTATTTCAAAAGAGCACCTGGTTCAGTTTAACACCTGGTCTCATTTGAAAATAATTAACGCCCAGGCCACATTTTAAAAAAATACGGTAATTACATTTCAGGAAAGATCTGGATCATATACTGGATGCAAAATAGGTCCTGGATTTTCAAAGGTCCTATTTTCAATGTCCTTGGATTTCTGGTTGACATCATTCCAAATGTGATGACCAGCTCTTCACGAAATCCCTATTTTTTCAGGAAATTCTAATGCTAAGAGTAAGAATGTTAGCGAATATAGGCCCACTCATGAAGACAGACAAACAAACCTAAAATGAACTTACCTAAAAACACAACCTCCTTGGTGGAGGTAGCTCTAATCATGCTTTTATGTAGTACATGCCAAGACAGGACAAATCTGGCCAAAAAAATCAGGAAATTTCTCCAACTGAGGTACAAGGGCCCCTATGCATACTGATGTCAGATGACCTTAAAAGAGATGTCAGAGGCAAATCTGACATCACCCAAGATTCCTGTAAGTTGTCAGCTAAGATCTGACCCCATAAAGAGATTTATAGCTCATAATTTCCTGTAAGTTGTTTGGGCATTCCAAACCCCTGCGAACAACAATAAAGGAGACATAAGGCAGGTTTTCGGAAGCCAGATTCATTGGAACTTAAAACAGGCGTCAGGTTATATCATATATGACCATGTGGTAAGATTCACAGCCCATAATTCTGACATTCCAAACCCTCAATCATTATAGCAATTATAAGGAAGATCCAAGACACTTTTGGCAGCTCAACTGTGTTTGACCATGAAGCAGAGGTTAAATTGCAGATAAACAAAGTTGCTGAAGGTTGAGGCACTAGTTATCAATACATCTTGGTTTTTTCAAACTCCATTGCAAACTTGAATGGCTTTCATTTTGTATTTCCATATCTATAAGCTAAAATATGCCATAATGTGGCATAAAAGGGTTTAAGTTGGGGACCTTTCTGCACACTGGGTGACCTTAACCCCTTAAAGACCTTATCTGTTGACTAGTAGTCAACAGCAATGTGTATTCTACAATACTATGTCTGTTGGCTAGCAGTCAACACCCCTATATGATATTCTGGCTTTCCATCAGTACTGTAGAATTAAACGTCTTGGTATACTGAAATATATTAAAGTATTATGTATGAGAACATTATGGATGACGTAAGACACGTTTGGTGTGTGTGTTTTAGCAACTTAAACTGGCTGTTAGCTCTTCATCCCTGATTTTCCTTCAGTATAGTAAAATACTGCTCCCTTGGTGGTGTAGGGGTTAAGGGAAGAGGTTCAAGGTCATATTTTTGCAGGTTTATAGAGGAGATATATATCTATTATGTAATGTAATTCATACTTTTATAGTGCTTAATATTATAATTACACTCAACAAAACATAGATCAAATTACAATGTATCAGAATCGAGCCATAACATAGAAAAATGGTGAAATTTAACATTTTAATCAAAACTTTTGACTTTAAAATAGAATGTCTAAGTCACCAAGAATAATGCTCTAGTCCATGTATATCCACATATCAAATTTGAAAAATAAAGCTCAAAACCTTGCCTTGTCACATCCAAAAGGCTGCATAATGAGCTCAAAACTGATATATCCCCAACTTTCATCCTGGGATATTATAGGTCTACATTAGCATCCACCTGGAACTAATTGCAACTACCTGTAATTACCTTGACAGTAAAAGATTATTTAATTTAAAATTTTGTGAAAAGTCCCATTAAATAATTGTATGTAATAGCACTGCACAAACCTCAAGATAAAAACACTGAAAATGGCATCAAATTTAAGGATTTTAAATATACATTTTTTGTTATAGTTTTATTTGAAAACTGTATTTTGAAACATTTTTCAAACTTTCAATAAAAAGGCAACAAACACTAAGTTTATTTCCACAAGCAAGTATAAAAAGTGACACTGGCATCTCTCAAATGACTTCAAATGCCGTTGTTATTTTTTCACGTTCAAAGTCTAGGCACATCAGGGATTTCACTCTGTAAATAATTGATGCACAAAAGTTCAAGACGGTTTCTTCTCTGCAAGAAGTAGCAATGGATGTCTTCGGTTTTACTGGGTTTTTGACCCTTACATAATTAATACAATAAAATGTGGCAAGAATTGAGGAGTCTACTTCTCTGTGTAGTTAGCATGGATTGATAGCTATTAATTCTGCATGTATTCCTCCATGGAGAGGTTTTTTTAACCAGTTCTCACATTCCTGTAATGTGAACTTAAATTCCCAAGGTAAGACAAAGAATTCACTCCATCTAATACTAAACCATGGCTTTCCTTGGTGATAATTGTTATATTCACTATTCAGTTGTTTTAAAGAGCATCTGTGGTAATGTTTTTAACAAAAGTTAAAGGTTTATATTTTGGGGGGAGACTGTTTGCAACTGAAAAAGCCTGAGAAGAGAATATCTTCTCATCAGGAAAGTGTTTGTTGCAAAAACATGCATGCCACTCCTACTGTTATATGAAAACCTCCTTATATGTCAGTATTTATTTAACAGGGCTTCTCCACCTTAATGTATCCTTGGGTTCCCAAGTGTCTCTGGTTTACAACCCATGCACATCCAATGGCTCAATGATCATATTTTTTTACCTTGGAATCTGTTAGTAAAGAAATTAAGTGCTATATGACTGCATTACATGCATTAGATTGGATTGCTATATTTAATATGTTTAACCCCTTCACAGCCAATATTCATGATCTTTTCCATCAGATTTACAAATTTAATAAGTAAATTAAATTTTTATAAGTTAATACCCTATCCAATGGACAATTGCTTTACCGGTCGGCGCGACCAGTGCCGCCAAACGCCAGAAAAAGACGTCCTGTATATACTACTGGCAGGACCGGTCACAGAGTGTGCATTCACTAGGTGGCGCATCGTACTTCCTTCCTGTCTAGACAGCATGACGTCATAGCATCTTATTTGTTGTCTAAACCTCTTAGACCCCTAGTAAGCTGATAGCGGGGCCGGATGGGTGGGCCTTGCCTGTCCATTGGATAGGGTATTAACTTATAAAAATTTAATTTACTTATTAAATTTGAAATTTTAGTGCATTAATACATCCTATCCAATGGACAATTGCTGAATAACTACCACTTGGAAGGTGGGTAAGCGAAGTGAACTCATAACAGAACAAAACTGAGAAGGCCCATTTTGACCTAGGGTCAGAGAACCCTGAGAGGTCAAGGTTGGCTACCAACTAACCGGTTAACCAGCAGTCAACCGACATTACCCCCCCTTTTTTCTTTCCAGACCTGCTCTGGGGAAGAAGAGAGAGAGAGGGAGAGGGAGGGAGGGGAGAGAGTTCAGTCCCAATAAATAAACTTCCCAAAGGAAGCAAGTCACAGTTTTGGGGGGTTTTTTTTGTTTTTTTTTTTTATATATATATACAAATATACATGCTATGTACATATGTACAAATTTACATATCTCCTCATTTTTGGGTTTGGTGGTGGACCTGTTGAGCAGCCACCACTGGCCCTAAATGAAAAAGCTCTGTATCAGCCCAAGCCACATCCTTCAAATAGAACTGTGTGAAGGTGTTATGGGATTTCCAGTGGCAGGCTGATAGAATCTGCTCCAAGGAGACCCCCGACTGGAAGGCCTTAGAAGCAGCAAACGCCCTGACATCATGGGCTTTGACCTGAATCAATGTGAGGGCCTCCTGGTCAGAGAGCTCATAACAAAGGATCACAGTCTGCTTGATCCATGAGGAGCTGCTGGCAGGTGAGATGTCCTTATCAAATCCTTTCTTGAAGGAGACAAAGATCAACTCCTTGTTCTGCCTAAGATCTGAGGTCTTGTCCAAGAAGTAGCGAAGGGCTCTGACTGGACACAAGGACCTGTCACCCTTGAGCGACTTATCCAGAGTGGGGGCCAGTGCTGGTATGACTACTGGGGCCACACTGTCTGGACCTTCCTTAGCCAGCTGGTTCTTGGATAGAAAGCTGGGTGAAGGGTACAAGGACACCTTAGACCAGTCTGACTGGTGTCTGATGTTCTTATGTAGCCAAGCATGGATCTCACTCCTGCGTTTACCAGGACCCCAGGGCCAGCAGGAAAACAGTCTTGAAGGTCAAGTGTTTTATTGAGGCCTCTTTTAAAGGTTCAAATGGAGCCCTAATCACTGGTGTAAAACCAGGGACAGGTTCCATGAGGGTATACCCCTCCTGCCCTTGGGCCTGTCTCTATAGAAACTATCCAGGAGACGAGTGAGATTCTCATCTTTGCTGACATTAATGGGGGAGTTACCCAACTTGTCAGCAATGGCTGATCTGTATCCATCAATGGTGCCTGGCTGTAACTTCCTGTCCTGAAACAGGTGCAAGAGGAAGTCAGCTATGGCTTTTAGAGGTGGTGCCCTGAAGTCCACCTGATTACTGAGGCACCACTTTGTAAAAATGGTCCACTTTGCCTCATAGACGCATCTGATTGATCATCTTTGAGGAGCCTCAATTTGTGCTGCCACTGCCACAGAGAATCCCTGCTCCTTGATTGCTGTGGCTCTAGGAGCCAGGCATGTAGGTTCAGATTTGGCAGGTTCCTGTGCAGGGTCTGGTTGAATGGTCGAGACACCAAATTTGGTAGGTTGGGCAGACAGCATGGGATCTGACTGGACATTGCCACAAGATCCCAAAACCAGGGCAAGTTGGGCCACCCTGGTGCAATCAGAATTAATCTGTTGCATGGGTAGTCCTGCAACTTCTCCACTACTTTGCCCAAGATGGCTGCTGGTGAGAAGGCATATGGGTCCAGATCCTCCCAGGACAGACTGAGTGCATCCACTGCCCATGCCTGGTGGTCTGGTACCAGTGAGACAAACTGTGGTAGTTTGTTGTTGAATCTGGTGGTAAAAAGGTCCACTTGGGGCTGACACCACCGGGAGCATATAGCTTGGAACACCTCTGGATGAAGGGACAATTCCGTTTGAATGGCCTGGCCAAACCTGGATAGTTTGTCTGCTATCACGTTCAGCCAGCTGGGGATGTGACATGCTCTGAGAGTTACCCGTTTCCTGGTGCACCAGGAAAGGATTCTCCACAGTAGGACACACAATGAACCCGACTTCATCCCCCCTTCCTTGTTGATATAGGCAACCACTGTTGTGTTGTCTGTGGCTACCAGTACTGTTGTTGCAACAGAGGTCTTGGAACTCTTTTAGGGCCAGAAAGACCGCTTTTAGTTCCAAATGGTTTATGTGCAATTTGCTTTCTGGAAGGGACCAGGTTCCTCTTGCAGTGCGCTCGTTTAAGTGAGCACCCCGCCCTTCTTTTGATGTGTCTGTAAATATCTGCAGAGCATGTTTTAGAGGATGTAATGGTTGACCTGGAAGCACATTGCTTTCCTCCAGCCACCACCTTGAGTGGGTGTGGAGTGATCTGGGAATGGGTATCACCTTTTCCAGTGTTTCTGGTAGCCTCCAGTTGTTCTTCAAGTACCACTGTATGGGTCTCATATGAAGTCGACCTAGGTGGACTTGCTTTTCTGTTGTTGTTGGAAGCCCTATGAGGGACATGAACTGCCGGACCGGGCACACCGGGCCAGACAGAATTGACAATATCTTGTCTGTTAAGGTCTGCCAACGCTCTGGTATGGGTCTGACCTTGCCCTCCCTGAGGTCGAACTGGTAACCTACGAAGTTGAAAACTTGTTTGGTTCCAGCTCTGACTTCTCCTTGTTCACCAGCCAACCTAACTCTCGACAGAGAGCTACCAAGGTCTGTGTATGCTGGAGACAGGTTTGGTGGGATGTGGGTCTCACCAACCAGTCGTCTAGGTACTGGTGGATTCTTATACCCCTCTGTAAAGCCACAAAGTTTGACATCTTTGGCCACCACTGTGAACTCCATGAGTGCTGTGGAAAGACCGAAGGGTAGGGCTTTGAACTGGTAGGACTGACCCTGGAGGTGAAAACACATGTACTTCCTGGACTGACTGTGAATAGGTATGTGGAAGTATGCGTCTTTGAATGCTATGGATGTGACCCACTCCCCTGACTGCAGGGAGGTCCTTATTGCCTCTGGGGTCTCCATTTTGAACGACTCTGTGTTTAGGAAGGTGTTCAAGGTGCTCAGATCCAAGACCGGTCTCCACCGGTTGTTGGGTTTGGGTACCAAAAATAGCCGGTTGTAAAACCCTAGTGAGTTTTGGTTTGTTACCGGTTCTACTGCATTTTTGTTCACCAGCTGATACAGTGCCTCTAAAAGGTGGGCCTGTCTGGATGGGTTTTTATAGTTGCTTATGACAGTTGGTGACCTGGTTAGGTTCGGTCTGAACCAGAAGGCTGACTACTTTTGGACTCGAACCCAGAGCTTCCCACTTCTCCCAAAAATTGTGTAGCCTTGCCCCTACAAGTGGATCTGTAACAACAGTTGGGACATTTGTGACAAGATTTCCAGAACTCAAGTGACCTACACAGGAAACCTCTTTCACATATTTTATTTCTGTGTACTTGTGACAATAATTGGGATTTATGCCTTTCTTGTGCGGCAACCTGGTAACAGAATGAGCATTTGCAACACAAAAGTCTACATGAGAATCTACAGTCACTTTCTTGCTTCCGGCTATCACTGGTGAAGGGTTCAAGCCTATCTGACCGGACACATAAACAGAGTCCTTCGGTCCGGTCACAGACTCTACACATTGATTGTCATTTACGCTGCTTGGAACCCTTAGTCAATTTCTGGGAGAAGGTTGAAGGCTTTCCATGACTTTTCTTGGCTTGCTGTCTATCCCTTATTTGCTTCCATGCTGGATTACCAGACTTCCGGTCCGGTTGGCTAGCAGATCTGTCACTGGGAGCATAAGGGTGGAAACAACCTTGACGTCTGTGAGACTGGCCAGAAGAATGCCTCTCCTCACTTCTACAAACCGGAGACCAGGAGCATACAGTAACATTGTCACAGTCTCTCTTCTCAGTATGCATCCCATACAATCTGGACAACCGGGGAGGCTTGATGAACTGATCTTTGAGGAGGCCAGCAGTTTCTGAGTTTCTTGCAGGGTAGCCCTCTGTGATGGTGAGATTAAGATTTTTCATCTTCTTACACAGCCAATCATCCGCCTGAAGCTTGACTGACACTTTACCACTTGGCTGAACATGTGACCGGCAAAAGGGTTGTCATCAGAAGATGAAACACTCTCAAACTCAGGAACCTTGTGCCAACCCATGAAGGATCTCACGCCTCTCATCGTCTCTCTATAACTGGCCTCCTCAGAGAGTTCTTGATCTGTAGATTCGTCCCTGGTGAGGACTCTGGCTGGGGAACCGTCCCGGTAGTTTCCTTCCAACAGGGAACCGGTCTCACTGTGCTGTTCATCTTCATTTTCAGACCCACTGGTACACTGGGCAGCTCTAGGACCAGTCAGGGTCTGGTCAACACTGAAGGCAGCATCACTGGTACCAGAAGGCAGTACATCAGGACCTGCACCGGGAGCCTGAACAGGCTGGGTGGCTGTCCCCGCACCGGGAGCCTCAACAGACTGGGTGGCATTCTGCTGGGTCTCATCTCCTCCGGGTGGAACAGCATCACCGGTGGCCTGAACAAGGCTGGGACTGGAAGACTCTGCAGATTCAGCCAACTTACTGGTGCTAGCACCTGGATAAAAAAATGGCTTCTGGCTGGTGATGATTTCTGCTGGCTTCACCACCGGTTCCACTGGGACAGCAAAGGATTTGGACAACAGCATTGCTTCCAGCCTTGCAAATCTCTCAGCCCATTTATCATCTAGATTCTTCAAATCTTCAGATGAAGGTCTGCTGCTGGTACTGGGCTTCTTCTTGCTGGATCAGAGAGAAGGCTTGGCACAGTCGCTTCTCTTCTTCTTCTTTCCAGCAGGCGTGGTTTCAGGCTTAGCCTTCTCTCCCTCTACGTTACCCAAAACACTGACGTGTGAAGGGTCCACAAGAGTGGGGGTAGCGGAGGACGAAACCATTTTCTTTTTTTTGTTCTTCCTATCTCTGTATGTGGGGGTGGTTAGTTGCTGGATCTGCTCTGGTGTAAAGGCTTATAGGGCAGTCTTTCTTAAGAATGCAGTTGTCTTCTCCAACCCCCTTGTCCCGACATCTTGCACACTTCAAGTGGCCATCAAATATAGTCCTAACATGGCCACAAGTGCCTCTCTTCTGTCCTGGGGAAGACTCAGTACTTCAGTAGAAATACGTAGATGTGACATAAAATGGATGAATTGATTTCGCAGATAAACTTCAAAACGTCTCTAGAAAACACGTCTGCACACTCCACCTGCCAAACGAAAAAGATGCCATGACGTGACGCTGTCTAGACAGGAAGCAAGTACGATGCGCCACCTAGCGAATGCACACTCTGTGACCGGTCCTGCCGGTAGTATATACAGGATGTCTTTTTCTGGCGTTTGGCAGGACCGGTCACACCGACCGGTAAAGCAATTGTCCATTGGATAGGATGTATAAACGCAATAAAATCTCTATTTTGCAAAGGTGCAGTATCTCCAAAAACAGCTTGACAGATTATATTTAAATTTGGCAGATTATATTTAAATTTAGCAGATTATATTTAAAATTTAGCATATGGACGTCATTCAATGTAAAGATTTATCCTATTTTACTGTATTTATATAAGGCCACTGACTCAGAATTACTTCTCATATGTTCATGTAATAAATTATGATGTCACACTGGACAGTATTGTATTGGGGGAAAATCAATAAATATGAGCAAGTCCCACAGCAATGGGATAAAATTATACTGTGCTGTTGCAATTAGGAAAAGACAAAACCAGAAATAGTTTGTTTTTTTCATTTTTTTTTTTTTTTTTTGGGGGGGGGGGGGAAACAAAAGAGCAGTGAAATGTAACATTAAATTATATTCAAACTATCCTATAAACAAAATAAAAACTACTACACCTACACAGCTATCAGTTATAAAACTTCAACTTGTTAAAAATAACAACCACACACATCTGTATGATCAAATTAATGAAAAATTAATGTGGTATTGTTGATAAAAATGAATGGTTTAGGTTGTTAAGGCCTGTTATACTGTATCATGTGGTCCCCACAACAATTATTTGAATTTTGGTTTGTGATCAGTGTCCTTATTGTTCCTTAAATAGAGCTTGTATGTGCATAGTGCACATATAAAAAACAAGCAACCCCCATAAGGTGATACCGTCCCTCCTTCAGTCCTCCTACCTGTATGTATTTAATACAGTTGTTGCAGGATGTACAAAGTTGGAGTTTTATGTCCAGATCAACAGCCAGGTTCATATTGGGACAGGTCCACAGCATCTGTCACTTTTGGGAGTGAAACCCACACAGAGGTGACAGCCTGTGATTAGATGCCAGACTTGCTAACAACTAGGTCACTGTTGACCTCTTACATGTTATACAAAATCAACTTGTGACTGTAGCACTCTTAAAGAACATCTTGCAGTTTACTTGTTATACAAAGTTCAAAGTTGGGGTTTTACATCCCGTTCAACAGCCAGGTTCATATTGGGACAGGTCCACAGTATCTGTCACTTTTGGGAGTCAAACCCACACAGAGGTGACAGCCTGTGATTAGATGCCAGACTTGCTAACCACTAGGTCACTGTGGACCTCAAGAGAGGATGTACAACTATTTCAAACATTTCACAAAAAAACCCACATGCTTGAAACATAGTCTGTGTTGTATTGAACATGTCCTGTCTAAATAGGAATTGAAACATTACATAAACCTATGAAACCTTATGGATACTACCAAAATAACAAAATGCATCCAGCCACAAACAAGCATGAACAAGTTAAATATTTTGGGCTTTTATGTAGCTTGAGAAGCCAGGTCGGAACATTGTAAACTAGGTATTACACTCATTTAATTAATCATTTTTTTTCATGTTTCTCATTACAATGTTACAAGTAATTATACTATGGTTTAGGCAGGTTTTGAGAGGTGACTTAGAAATAACACACACTGTATTAGCAAGACCAATGCCTTTGTCCTATGAAATCTGAGTTGGTAATTAGAACCCAACCATGATGGTTGCAGAAAGAAATAGAATATTTTGCTCCTTAAAACTGAGCATCAAGAGAAGCAAAATTCACTGGCATTATGTTACAGCAAAATAATCAGACAAAAGTCGCCAAAAATCACAAGAATGTATTGCAATCATAAAAAAACCTAGGCAGATTTTCTAATTGGTAAACTTCATATAATGTAGCCAATTAAATCATTCTTATGGGGCTTTCATAGTTTTACAGACGAAACCCTCCAAAGCTAAGGTTTAAATTCCCATTCAATCACCAGGATCATATTATGACAGGCCCTCGACAATACAACCTGTGGGAGTCACACCCACACCACGGTAACAGCCTGTAACTGGATGTCAAACTTACTAACCACTAGGCCATTAAGGATGAAGTGCTCCAATCTTATAATAATGCCTTTTCTCTTATATGATGTGAAATTATTTGAGCATGTTCATTATAACATTCCTTATTTAAAGTTGTGATGACACAATGAAAACTGAGCTTAACATATTTGCGCTTCATCAAAAAGCTGGAACCTTTCCTTTTCATTTTTATGAAATACTTAACCATAGATACTCTTTCACACAAATACCAGTTTCCTCTGGGATCAGATAAGGAGATCTGGATTGATCCTAAATTTGAGCTGATCTGGGAACTTGTGTATAGAAGTGTAGACGCTGCACTCCAGCTCCTGTAGAGGGCCCTCCTCTAAATGCAAGGATGTGATTGGCTAGGGGTTTCAATGCTATATTCCCTTGAAAATATCTAACTAAAACCTAATGATTGACAAGAAATAATTTTCATTAAATTTCAAGTTCAAACTGGTGAAAAACAAAATGAGACAGTCAGAAATAAGGAAGTTTTAAAAAGACAGATAATTGATAGGCTGGGGTTTCAGATGGATGGACAGAGGTTTCACACTTATTAAAATAGATATCATAAGATGTTATGACATATTAAGTATTTACTGATATGTCTACTATATTATGGGGAGGCAGAAGGGTGTTAAGGGCTTGCCCCCTATTTATAATTTTATTTAATATCTAATTTCATTTTCCTTGGCTATCTTATCTTGGTCCTGTAATTATCACATATGGCACCTCCTATACCAGTATAATACAATTGCTCTGCAATTGGATACAGACTATAACATTATACACACCATTTTCTAGAGATACTACAGCTCCATTTGGAAAAACATCCCCAGGTTAGAGATTTAAAGTCATAGTACCTCGTTGTGACTAATGCAGCGTTCTTACCGGCCATAAACATGATCTCACAGCCTGTCAATTTGTCAAGAATGGTGTCACAGGTCGTATTTACGACTGGTGAGTTGGGTACCTCCAGAAACTTTCCAATTTGTGACCTTCACCTCGAGTGACAACAAAGATGGAGAATACATGTGCTTTCGTTATAAAAACATGTCAAGTAAAGTGTTTTAATGCCCTGGATTTTGTAAATAAACATCAGGATGAAATATACATCTTTTACATGTTGGATAGCGAAATATTGTGATTGCTTTTATTTCTTTCTCTTTGTCATTTGTGTTTGTTTACTTCCACATATAAACACGCAGGGTGTGAATAATCTAAGAACAGTCAAAGCGTCCCACTGGTGCTTAACCAACTCGCAGGTGGTGCACGCCAGTCGTGAATTTCCGCCTGAACGCAGCATAATACTACAAGGATTTGTGAGGACTATTACAGAAAGAAATGTCTGAAATGTATCATATCAACAGTGTGTGACTTAAAATAATACAATGCTACAACTAGAACCAGTGCTTATGTTTCCAACATATTTAGCCCATAATCAATTATCATAATGCCTAATACAAACACTGAGAATAATACAAAAACTCATTTAATTAAGTTTGTTCATTGAAATTAATACCACTGACAAATTTTACTCCATCTATGTCCCATTTGGGACCTTGTATTAAATAATTCAGCCAATTATGATCAATGAACAGGTAGGCTTGGTGCAAATATCAAAGGCTTTCTAAATGAGATAAAATGTACTGCAAACTCATCTTTTTGTACCTCTGATAAATAATTCGAGCTGTGAGTAACTGAGTGTGGAAAACAACAATTATAGTATTAATGTATAAATGGTCTCATTTTGATCAGAGATTCAGCAAAGCATTAAGTAAATAAACACAAGCAAATTATCAACATTCCCAAGCATTTCCTGGTGGTTTGCATCTTAATAGAACAGACATAATCATGATTTATATATTACATAAAACACTTCACTGAACCATCATAGCTGCTAAATTAGTGTCAGTTACAATATTTTTAACGCTGATGCTTATATTGCACTCTCACTTTTGGATTTACATTTTAAGGCCTGTTCACACAGCTCCGTATCGCCGTAACAATTAGTTTTTGAATTTTTACTTCATGACCTTGTCCTTTATAGACTTTCTTCAAGCCCTTTTGTTGAAGGTATTATATGAGGACTGAATTACTTTTTTTACCAGAAATTTGGGACTGACAAGAAATTTGTATTTTATCAGACATAAGGTTCAGCACTCATCAGTTGAATTCCAAATGATTCCATGTAGATCAGATTTAGGTGGAATGAGAAATGTGAAGACTTGGAGCAAGTCTATGTCCTTTATAATGACTCCAAAAGGATGCCTTATATCTTGGTGCTGCTTATTTAAAATTGAGCTGCCCTATTTCGCCATTCCAACCCCACCCTTCACCCGTCTGATGTGTACATTTTACTTTAGTATGTGAAAACTCATGGCAGGTGGTTATTTACACCACGGTGGTGCACGTAACATAGGAAAATACTCTTGGATGTACGCAAGCAAAGAATTCTACCTTGAATACACAACTGTGGTGTACACAATAAATAAAAAAATAAATTCCACCAATGGTACACTGTACCCTTGTGTACACAATGAATGAAGTCTACCTTGGGTACACTACTGTGATGTACACCACTGTGTTGAAAGGTGTATGTAACAAATAAATTCTCCCTTAGATACAACACCGTGGTGTTTGCAGGCAATAGATTCGTCCTTGGTTACACCACCATGGTGTATGCAAGAAGTGAACTCTACCTTGCATACAGCGCCATGGTGTACGCAAGCACTAAATTCTACCTTGGGTACACCCCCGTCGTGTACGCAAGCATTAAATTCTACCTTAGGTACACCTCCGTGGTGTACGCAAGCATTAAATTCTACCTTGGGTACACCTCCGTGGTGTACGCAAGCATTAAATTCTACCTTGGGTACACCTCCGTCATGTACGCAAGCATTAAATTCTATCTTGGGTACACTACCGTGGAGTATGCAAGCACTGAATTCTACCTTGGGTACACCACCATGGTGTAAATATCCTCTGCCTAAAAAAAATTCTGCTAGAAGCTCAAAATGCTGTCCATGTTGTGCGGAATGTGTTCGACCTCAATATTAATCCTGACTTTATTAGAGTAAGAAATATAAAAATTCGCCACATATCTGAAATTCGCCACATGTGCAAATACTGATAAAATAAATGAATTGAATTGGGATTCATTGAATGCATAGTAAATTAAGGCTTTTTGAACTGAAAAAATACAAAGCTTAAGACAAAACATCTTTTTTCATAGAATTAAGTAAGGTTTTTAGAGGTGGCAAATTTTAGATTTCTGGTGAATTTTAGATTCCTTACTCCACATTTATGAAACCTAATGGATACTACTAGAACATGAATTGAGCCACAAAACGAGCCCAAACTATTTTCAGCTCATGTATAGCTTGTGAAGCCATCAGAAAGATGTCTGAACTCAGTATTAGAGGGAAAAAACAGCTTTTAATACATTTGTATAAATTAATGTAAAACAGTTAGGCTTTCAACTCAAGCTTCCAAGTAACTGGATTACAGGAGCCCGCCACAACTCTTAACTGCTTAAACTACTTCGATTTATTAATAGAAGAAAATAAATTCAGAATTGATAATTCTGCTGAAAATTGTGAGAAAATTTTTCTGAAAGATCTAGCTGTAATTATGATAAAAGTTGTGTAAATTTTAGTGTGCGTATGAATGGCCCCACTTGTCTTGTTTCTGACAATTCTACATTTAGCTAGTGTGAATATAAGAAAATATAAAGAGAGATAATTTAAAACATACTACTGTATCATAGCTGCATCATATTGTACCCTATTTGATAGAGTCCATAATTAAGTTATATACTTGCGGATTCCCAACAAAATTCTTTTTCAAATATCATGCAGCTGGCTATTAGATTTAATTGTACCATAAGTAGACTGAGAGTTCAATAATATGTCCCTTTATCACAGTTCCATCATGCTGTACCCTACTTTATATCACTTTTTTGCACTCTAGCGAGAACTTTAAAAACCGAAAACAAATATTTTTCACCTTAAATGTAAGAAGCTTTCTTGTAATCATTTACAATGAAAAATTACACAAAGCCTTTCAAACTGTCTGAATAATTAATTGAGAAATCCTAAATTCCTTGAAGATACCCCCTAACCCCACTCTGCTTAGTAAAGCCTATATTTTAGGCTTTCAAAACATACCTATTCCATGGTTTTTCTATACAGATAGCTGCTTTGAAAGCAGAGAGAAAAACGCTGTGATTTTAAGCTGCTATAAAAAATTCATGGCTGATAAATATGATAAATCGGAAAGGTTTAGCCCAGGCAGGAAGTCTTTCACCATCTAAAAGAGCACTTAATTTATGTCTTCTTCACTTTATACCATTTATTCTGCAGGCGTGGCATCTTAAAGATTGGCTTTATAAATTGCATTTAACTTCGGATACACCTCTCTGCTTTTTTCTGCTAGAGAAAAAAAAATTTTAAAGGCTAGTTTTTGTGAAAATGTAATTTTCAATTTATCAGTTTCAATTTGATTGATCAATTAATTGATTGATTAACTGGCTGATTGATTGATTAATTGACTGGCTGATTGATAGGTTGATTGATTGATTGATTAACGGATTGGCTGATTGACAGGCTGATTGATTAATTGACTGACTGGCTGATTGATTGATTAATTGATTGACCTGCTGATTGATAGGCTAATTGATTGATTAATTGACTAACCGGCTGATTGATTAATCGAGCTGGGGTTTAATTGGGCATTCAACACACTGTTGGTAGTTAATGGGGTGGAGGAAAGAAATGCAAATTAGTTGGTCAACATTCTGCCCTGAAAACCATCAAGCACCAGCAAGTAACTACCAGCATTCCAACTGCAGGCAAGATCAGGAATCCAAGCAAGGATCTGAGTTGGGCACCTGTAATATAGTAGATGATCGTAATGTTGATATGCTCATTCAGTCGATTGGTCGGCATTACCAGGTTTACCGCACATAGCAAACTTCATTTGAATTTGCAAATAAACAAGCACATTTCTTGAATATATTCTACAAAAATAATCATCCAATATGTCCCAAGCAGATATATTTTTATATTTTCTGAAATAAACACTAAAATATTACCTCAATACAGAAATAAACTATCCAGTTATAATACAACTAATATAAAATCTGTGTACAAATTTTTGTTTAATAGATATAACTGATCATCTTGTAACAAATCTTTCATCTTGTTGATCCCAATGAAAGTGATGGTACTAGGTGATCGACTTAATGATCAATCTTACAAATAACAGTTTTTTTCTGCATTTTCAAACCCAAGTTTGAAGTTTCTGTTGAAAAAAAATCCTAGAAGTCTTGCAGCAGTTTGTTAGTTTATTTGCTTTTTGAAGTCATATTTTTCAATGTACCTTAATATTTTGAGGTTGATTTGAATTTTATTAAGTGAGAACAATCGCTCTTTAAAAGTCTCCCTTAAGTGATCGACTTTACGATCATCCACTATATATGTCTATAGGTTTAGATTTAGATTTATTTGTTGTTTTACGTCGCGTTCAACAGCCAGGGTCATATTGCGATGGGTAGTTTACGGGTGGAGGAACCAGTGCATACTAGTTGGTCAAGGTTCTGCACTGTAAACCACCGGGCATCGGCAAGTAACTACCAACTTTCCAACATGAAGCGCCCGGCCCAAGATTTGAAGCGGCGGCCTCAGAGGTTGGAGGGGGCACTCTAACCGCTACACCACCGAGCCCACTATATGTATATAGGGGGCTCAGTTTGGATAATGTAGAGTTGGAGTTCATTTTGAGTTCAAAAAGAGCCTATAATAATAATAATAATTGTTTTTCTATGAAAAATATGAGATACATTAAACACCCTCTTACATTGGGGAATATTTATAAGTGCCTGTTATCACAGATTGAAGCCATGTGACCCTTGCATTAAATATGGAAAGTCAGAAATTTTAAGAAGAGTTTTAAAAAAACAGAATTTGCACCAAACTAAAGACAGGAACAGGAAATCCACTTCCAAAATTTTCCAGAATGCCCCAAACTAATAGAGTAAGAAATCTAAAATTCGCCAGGAATCTAAAATTCGCCACCTCTAAAACCTCAGTTAATTTTACAAAGAAAATGATATTTTGTCTTAAAATTGGTATTTTTCAGTTCAAAATGCCTTAATTTACTGTACATCAACAAATCTCACCTCAATTAATTTATTTTATTAGTATTTCAACATGTGGCGAATTTCAGATATGTGGCGAATTTTAGATTTCTTACTCTACAACCATAGCCTACTTCCATCTTTGTAGTGATTTTTTTTTCTTTTTCTTTGGCTTCAGAGTACCAAATTGTATAGTGTGTTGTGGGCTTTAAGGATTCGGCCAAATAACAGCAGTTTATGATGTCTTTTGTAGTAAACATATATCAACTAAATTAATCACTAAATACAGGTGTCCTGAGAGTCCTGTCATTTTGAGAGATTTCTTAAATATCAACGGTGTTTCATGTTCACTGAACAGTAAGTACAATTTGGCTGTGAACATTGAATTGTAAAAGTTCACAATTTTTTTTTTTTGTGAATTTTTATCTAATTTATTTTTCTCTAGATGATTTTAAAAGACATTTCTAAAATGCCTGTACATAATGACTGAAAAACCAAGAAAAATGTTTATGGATTTGTGGACTTTATAATAAAAACAGGGACTTGAAGAAATTTTGGACAAGTGTTAGAAGTTTTACATGTAATCAGGCCAATTTTGAACTGTATCCGGTATTTTACTGACAACAAAAAATAGCATCAGAGATGCCCGTACCCCACAATCCTGGCGAAATAGTTTTTGACACCATGGGATATAGAAGAAGTGAAACAGTACAAAGATCAGCAGACCTTCACAGCAAACAATGTCAGTTATATAAATGTCCAAATAATGTTAGGGGATAAAGTAGCATTTAAGAGACAGAAAACATTTGCAAATTATGAAGCTGTAAAATTTATTAACTGACGTATAACTTCCAATAGAAATAGCACAAGTAACTAAAAGTACATGTAATAATTAGTTATAACAATCCATCAACTCTGGCAGTTGAACACACTTTGGCAGAGCCAAAGTTAAAGGGAACACCATCACTTAGCATACCTACACTCCCCAAGCAATGACCCATCCAAGAATCAACATTTTTCACCTTATGTTTTCTGAGATATGGCCCAGACAAGATTTTAAAGGTCAAGGTGACTACGGCAAGGTCAATCAAGGTCACACTATTGTTGTTCACCTACACCCTCTAACCAATGTCCCTAACAAATACCAACTTTATACACTTCACAGTTTCCGAGATATAGCCCGGACAAGATTTTAAAGGTCAAGGTCAATACAGGAAGGTCAAAGGTCACATCAAGGTCACACAATGATGTCACACACCTCCACCCCCCAACCAATGTCCCTCCCAAGTGTCAACTTCCTACACCTTACAGTTTCTGAGATATATACTGGACAAGATTTTTAAACTGAAGGTCACTATGGAAAGGTCAAAGGTCAGATCAAGGTCACACCATGACACTGCTCACCTACACCCCAACCAATATCCCTACCAAGTTTCAACTTGCTACACCCTATGGTTTCTGAAATACAGCCCGGACCAATTTTTTCCCACCCACCGACCCACCCATCTGGAAACCATGGGTGAAAAGAAACCCTCACATCCCTAATGGGCTTTGGGGTAAAAAACATCTTTTAAGGTCCTGGAAAACATGTTGAAGCAAAACAGGGCCCATGATTGGTGTGTGTGATTTTTTAACTGTTCTGAGATAAAACAATTTAGTGTATCCAATATATAATTGAATCCAATACGTAAATGTGATTTATGATTATGTGACTAGAAAATGTCGCTTGAAAATAAACGACTTTATATATTTTTATCCAGTATTTCATGAATCCTATTTATTCAAAATAGGGGATTCTAGTTTCAGGTAACTATGTTTGATATTTTTCCCTTTATAAAGTCACAGTCCTTTTCGTAACATGTTTCTAAGAACTATTTTCTGTGTAATCTATCTGATTTTATAATAATATCAAATTACCTTTTTATAACTGGCTTTCTGAGTGCCATTACCTTGTATAAAAAGTTCATCAGAGAGTAAACTAGCACTGCACAAGTACCATTAAACAACCAGCTCTAACACAGCTTGCATGCCAATATATCATTGCAACACCAGACAGTATACAGGTATAACAAAAACTGTACAACAGGCTATTTTTAAAGGTTTAAAGTATAACTTTCATACTCCTAATCAGATCATGATTGTGTTTGACCCATCTCCCAGTATGAACAAAGTAATTTTTTTTGGTTAAATATACATTACAACCTCTATTATCCAACCATACTGGAAGAGTAACATTGTGTTCGGCTAGTAGGTTAGGTAAGAAAATAGAAGAAGCATCTAGTACAAGTCAGTATGCCCTGGCCCTCTCGATATTTCTTCCTTTCCATATAAGAAATAGCCCTCGTTGACGCCGTAAACTTCTTCTTACCCGAAGTAACACGATTTTTCGCGGCACGATAAAATAACTAAAATACTATTAATGAAACAAACACCTCCTAAAGTCACATTGTATTTGCGATAATTCAATTTCTTTCATCCTTTCGTGTCAATATCTCTGTGCAAAGTGACCCCTAACACAGTAGGAGGCAAACACGCTACTGATAGACAGATAGTAAAAACATATGTACCCAAGGTGAGGAATAGACACAAGAATAACCTATAAAGTTAAGGTAGACATAATCAACTTCCCCATCAGGGAGCTTACAACCTGTGCTCGTCCATCTTTAAAAATAAAACCTGAAGTTAAACAGATAAGGTAAATATGTGTCAAACATAAAACTAGTAAAGAAGATTTTGGTTGAAGTTTTAACTTGTAATAGCTGATCAAACAATTTGCTAATTTTTGACAGAGAGGCCAATATGGGGTAACATATGCAGTCAAGTTTGACTTTCCAGGGACTGGGTTTGTAAAAGGACCAGATTGACTATAAAATCTGCAGGTTATGCGTGTTGGCTAGAACTTCAGCTATAAGGAGGGAATACCTGATATAAAATTAACTAGAACACTCAGAGAACACAGACCTCCACCTAGCATATATGATTTTGTTAAAAGAGCTCAATAATAAGTTCATATCTGTGAGGTATCCCACAATTCTTTGTAAACATGGCGGAAAACACGAGGTTTGAAATTTCCATTTATAATTTTAATTGTTGATAAAAAAGTAATTCCAAAGATGAAAAAGTAAAAAGTAATTCCAAAGATAAAAAAGTAATTCCAAAGATGCAAAGCATGCCATTTTAGTGCCCATCTTGGATCGTCATTTCTGCAATTTTTGCATTTCACAGATTCTACTGATCTGAAGGATCTCGATCTCGATCTGGATCACAAAGATCACACAGATCTCAAGTTGTGGAATACGCCTAGTGATCCAGGTCACTCTCACAATTTAATGGGATTTTAGTTGGACCAAGACCCATCTTCTCATTTTTTTCATGAAGTTCCAACCAGTATTTGCATAATACTGCTAACAAACAGACAAATAGACAAATGATTATGAGAACAATACCTCCTTGGCTGAGGTAATACATCAGTAAGAGTGACAGAACTGGGCCCGTATTCACGGAAGGCCTTAGCCAGGGCTTAGGCTTAAAGTTGAGACTTTTGTCTCAAGTTTCCGCCGCAAAACTGCTAAAACTTTTGTCTTAGGCTTAGTGGTATTCATAAAGAATTTAAGACCGGTCTTAGGCTTAGCCAAGGGCTCAACTTTAAGACTGGTTAGTAGTGGGCTTAAATTTTGTAAAGAGGACTTAAATATGGCCGCCATAAACTTTTCCCAAAATTTGAAATGGCTGTAAATAAAGTATAATTATACAGAACACCTCACTAAAGCAGTCTTTCGGAAGTTTATATGTGGTAACAAGGTTTTCCAGTTCAAAACAGCACTTTTCCTTAGATAAAATGCATTAAATGAAGGATATATGTCACCAATAGTATAGTTTGAAAGAAAGGTCACATGACACAGAAAACCACTGTGGTTATTTGATAATCTTGGACTTAGCTAAGTCACCCTTTGTGAATACGGTTTTAAGACAAAACTTAGCTGACACAAAAGTCTTAACTTTAAGACTGGATTTAAGCCTAAGACCTGGCTAAGTCTAAGACCTTTCGTGAATATCGGCCCTGGTATTTTGGAATTGGGCATAGGTGGTCTATGTTGTGATAAAAACTACTAATACAGCTTGCATGACAAGGCGACATTAACCATCCTAGTCACATGTCCACACAAAGGCTTGGTGTTAACAGCTCACTTCCTTACTCATGCACATCAGACACTGGGCTGAAGGACACAAAGACTTTCTTCTGGGGATGTATGTTTATTTTTTATTTTTAGAGACATTGTCTTAACGTAACATATCTAAATATACATATAGACTATAGAAGTGTTATATAGAATTTATAGATATACCTTATTTATTTAGGTTGTCACAACTAAAGATATATGTATGGTTTCTTAGTTTATCATGCCGCACCCCCCCCCCCCCCCCCCCCCCCCCCGAAAAAAAAAAAAAAAAAAAAAAGAGAAAAAAAACAACAGAAATTTTGTTAACAAAGATTTTAAGAGAAGATTACAAAAGCTATAGAGTGTGTCAATATTCCCTGACATTGAAACATCTTATGACACATATAGAAACCCTGCCTTAAGGACTTTTATTGGTAAGCTACGAAAATACGGTTTTGATCAGCGGATTTTGGAGTAGTTGAAAATATAGCTTTTCCCCAAACAGTTAAAAACAGTCTAGTGTACAAGAAAATTAGGGACAAATTGCAGATTCTGTTTGAACTGTCAAATTTTAAACTCATTAAATTGACTCTTAATAAGGTTAGTTAATCAACTTTGATCATCAATGTCAATCGACTTTTGCGTTTATTGATTTTAGGAGTCGATTGACTGAGTTGACAAGTTGAAAAGTTGATGTGTTAACTTTAAAGATGATTTATTTACTATAAGGCTAAAGTTAGTGACTTAACAATGTCAATTTATTGAGTTTATAAGATGATTTACTGACTTCATTGCATTGGGATAATAATCACTGCTTATTTCTTAAATTAATTGGCTAAAATATAAGTGATACTTAAAACTATTTTACTGTTGACTATGACAGATACGCCAAGATTACTTGTTTATTAAATTGACAGGCCTCTAACACCAGAGTCTTACATACAATTTTTTGACTGTTAACATTGTCAGGTACCATAGGCCTTTATTACAGGAGTAACTGCCTTCTTGGGACATCAAAACTACTATATAACAGCCTTGTGGTCTCTGTTTTTACTTTAAATGATATCTTCTATATTGCTCCATAATTCAAGTAGACAAAATATCAGCCAGTTTTCAAGCTAAAGTCCGAGTGATCCATTGATTAAACACACAACACACTTACATTACATTTTACAATAATCTTTTCACAAATTATTGTGTGAATGTATTTTTGCCTGAAACATAAACCAGGTTCTAATGGTTCACTATCACCCTTAGTCTTAGAATTCTAGAGAAAAAAACATCTATATTTGACTATTTTTTTTAAAAAAGAGTATTATGGCAATTCATAGAATATTTTTACTGGAAATGGTATTAAATAACAATTGAAATTGGACACAAAAAATATACAGTAAACAGTAGTATTTTAGTTGTTTATAGACATAAAAGTATTAGAAAATATATATTCCAAATGCAATTTTAATGGAATTCTGAAATATTCTTTTTGGGCCCTTATACTTTTTTGGTGATATTTACATTTCTCTGGAATTTTTAGTAAGATTATTCCGTTTCCATTAATATTTACTTAAGCGGTGTGACAGACCTCAATATATGGACTCAGAACGCTAATAATGTCTCAAGAACAAAGAAGACATAAATGATTGCGTGCCATCACATGCCTTAAAGACAGATATTGTTCAGTGTTTCAAAAATCAACACAAACTTCTAAAGAATTTGGAGGTATTTCTTGTCATGACATATCTCCAGCCATATAAGACAGATGATGCCAGATTGCCCCTCTATTTTAATAGAATTTCCAGAAGACTTTGGCTCATTCATCAAACAGACTGCTCACAAATATAGCGCTGTCTAATGATGGGATGCTTCCTTCCTGGATGATTCTGTGATTATTTTGTCATTTTACACAAACAAATGATGACAAGCCACTCAGCGCCATGAGGCCATCAACTCCTTCCATCTAATCTTCCTCTCGACCTTAAACATGACTTTTGATGGCCCAATGATGGTTACATCCAACCTCATGTACACACACACAGCAGGGTAATGTTAACAGAGCTATAAATAGTACTCAAGTACAGCAGAACCTTTATTATCTGAACCTTTTAGGGGGCCATGGTGGTGGAGTGGTAATACACTTGCCTCCCACCTCTGTGGTCAGCGGTTCAAAGCCCAGACCTTATGTGGGAGAGTTGGTAGTTACTTACTGATGGTCGACAGTTTACAGTAAAAAAAACCTTGACCAACTGTATCTACTGGTTTCTTCTGCCCACAAAACTGCCCATCGTAATATGACCTGTACAGTGTGGAGAGCGACATAAAACCCCAAATAAATCTGAACCTTCTATTACCCAAATATCAGATTTTATGACATCATTTTAACTTTATCAGCATTACAGTTACTTGCTGTTTTACACTGAACTACAGTAACTGTTCTATTTTATCAACATTCTATCATCTGAACAATATCTCACTCTCTCAGTTTGTTTGGACAACAGAGCTTCCCATGAAGTATAACATTAAATAAGAGTATCAGCTTTATGCATCAAACTGAGACAAACCAATACAATACAGAGTAAGAAATGTAAAATTCGCCACATATCTGAAATTCGCCACATGTAAAAATACTAATAAAATAAATGAATTGTGGTGAGATTTGTTGAATGTATAGTAAATTAAGGCTTTTTGAACTGAAAAATACCAATTTTGAGACAAAAACATCACTTTCTTCATAAAATTAACTAAGGTTTTATAGGTGGCGAATTTTAGATTCCTGGCGAATTTTAGATTTCTTACTCTAAGCAGTCTTTAAATTTAAGCAATTGTGAAGAAATTTTAAATGAACCAGACACTGAGAAGCACTCATAGAGTGCTAACCTTCACCAGGTGAACATTTCCAAAATTTCAGGATTTTTTTGTATCTAGAATATGATCTAGATTTTCCCAAAATGAAATCATTTCTTCCTCTGACCTGGCTTTACCCACATATAAAATTTCATGAAGATCAGCTTGTTACTTTTTGGTGTCATCAGAAACACAGAAAGACAAACGAAGAGACACACAGACAAATGAATGCACTCCAAAAACATAACCTCCTAGTAGAGGTAATAACAGGATGGCATAGAGAAAATACATTATTGTGTGTAATGTCCACTCCAGCAAAATGTTGACCAAATAAAGACAATTTTACTTTTTCCAGGTAATGATGAAGATGGCTACCAAAACTTAAGAAAACTGAACTTTCCTAATTTTCCATGCATCCGCAATTACCATATGGATCCAAAATTCACTTGAAATCGTGCTATCTTTTTACAAGATTATAATATGAGTTTACATTATATCCATGAAAATCTCAGATTACCACCCAAAATCAAAGTTTTCAAACTTTTTCCATATATAGAAGTAGTAATGCCCTATGAGTCTAAAAATTCACTTGAAATCTCTTTATCTTAGACTGTTTTACAAGATAAATAAAATTCTGTAAAAATCCAAGATGGCTGAAAACACTTGAGAAATTCAAAGTTTTTAAGTATTCCATATTTAAAAGAAAAACAACCCTGTGAGTCCAAATTCATTCAAAATCACTCTGTCTCACACAATTTACAAGATAAACACTATTTTACATTTTCCGTGAACATCCAAGATGGTTGCCAATACTTGACAAAATTAAATTTTTTAAGTTTTGTATATATAGCAGCTATGTCCTGTATCCTGATGGCTACCAAAACTTCAGAAAATCTAGTTTTTCAAATTTTCCAAAATTGACTCCCCTTTAATGGGCATGTGATGGGCAAGTCAGACACCCTTCGTGAAGTGTAAAGTACACAGCAAAAGAGGATTATATATTGCGAGATACACAGTAAACACATGCCTTGGTAACAGAAAATCTGGCAAGATCTTGCACAGAGACAGTGAAAGGGTTAATATTACTAATATTTCTGATGGTTTGACAAACTCTTATAAGTGTCCATTTAAGTGGACTGCGTATTTTGTCATAAAGAAAGATATATTTAGTTCCAATAACAAAAGTTCTGAAATGTTAAATATTTTCTTGCCATAATTCAGTTGACAAGTCACTAACTTGTATTTACTAACTGGGATCAATGAGTGATGAACTTGAATGTGCAAGTAATTAACTTACAGATATGGCCTAATCACTTAGAGATAGCAGTTACTTACTATATTCATCCATTTAAATGCCCCCCACCTCCTCTCCAACATTGGAAAGGTCAAAGTTCAGGTTTTATGTCAAGTTCAATAGCCAGCACATTTGCAATTCAGGGAGTTTCGAAAAAAGATACATTTTTGTGGATTCCCAATAAAGTATCTCCTAACAGGAAAAAAAGAAAATTAAAACAAAACATAGCAGTTTTAATCAAGAATGCCTTAAAATCTACAAAAATACTAGATGTAATAAATATATTTCTTCAGATTTAAGGTTTGTTTCTAAAATTTTATATTCTTCTACTTACAGTATGTAATTGTGCATGTATTGTAAACTACCGTAAATGACCTATTTAGCGTACAGTGCACTAAGGAAAGACTATTTTTGTTCAATATTTGGTGGAAAAAATCCCCATTTAGCACACCCATCATGAAACACTTTCCGGGATGAATTATAGGTCAATCCGGTAAGAATAACGGTGTTTAGACATTTAGAATCTATGAGAAATACCCACTTCCTGTAAATATGGCGGTAGATAAAAACAAACTCGAAAGTCATGACAAATATGTCAATTTATTAAGTAAAAATACGTACAATATACAAAAATATGTGGATATTGTGCACTGTCACCGATGATATTGCTGGGAAAAAGAGGTAGGGTGCGGTTACAAGGGCGGATGTGCTAAATAGGTCATTTACGGTAAATAATTATCACCCATTCCTTGTGCACACTTGAGGGGCCACGGTGGCAGAGTGGCAACACTCTCGCCTCCCACCTCAGAGTTAGGAGTTCAGTTCCTGGCCCGACCTCAAGTGGGAAAGCTGGTAGTTGCTTGCCTTTGGTTGGCAATTTAAAACCCCAAATAAATAAAAAAAATCATGGATACTTGAGGGGCTTCTTTATCTCAAATAGTCACCCTCTTTTGAAAACTGAATCACCCCCCAGAGTGTTTATTTGGATAAATATGGTACTTGCATGGAGAAGTTATTAATTTGTATTGAAAAGTTAATCACTTGGATATATGACCTAATAACTCATAGATACATGGAGTTTAAATTTGGCAACTTTTAATTCTATTTGTTACGCAAAATACAGGACTTAATAATTTGTTTGTACCATTTATTGTGAGTTAGTGGCACAGATAGAAATTAATAACTTGAAGACAGAAGAAGTTTAGAATTTGTTTGCATTTTAAGTCTAAAATAAGCCTCTCAGCCACAAATTGTACTGTCCTCTGATTCACAAAACTCACTTGCAGTAATTAGGTCCAATTAAAAAAACACACACAAAGATTTTCTTTTCTTTTTAAAGCATTTCATTGGCAGCGTCTTCAATTTCAATTAGGAGAGCTCAAAACAATTTTTTTTTGTGTGTCATTAATACCTTAAAAAATGAACCTGATGAGTCATTGCACTAGAAATTAAACTTAATTCACAAATCAGTTTATTTTTAACTTACTAATATTCACAACACATTGTTGATCATCAAAAATACACATATTTACCTTTGACAGGATCAGTGTTTCATCCTAATATAGCCAAGCCATATTTAGACTCTCTTTTGTAGCAGGTGTTTCAAGACAAACCAACAACCTATCAGTGTTTTTATTTTATATTATGACCTTGATTCTCATTTTCAAGGTTAAATTTTGGTAGCTTTTATAGATGAAAAATAATCCAAGATACACATGCCAGTCAGGCTAAATGTAAAATAATATCTAAAATTGACATTTTCAAAAATGCCATTAACCTAGAAATTAATGGCCAAAATTACTCATAAATAGTGCCCTCTGGTCTATATGTACCTATATAATAGTAATTAATAATAGAAATATTTATATAGCACACAGCTGATGAAGATCTTTAGTAAATGCACTGGAATCCAAAAATTAGGGACAGGCTAAAACCAGGCAGAGGTCATAACCTCATAAGGTTTGAAATAAATATATTTGAAAAATCCAGTTAAAACATTTGTTAAGGTTTTTCAGAATATCTCTGTGGAGGGCCAAGACATCTTTAGATACAAATACAAGGCCACTGCCGCAGCGGTTATCTCCCGCCTTAGAATCAGTAATAATGGAGAACTAAAGGAGATATAAGGTTTTTGTAGTAAGATAACTACACTTGACATTGAAGAATGGGTCAAAGGTAAATGTCAGCAATTGGAAAAGAGTCTCAGCCCTTGACTTCCTTTCAGTTGTTTTCACATTTGGAACCCCTAGTAGCAATGATAAGGGAGATATAAGGCCTTTTTAATAGGATAATGCCATTTAACATGTGATATGATGGCCATTTTGTTTTCGAAACTAGGCCAAATTACTATCAGGCTAACTTTCCTAGAGATATATATTTTGTGCATATTTGATGAACCTAGCTGCAATATTTCAAGTTTTAGAGCATCTTAATGATTTTCAAATAAGTGGCTATGGTGGCCATTTTGTTTTTCAAAATAAGGCCAAAATTTTTCTGAAGCAAAACATTTGAAGGCCAGGACTTTTGATAGTCTGTCTTAAGGGTGAAATAAGGACGTTTTAGTGTGACAACCCCATTTAACCTTGAAGCAGGGGTCAAAGGAAAATTTAACACCTGGAAAAGATTCGCAGGCCAGGACTTCCTACAAGTTGTTTTTACATTCTGAACCTCTAAGAGCAATATTTGAGGAGATATAAGGCCTTTTTAATAGGATAACCCCACTTGACATTAAACATGTGATATGGCGGTCATTGTTTTTTGAACTAGGCCAAAATTACTATCAGGCTAGCTTTTCTAGCCATATAGCTTTTGTGCAAATTTGATGAAGCTAGCTAGAATATTTCAAGATTTAGAGCACCTTTACGATTTTCAAACAATTAGCTATGGCGGCCATTTTGTTTTTCAAAATGAGGCTAAAGTTTTTCAGAGACAGGTTTTCATAGCCATAAACATTCCCTGCAAATTTGGTGAAGATATCTTCATAAATGAATGAGATATTAAGGTTTATGCAAAAACGTGACTAATGGACGGATGGACGCACACACACACGCATGTACGGAAGGCGTTTTATAATCTCTCGACCACGGCCTTTGGCCGCAGGCGGGAGATAAAAATGCTGGTTGTCCCTGGTTGGTTATGCTACAGAAACAGCCAGTAAAATCTGGTAGAGTAAGAAATCGAAAATTCGCCAGGAATCTAAAATTCGCCACCTCTAAAACCGTTGTTAATTTTATGAAGAAAATGCTGTTTTTGTCTAAAAATTGGCATATTTCAGTTCAAAAAGCCTTAATTTACTGTACATTCAACAAATCTCACCACAATTCATATATTTTATTAGTATTTTCACATGTGGCGAATTTCAGATATGTGGCGAATTTTAGATTTCTTACTCTATACTGAAACAGAAATCGGCAGTCAAGCATAAATGGTTGGCTGTCTTTTACATGAAAACATATACCCCTAGCTTCAATAGAAAGCACAACATAATTCAGCCCTTGCAACTGTCACTACAAGTTCTAGAATAGCAAGTATCACGTCACTTTTGCTTCTAAACAGTGTGTAGAATAGTAACTTTATAGGCAGCACTGGGATCTAAATTTCAGCTGATAGTTTTTTTCTTGTTCAATAACCTTATTCAACTTGAGTAAACATCAAAGAAGTAATATTGGCTTTATGTATAACTGTCTGATGTTTTGTGACATTCTTTCTCAATGGCAAACTAGACCACTGGAAGGAGTTTCAGCTTAATTTTGTGGCGTTAACTAGCCATTTTTCAGTATCATACAATCTTTGTTTCAATGTTTCCCTCTTCTTCCTTTCTTTATTATGTTGAAAGATTTTTATAGTACCAAATTGATATTAGCACCCTTTCAGATGCTAATTGACAAAGGGATAGTCCAGTTACAAGGAAAAGTGAAAAAAATAGACTAGGAGATAGACTTATGGCAGGAACAAGGCAAGTCTGGAAAGGTATGTTGATTGTTTCTGACAGAAACTATAGTTGGTAGTGATCTGACTGTAGAAGTGCAGGTGGCAACCTATTCCACTCAAAAGGGCACTGTCAATGCTAAAATCCCACAGCCAATTTTGTTTGTGGATACAAACATTAGAATCAAATAAACTGTTGCCACAACTGTGAGTTTTCTGTGATTTACTAGTGAGGATGAATAGAAAGGGGGACTGTGGCCAGTGATGAATTTACCACTCTGTTCATAATAATTCCACATAGAGTAATGTATTTATTATCCACCACATACCGTAATTGACCTGTATAGGGCAGATACTGAGGGGGATATATTTTTTGTATACAACAGCGCCTCTGTATAATAAGTGTCAATAACTTCCGGTTGTTCACTAATATCTCAGAAACTATGTAATCTACAAATATATATTATATATCATTAGAAAGGTATTTTTACAGCACTTCTACTCATGTTTTTTTTGCATAAAATCCATGCAAAAATGACACAGATATTGCAAATTAAAGATTGAAGTTTTCATTTTCATTGTTGACCATGCCTTTCAACAGCCTTTTTTGCATTCTCTCATTAAATATGCATTTATTTAACTCATCATTTAAATCCTACACAATGGTGGATAATAAAAGTAAAACATCCCTCATTAGACATATACAAAAAAGTATATCACTCATGAAGATTAACAATTTATTACTCGTGATACGCACTAGTATAAAATTGTTATCTTCATTCGTGAGTTATTTTTTCTGTATATGTCATTAAGGAAGTTTTTCATATTGTAGCAGATAAACATCAACATTTACAACTTTTTACAGAGATTTCTGTTTTTCTGACAATGATAATTGTTGTAGATACATTTTACCATTAAATCTTACAGTAGGGCTTATTTTATCTATGCATTATTTAGAAAGTGCTTAACTAATCGACTCTTTAAAAACTCCACCACGATATTCCTTCATCTGAGCTTTCTAGATACTTAAATGGAAGGCCATACAACTGGAAGCCAAATATAATCCCTCTGGTTTGTCTGTTAATAAGCAACTCTGGGACATTTCAAAGCCAGTGTTTTACTGTTTACTGTCTAATTGTGCTTATTCACTAAATGGAGAGAATCTCCCAAAGGTATTACTTCCTCAAGGCTCACCAATTTATATACAACCATGTACATTACAGCAAAAACATCAGTAACAGAATCAGTTTGCTCAGGATCCTGTGGCCCAAGCAATAGTTAAACTACAATACAACACATTGCAAGTTGTACAGCCTTCAAGTCAAATGAGGTGAATGTACCAGAGGGCAATGCGATGACCTGAAGGTCAAGTAGATGAGTGTCTCTTGGAAAAGAGATGAAATTCCAGTGAGCTTTAAAGTGGAAGATAAACAATAATACACCGTTTGTGGGTTCTTATTTGGCCTGTTTTGTAAAAAAAAAAAAAGTGAAAAATAATAATTGAGATATAAGGGCTTGGCGGAGAGGTCAAAGGTCAAATCTGACAACACAAAAAAGTCCATGATTTCCCACATATTTTTTCACATCACAGCAGTATTATAAGGCTATACAAAGTTATAAGTTCTTTTCATGTTACCAATAATGTGAGCATCAACTTCATGGATAAGAAATCAGAACAAAACAGAATCAATTTTACCATTGTGCATAAATTTCATAAACACATTAAGGTTTGGTCTTTTCCAACTACCCCGAGATTGAACTGACTTAAGCGGGAAAGGGAACTTATTAAATGTCTTGTTCCAGCTACCAAAATCCCTGTAGATACTTATAGAATAGAATAGAAACATTTATATAGCGCAAAATTGATGTAACATCCTCTAATGCGCTTGAGGTCAAAAAGGGAAAGTCCAGGGACGTATCAGGTCGAGATCCAAAATTAGCGCCCGCCAGGGAGATGCACTATGGTGGAGGATATGCTAGTCTAAACAAATAGGTCTTAGCTGGCTACGGAAACCTGTTATTGTTTGTTGTGATCGTACTGATTGTGGGAGTCTGTTCCACTCTGTGGGGGAAGCCATTGCAAAACCTCGCCTACCAATGGCCTTTTTGTGAGAGACTGAGGAAAGAGAAAGACGATTTCCATATCGCATTTATGAACATCTATATTTAATCTTAACAAGCATAAAAAAATTAAGTAATTTCATGTTACTGATATGATTAACACATTACTGATATACGCAATTACTAGACTCGACAAAATCAGCTAAAAACTGCAAGAATTTTTCATGGAGTAAGAATCATTAATAAGCTGCTGCTTACTCTGATAAACCTGACTATATTCATCATTCTGAAGCATTACACTGACACTCCCTAAACACTGGCAGATATTTAATCACTCCAGACCATCCAAAAGGACAATGTTTTTATATATACCCAGAAATTACCAAAAAAATAGGCCATAGGCATCCTATGAGCCCTAAATTCTGTCTCATCATATGCTCCGATAGAAATGCAAAAAAAAACCCAGACAAGTGTCCAGATACACCGTCTTGCGTCAACAAAAGATGGCATTTCAACCCTTTTGGTCCCAAGCAATTGAGCTCAGTGGGTGGGTTTAAAACCCATTGGCTGACATGGGGAGAAGGGATTTTTCTTTTTTTCTTTAGAAAAGTGAGTACATCTTTTCGTTTTGTAGTCACAATGCAGTCTATGCTATCACCACTACACACTGGCAGCACCCAATTTACACTTATTTATCTTGCTTTGTAAATTGCCGGGTTTCTTTTGAGGGGGGACATACTAAAGAAGTACAGTCATTTAACTTATTCTGCTCACAATAGCTTGATCTGTGTCGAGTCACAATTTAAAAACATTTTTTTCGTCTGTTTCAAGTGTTGTCAAACAAGTTCAGGTCTTGACTCCGAAATCTAATCCACTTTTTGACACTGCATATTTTTAATGTGGGAAGTATTTTATAAAGACCAGAGTTTTGTCTGAATTAAACAAGAGTGTCAAACTTTGAAAGCTAAATTCTGCAGAATCTTTTTAAACCATGGCAAAGATATTTTGGTGGGCAGAATAACTCGTCAGTGAGAAACATCTCACAACGCCTTAAGATTGCTTCACACTGACTTTACCTAGATTTGCATCCAAAAATCAGATCTATTAGACACAAAAAGAACCAGTTTAAACAGTCACACAAATGAAGGATCCATATCTCAGCTCAGTTTCACAAAGCCTCCTAAAGTTAAAGAGGTTTATTTCTTTCCTTTAGAAAGGCCACCTTAAATTTGGGCTTTACAAAGCCTCCTTTAACTCTCTTTACCAAAAGTGTTCTTTGAAACTTAAGGGGAGTGGGGGGGAGCAAAAATTAGTAAACATTCCTTGGAGAACATTTCCTTAAATATAAGGTAGATCCTTTGTTTCTTTAAAGTCTAAAGAGTCTTCTTTAAAATTTAAGGTCTTCTTTAAGGAAGGAGGTTTTTCAGAAACTGAGTTTCAGAAAACCTTAAATTTAAGTGACCTTTATTGTAAGGAGGTTTTGTGAAACTGGGCCCAGAAATCCATTCTATCTGAAATTCACATAGATTACTTTTCTAATTTCATTGAGATTTTTTAGATGGATCACAGCATTTTACGTTTAACATCTGTCAACCCTGCATGGGTTATATCATGTTAGGTAGTTTTATGGGCAGAGGAAACCAGTACATACAGTTGGTCAAGGTTCTGTACTGTAAACTGCCAACCATCGGTAAGAAACTACCATCTTTAGGGTTTTAAACTACATTCCCATTTAGGGTTTTGGGGTTTGAACTGCTGACCTCAGAGGTGGGAGTCAAGTGCACCACCCTTATACACAAGCAAAGGTTGACTTGAAAACCAATCATCAGTTGGCTTAAAGTTTCTCTATCTATACACATATTTGTACAACATTAAGACAGATTTTCCCCATCTGTGTGAATATGTCACACAATATATCTGTTGGTGAAATTTTTATTTGTTTCTGGATATGGATCAGGCTGGTGTGAATCAAATGTTTGGATCACATTTATCAGTAGAATACAGTAATGATGATATAACTTTATTCCAACAGTACAGAGAAAACAATGAACAGAGTTTTGCAAAGGCTAAAGGTGAATGGTTAGAGGTCATCCAGAACATCTTACCGTGACAATAACCCAAGTTTGGCACTTTTTTGACAAGCATAGATAATGAGTTACCGTTGTTACCAGTTTTAAATGTCACATCAAAAAGATTATCACTATATTGAATACAGTTCTTTAAAATAGATTTTGACCTTCCAAGATGGTTTTTAAGCTAAAAAAAATTAATATCTAAAACCTAATTCTGCAACTACAGCAAATAGGAATTTCAATCTTATGAATTTACTGTAGAGGCGGCCCAGTAGGTCAAGGTCACTATGGCAAGGTCAAAGGTCAAATCAAGGTCACACCATGATGTCGCATACCTACAACCCCTAACCAATGCCCCTATCAAGAATCAACTTCCTACACCTTACAGTTTCCATGATATAATCTGGATAGAATTTTATAGGTCAAGGTCACTATGGCAAAGGTCAAATCAAGGTCACACCATGATATTGCAAACCTATAACCCCTAACCAATGTCCCTACCAAAGAATCAACTTTGCACACCTTACGGTTTCCAAGATATAACCTGGATAGAATTTTATAGGTCAAGGCCACTATGGCAAGGTCAAAAGTCAAATCAAGGTCACACCATGAAGATTGCACACCTACACCCTCTAACCAATGTCCCTACCAAGTATCAACTTCCTACACCTTACAGTTTCTAAGATGCAGCCAAGACAAACATTTCCCGTCACCTGCCCATCCACATACCATGGGTGAAAACAATACCCCACAGCCCTTAATGGTCAAAATGTTTGCTTTCGTTATTTGAAAATACTTGTGTTTTTATGTTTTTTGATAAATTTTATTATGACACCAGAAAGACCTGTATTAAAAAGTTATCAAAAATGGCAAATATCGGCAGTTATCATGGCTCCAAAGGGGATCTATACTGTGGCTGCCAAGGGGTTAATTTTGGTAATTATATTAGATAATACATTCAAATACACCAGAAGTAAATTTTTATTTTACCAAAACATCCTATTTGAACAAAGTTCTACCTAAAGATCTATTGCTATAGAAGCAAAAGTCAAAAGTCATGGTGAGGGTGTAGGGGGTAAAAAGATATTAGCTTCTCTAAATATAGTACTGGCATCCCAGTGGGAATTCTTTGTATATAAAGTCAACTAATCTGGAATTCTAACAATACCTGACCTTCACTTGCTCAGAGCAGGGCTGATTTATACAACAATATCACAATACAGAAAAAGCCAGAGAAGTTTAGATGTCCTGACCTTGTAGAAGCTACTAGGTATTCAACCAATGGTAAAATCTGCCCAGAGTAAACTATGCAATACAATAGAACCTCTGCTAACCAAACATAATGGGGGAATTAGATTTGGATGGTTTACTCTGTTAAGACTCATTTTAAGGGATCTCCACAATGTCTTTTTCTTAACCAGGATGTCCAAATAGCAGATTACATTTCTATAGAAAAGATTCTCTACATAAAATGCAATTCTGCTTATCAAAATTTATACTTAAGAGGTATTTTGTTGGAAAATAGTTGGAGATAATCCATTTCAGGAAGCAAACCCGATAAAATCAACCATTTAGGTGACAATGGAATACGTTTTTCAGTAACAGCATCAGACAAAACTGTATTTTTGTAGATATCCAGTATGTTAGTTATTACTAGAATCAATCCAATAAATATTGAAGGGTTATAGATACAAAAATTTCACAGTATACAGCCAAACACATGGATATATCAGTGCATTAAACTAGTTTTGAGGCCCCAATGGTATAAACTTCTACATTTTTAAGGATGACATTGGCAGTTACCCATTAGCAGAATCAAATCCTGTGTCCTGTGGATATTAGAAATTCTAGTTAATTTTACAGAATCTACTATAAAGACAGAAGATTTAATCTGTAACTAGAACCAAATCCTGTAGATATTCTAGGTTTTAGATCTACAGAAGTAACTTTACAATGTAGTTGTAGACTGACTGAACACACTGACAATGTACAATGCCATCTAACACACTGAATATGTGTTCCAGGGCAACAATGCAACTCTTAACAGACTACACTTGGAAAACTGGTCACTGCAATTCAATTATGCATAGCTCTGTCAGAAATATTTACGCTGTCATTTCAACACCTACAAAGTCTGGCTTTTAACATGTTCCAGTGACACAATGAAGATGATGAGCAACATATGTGAATTATTCAAATCCTTGTAAAGAACCATTTTTTCCTCACTACGCTTTCATACAGTTAATGAAAAATGTTAGCAATGTGCGGTAAAGCATGAATGCTGGAACATTTACCATTTAACTAATTCACTATCAGTCTGACATGTTGTGTTTGAACAATTTGATGCTTTAAGCAGCTTTTATTGATGATCAAATAATGGGTTCCTGTGTCTTCCTGTATATTGAAGCACAAGGCATACCAGGAAACCAGAACGCAATGTCCTGATAAATATGTACAAACACAAGAGTGCTGCAGGATCATCATGTACCAAGTCACGATATTTATTCTACGGGCAGACATAGATAATAATGACATCTACAAAAGTGTAAACCATTAGCAATTTAACAGCTCCAAGAACAAACAATGTCAAGAAAGAAATTCTCAACTTTTTCCTAATTTTTTTCTGGCATATGTATTAAGCTTACATCAGAATTTTTTTTTGATTAGTTGACATTTTGACTGAGTGAGTTGACTTTTGAATTTGATTTAGTGATACTAAAACTCAATAAACCAAGTTTCAATCAATCTTGAACCTTCAAACTCACAAATTGAATTTTAAATTTAATGAGTCGATTTATAGATTAAAAAAAATGAAAAATCAAGTTTAGAATTCAATTTATTGACTTTAAAAAGTGATTGATTGAGTTTACAAGCTGATCTATTAACTTTAAATATTGATATAGTAACTTCAGAATTTGATTTATCAAGTTTAAAAATTGATCAATAAAATTAAAAGTTGATTAATCAAGTTTGATGGTCAATGATTCTGAGGCTAGAAAAAATTCCGATCTGGCCCTGATAATCTTCCATACATATCATCATCAGATTTTTACACAAGAGAATCACAAAAATGGTAAGAATAGATTTCAGATTCATGACTTATTCAACATGATTTGTAAGTTGTGTCAGAAAATGGCTGTATACAAGTGGTTTTATTTGCTACTCTTTTGTGTTGTGCTATTATTGTATTCTGTGAAACTGTAATGAGTTCCTACTTAAAGGGGAAATTTTTAATTCCAGGAAAGGGTATCCCATTAAAATTTCTTGTTTTGGTGAATGTAAACTTATTATCTTGAATACCAACGATATGGCAGTGAACTCCTCTCATGACCCTTAGTATTAACAGCAGTATTAAATAAAGCTCTAATAAGTATGTTAGACTCAGGGTGCTGTCATGGCTAATCCTGCCAAAAAGCATGGAGAAAACTGAAGGAAACTATTTGGTTTTCTTGCAAGTACAAAGATAATAAGGGCATATAAGATCTACTTTTGACTGCTATGGTACATAAAGTTCATTCATAACACTAAGCTAAGCTATGATCACTCACTCTTTTGCAGCAACCTGGGCACTCCTATGACTAATATTTTCTTGGGATAAGATTAAGTGGCTACATTTTTCAGGAGAGTGTATACAATTGGTCATTGCATCTAAAGGATCAGTGGTAACACCCTCAAGATAAGTTGTAGCACCCTTCAGAAAAGATGTAGTGCCCTAAAGATAAGATGTAACACCCTCTAAATAAGTTGGAGCACCCCAAAGACAAGTTGTGGCCCCCTAAAGATAATATGTAGCACCCTAATGAAAAGTTGTAAATACCCTAAAGATAAGTTGTGGCACCCTTAAAGATTAGTCATTACAGTCTTATGACTAAATAGAGAGTGATTGTCCATTAGCAAAGGTTTTTATTTACAAAGAGGTTATGTTTTTGGCATTTTTCGTTTGTTCGCAAAATAACTCAAAATAGATTTTAATGAATAGATTTTTGATGAAATTCTCAGAAACCATCCACAATAGCACAAGGAAGAGATGATTCAATTTTTGTGTTCAATTCCTGGTCACAACCTGCATGCGTTAATTTTTAAAAGGATTTGTTATTATTGCACTCATAAGCAATATTGGAACTTATGGACCTTGGCAGAGGTATCCCAGTGCTCTTTTTATTAAACCAGGTTTTATGTTTCGAGGAGCATCTTAACATTTACCTTGATTTGACTCCCAACCTTTATGACTGAAGTCATACCACCAATAAGATTATGCTTGGGAAAACATTATCTGGATGGTCGGGAGGTGAATTTGAGAGAGTGGAAGAGGGCTATTAGAAAATTCGATGAATAATCGTAAGAGTAATTCTCAGAATAAGAATACTGGTGAACATAGACCCAGTGTTGACTTGTGACATATCAGTGCTTCATCATTATCCCAAGCAACGCAAATCTCTTTCATCTGATTCATCAGGTGCATCATCATTTACCCAGACAAGGCAAATCTCTTTCATCTGATTAGTTGGGTTCATCATCATTTACCCAGGCAATGCAAATGTCATTAATCTGATTAGTCTGGTGCATCATCATTGTTCCAGGCAATGCAAATCTGTTTTATCTGACTGGTCTTGTGGTTCATTGTTTACCCAGACAATGCAAATTCCTTCAATCTGATTGGTCAGGGGAATGTTTGTTTACTTTATGTATTACCAAGTTCAACTTCAAATCATAGCCATACAATGGGGAACTTGTATTTAAACAATCATTCTATTGCTCAATATAAGCTTGAGAATTTCATCATCACGTCATTTTATGGCATTGGTTTCAACTGTTATGGGAATTTATTTTGAGAAAAAAGTCCCAAACCATTCCTGCCATTACTTAGCACAACTTGACCACAAAATGCTTATTTGTGTTTGCTTTATGCATAACTATGTGGATTTTTATTGATTAAAATATACATTGATACAAGTGCAAGTTATCATAAGATTTTCATTAATGTAAAATCAAATCAGCTGAACTTTTATCATGCTTTTTTAAGGATAATATTACAACCTCTACTTGAAATCGGCACCCCATATTGGATCCAACCTCATTTGCATAATTATTTCTGCAAAACTGATGACTGAAGATAAAAACTAATACAGCCAAATCTGCACTCAGACATTCTCCAAAAAATTCAGCTTATTTACACCATCACTTTGGCTACTTCACCTGCACCTTATATGTTATTGACTAGTGTTAGGTGACAACATACTGTTGATTTTACAACCATTGATTACGATGCGATTAGTAGATTATTAAGTAACTCTGTTCTGTGACAAGTTGAGGTATTTGCCAGGTTATCAAGACTAGCAGAAGATACAGGGCTTTTAAAGCTACAGGAATTCAAGATGAAATACTGTGACTTGCAAAGACTCAACAAATACAGTTGTCTCATTTACATTTAGATTGACTGCAGAATTGCAAAGTGTCTTTTTGTATTCAATCTTAATTTGAGTGTTGATTACAGAGAACCTGCTATGGTTTCACATTAATGCCAGTATTTTGAGTTGACTTTCTGTGAAGAAAGAGAGCAGATCAACTTAACATCTGTAAATGATTTTGTCTTCATTAAAACATACGCCTACAATATTTATATTGGTTGTCAGGCTCGATGCTTAATGAATTATCATGTTCAGTGTTACCTCTATTATATGAATATGTAGGGAGAGACTGTTTCTCTTACCTTGAAAAATGTTTGCAAAGTATATTACATAGTCTGTTTGTTTGTTTGTAAGTTTGTTTGTTTATTTACAGCCTAACTCCAAAACTACTGCACCGATCAATTTGAAATTTTTAGGGAGTATCAGAACTGTTACAAAGAAGAAATGATTAAAATTTGGTCATGATTGGGTCAATAACCTTATTTCTGGAGCAATTTTTAGCAAAATCATCTGTTAGCACCCATGGGCCCTATTGCAAGCATGGGTGATCATAGTGAATGCCCTGTAAGCAGATCAGTAGTTGACAAATAAATAACTAGTTGATTAATATACTTTGCAAGAATTTTGCATAGTATAGAGTAAGAAATCTAAAATTCGCCAGGAATCTAAAATTCGCCACCTCTAAAACCTTAGTTAATTTTATGAAGAAAATTATGTTTTTGTCTAAAAATTGGTATTTTTCAGTTCAAAAAGCCTTAATTTACTATACCGTCAACAAATCTTACCACAATTCATTTATTTTATTAGTATTTTCACATGTGGCGAATTTCAGATAGGTGGCGAATTTCAGATAGGTGGCGAATTTTACATTTCTTACTCTACACTCGGCTCGTCTGCAAGTGCTCTTGTTTGTAAGTTTGTTAGTTTACACATTTTTTGCAAAGTATGTTACTCTGTTAGCTAGTTTGTTTATTTACAGCATAATGCAAAAAGTACTACATGGATTGTTTTCAGGGAGCATCAGAATTGTAACAAGGAAGAACTGATTCAAATTTGGGCATGATCAGGTCAATATCCTTCATTCTGGAGCAGTATTTTACAGAAAATCATCCAAAATATACTTTACAAAATTTTTTAAAAGTATGCACTGGGTTTGTCTCTGAGTGTTGTCAAAGCTTCTAAAAATACACTAGATACAGTAAGGAATCTAAAATTCACTTCAATTTTGGTCATCAGGGAGCAAACATCGTTTGTTTACTTTGCTGTATTCGTTTGGAAAATTCGAAGAGATGGCTGAAAGCCAGATTAAAACGAAAGGACAGAGGATTGCTTCGGGTTGTCACCATTTTACTGCTGAATGGGACTCCCATCATTTTTGCTGGGCTTGTAGAGACAAAAAGAAGGGAGATGATGTATGTGTCACCTCGAAAGAGGAGGATTGCTACATTTGTCTTCAGTTTTCGTCAGAACAGAAGAAAAAGTTGAAGGCTAAGAAGGCTTATCAATTAAAGAAGGCAAAAGAGGTTTCTAAAGACCTGGAAGATTCCTTGTTAGGTTCTGATGATCCTCCCTCTTCAACTCCAGCTACGAATGCTTCCTCTGCTTCAACTGAGAAGTCTTCTTCTGTAGATCCCCTACAATTAATTCTACAGAGATTGGACAGTATGCAGGGTCGTCTAGTGGCTCTGGAGAAGGGTAGTACCTCTGTCTCCTCTAGTGAGGTGAATATGGCAGAGGCAACCCCTGTTTCTGAAGATACATACAGAGCGAAGAAAACGCCATTGAATACCTTTGCTGTGATGGATGAGGAAGAATTTCCAGAGGATTGCAGTGAGCATAGATCTGCTAAAAGAGCACGTTCTTTGTCTCCTCAACATTCAGAAAAACAGTCTTCAGTGAGAGAGGAAGAGGTGGAAGATGATCCTTCCTACAGACAATTACTTGCTTCTGTAAGGAATATTTTGGATCTACCAACACCAGAGGAGTTTGCTGAAGCCCCATCTAAGATCTTTGGTTCTAAGGACAGAAAGAAAAAGCATTCTGTTCTTCCAATGGTTTTGCCTCCAGTGGAGGAGATCAACAACAGATGGTCCGAGCTTGAGAAGAAGGTTGCTGGAAACCCTTCTGACAATGGGGAAAGACTTTTGTCAGCTCCATATAATTCAGATTCATTTCTACCTTACACTAGACCTCTGATGAAATTCTACCGAACAACTTCCTCAGAATTTTCAACCTCTGCACCTAAATGCCAAGATTCTTTTAGAAGTATTTGTTCCAAGTCCTCTTCTGCCCCATCTACGATCTCAGTGCCTACTAAACAGTTCACTACTATGGAGTCTGTTAAGAGAGAGCATGTGCAAGTATTGGGTTTTGTCAGCCTCTTCATCAGGACTATTGAAAAGTGTGCTACTAATATGGAGGAACTTATGCAGGCTGCTTTGGGTTCAGCAGATGAGGCAATGGTGAAAGATTTGGAAGAATTGTTAGCTTATATTCGCATCCAGTTAGCTACAGTCACCTCAACAGAACGTGCTCTAGAGACAGTGACAGAGGCATCTATGACTATGGCTTGCAATATGGAGTTAGCTCGTAGAGATACCATCCTCAAGTTTTCTGCCCCGCACCTTCATGAACACGACAGGAATCGTCTTCGCAGATCTGGGTTCAAGTCAGTGGACTTGTTTTCACCTTCTGTTCTCAATAGTGTTGAGAATAAATATGAGAGAGACAGGTCACCTAAGAGGCAAAAACTGGATAATAGATCTGGATTTTCATCAAGGAAAAATTCCTCTTTTCAACAAAACTCTGCTCAAAATAGTGCAAGAAGTTCTTTTCGTGGCCAAACAGACTTCAAAAATCAACAAAGATCATCACAGCCCACCAGAGGGGGTCGTGGTGGCAGAAGGAAATGACTATCCAGTGGACTTAGCTCCTGGAGGTCGTTTGCAGTGTTATTATCAGGTATGGGAGAAAAAAGAATGCCATCCCAGAGTTGCACTCATTTTAAAGCACGGGTACAAGATCGTACTAGTAAAGCCAATCGAATTGTCGTGTTTTCCCACAATTCAGAGCGGTTACGCACATCCACAAAAACAAAAGTTTCTGGTGGATTGTGTCCAGGAAATGCTTCAAAAGAAAGCGATTATTCAGGTAAAAATGAGTGCAAGCCTGGGATTTTACAGCAGGTTATTTCTAGTGCCAAAGCCAGGGAAAAAATGGAGGCCAGTGATAGATCTCAGTGTTGTAAATATGCATCTATCGGTTCCCACATTCAAGATGGAGACTGCCGAAATTATTCGAAACTCCATTTGCAAAGGGGAGTGGGTTGTATCAGTAGATCTAACAGACGCATACTTCCACATTCCTATCCATCAAAAATCTCAAAACCTGCTTCGATGAAAACCGATGAGGGCGCATGCGCGGTCATGCGTGTTCATACTGGTACCGACAAGAATATTTCTTTTTAAATATTCTCGTTTGGTCATATATTTGCCACCCCTGATTCTATGAAGAAAATGATCCTTTGTCTTAAACATGGTATTTTCCAGTCCAAAAAGCTTTAATTTACTATAGATACAACAAATCTCACCTCAATTCATTTATTTTCTTAACATTTCCACATGTGGCGAATTTCAGATATGTGGTGAATTTTACATTTATTTCTCTGAAGTTTTTTTGTTGTGGATCATTCCCAAATTAAATCAGTCCTATGTTAAAGGGCTGCTCCACCTTGGATTTACATTTAGATTCATTTTTTTGTTTTACAACATGTTCAACAGCATAGGTCATATTGCAATGGATAGTTTATGGGTGGAGGAACCGGTGCATACTAGTTGGTCAAGATTTTGCACTGTAAACCACTGGGCATCAGCAAGTTACTACCAACTTTTCAACATGGATCTGCAACATTTTGCATCCCAAACAATGGGGGGATTAGGGGGTGCAGAATTTTGCAGTAAAATAGACTATCCCCATCAAAAAGCGTATTCCCTTGTCTTGATAAAAGGTATTGTCTCACAAGGTATTAATGATAAGGGGGATGAGGTCTTTTAAAATGTTGATTGGAATTGACTTTAGTTGGCCTCAGCTAATCATTAGAGTCATAAAGGCAGCAATATGATAATCATGAAACATTAATTATTTCTTAAGAAACATACCATTTACGACATATAAAAATATTAAAGGATAATTCTATAAGGACATTTGCCTTCTATCAACAAGGGTTTTATCTTGACAAAGACTTAGGATAATAACATTTTTTCCCATGTGTCAAAACAAAAAAAATACATTATTTTGCAAGGAGATGCACTAGTTTGCAAGGGGATACAAAATATTGCAAGCTCCCTTGCAAAATTTTGCATCCCCATGCACTTTTTAGGGGATACATTATTTTGTGCTACACTGGGCCAATATTCGAACTGTTGACTTAAGAGGTTGAAGACGAGCGTTCTAACCACTACACCACCGAGCCCCCTGTGTTCCACCTTGGTGAGCTGTTCATAAACTAGTTCCTGATTGAAAATAATGAAAACATTCATGAACCAGGGGTATGGTTCAACATAGGTTTAACCCTTTCGCTACCATTTATGACAACTAGCAATCGACGTAACTGTGTATTATAAGGTACCATGTCGTGGGTCTACGGCAATAATATTGATTTCTTCCTTCCCTTTAGTACACTGCAATAGGTTTTCTTTGGTGTATCAGTATTAAAACAATTGTTTAAGTATTTTATATGGAAGTTATGCTATATTTTAATAAATTTTACCATTTTCACCTATTTTATTTGGTTTCTGTACATATTGCTGTATTTATCACATATAGCTGCATATTGTTTACTCATAGTTATATTTATTTGGGGGATTCCCTGGAGTTTCCTTATTCGACATTTCATCAATTCCTAATAAAATATGCCGAAAAATACCGCAAATGAAGTGTATAAGGTAGTGAGATTCTATCTTACTTTATACACGTTTCTGACGTGATATGACGTCATATCGATACAGTCCAGGGGAATAATGGTCCTTTAGTAGTGAAAGGGTTAAGATCTCATCCTGATAGTCTTATGATCAATGCAGAGATTGCCCCGCATAGGTTCCTGAAAGATAGGTTTACAAACCATAAAGATTGACATAAGATGAAAAGGATATGTTTAAAATCACTGTAAGATGGAAAAGAGTGCTTTGTGACTGTTAAGTTGGGCTTAAGATTGCTGTAAGTTCAAAAAGATGACTTTACAAGCAAAAATATAGGTTTAAGATAGCTTTATGACGGGTTTAAGATCATAAAAATCTGATATGAATTGGAAGCAGTTTGCAATAATTTCAAAAAGGTTTAATATTGGCGTTAACTGTTCCCAATGGACTTACAAACTGATCCAGTCATAAACCCATTGGGAAGTATGATAACTTCCGTACAATGGGTATATAATGGCTTTAAGATCATTGCAATTGAAAAGACTTACCTCCTGAACTGATAATTTACATAGTCATAAACCTATCATAAAGCATTATCACCAAGGTGGAACAGCCCTATTAGATACTAGTAAGAAATCACAATCTTATGAATATTTTAACCACCTATTTTACCGTGAGTGGTTTACATTTGTACACGAAGGGATGATGTACGTAGAATTCAACAGCGTTACTTTATTTGCCATTCTGTATTCACAATTCCAGAACTGCATAAAAAAGATGTGTCCATGGTCACTGCGCAGCCTACCATTTGAGACTGCTTCTTAAGACATTTCCACCAGAAAGATTATCATGGTTACAAACCTGGCATCACAATGTTACCATGTCGCTGTATTATCACAAATAAAACAATGTTATATATAACTGTGATCCCATAACTCTCAACTCTCGCCTGTTTCAGAAGAAGGTTAAAATCGTATCTCTTCAAAAAGGATTTCTGAACTAAGCATAATTGTACTCTCTCTGGTGTCTCCATGGTATTGGACTTGGCAGCAGCTATGGAATGATGATTTGAATACCGGTGTTGTGCCTTACAGTCTGCCTAACAGAGATAAGTGCTATAAAAGTACAGAATAGAATTGAATATTGAAATCCGTGTAGAAATGGGGGGGAAAAATCTCAAGTTCAAATTTAAAGTTTTATATTCACTTGTGCCACTATATAACACTTTTTGCACTTTTAAATTTTTAAATATGAACTTATTTTACTTATCATTCACACAAAATGATGACTATAAAGTAAAACATCTCTCATTAGGAAAATAAACTTATTGCTCATAAAGATGAACAATATAATACACATGCTACACACTTATACAATATTATCATCTTCATTTGTGATATTTTTTGTGTAATTTTGCTATTCGGAAAGTTTTCCTGTGATACATTTTGCCCTTAAAATCAATTGACATGTATTGGTATGAAATTTAGACTGTTTTCCAGTGGATGGTAAGTGTTAGTCCTATGTCATCATGTATTACATAAACCTGTAGACTATAGGGAACACTTTCCCACCAATTTAGACGATTACTTTTACTCAGCCTCTATGAATTATGCATCCACTGGACATTGCACCTTCTTCAAGTAAATTACATATCTGTTTTCTTCAGTGGTAGCCACAGACAGTTTGCAGCAAATGACCTTGACCAGAAGATTTTTTCCTTCGGAAAAGAGGCTATATGCTCAATTGATTCTGTTTGTTTGTATATTATGATTGTAAAATGTAATGCATGGATTTACATCAAATTTTCCCAGCCTGTGGCTCTTTTTGTGCAGTACTTGATTGCAACAAACAATATATCATTTTAAAGCGTACAACGAATCGAAAGCATCTGCATTGACAATCTCTCAATGTTTCAGAACAAATTCTATGAAAATACAGTAACAAGAAATTCCTGTTTTTTTCACCCAGGCTATTATCATACTGTGAAAAATTAGAAGAAACCCCCTAACTGTAAATATTCATAAATTCTGTGTATTGATCATGTGTCATTCATATTTTCATTTACTTTTCACATATGTACTTCCACTACTCTGTATTTTTCTGTAAATTAGGCAAAGTCCCTTTATGTCAAGGTTTCAAGGTAAATTTTAGCACATTAACTTCTAAGTGAGCATTTCCTAATGTTGCCATAAAAACACACCAATTAAGTAAAATATCTAATGTAGACATGTATCATACTGTGAAAAATTAGAAAAAAACACCCTTAACTGTAAATATTCATAAATTCTGTATCTTGAGCATGTGTCATTCATATTTTCATTTACTATTCATATATGTACTTCAACTACTCTGTACTTTTCTGTATATTAGGCAAAGTCCTTATATGTTAAGGTTACAATGTAAATTTTAGCACATTAAGTTCTAAATGAGCATTTCCTAATGTTGCCATAAAAAACACACCAATTCAGTTTCATAAATGAAGTATGCATATTTGTAAGAACAATGCCCCTTTAATCTTAACTTTATAAAACACATATCACTCTTCACTTTTGAAAACAACCATATCTATATTTCCACTACAATAAATGTGTCTTCTCTGTAATTAGAATCTACATCCATGTTGAATCAAATCTTTGATATAAAAATATGAAGGCTTGTGTATAAAATGTGATTATTGTCCCTAGAAGTAAGTTACAAGAAATAAGCCAGTGCTGTCATTAAAATGTATTTAGGTAGAAACACATGGAATCAAAGCTATGTAGTATAAAACTTTTATTGGTGGCATCACTATTAATTTGTGTATGATATACAAATAGCACACTGCTATTACAAGAACAAAGGTGATTGCTCCTCAGAAGTAAACTTAGAACAAATACCCTATTGTCAATTGTAGAAACACTACCTGGGTGTACCTTATGTAAATTATCTTATTGTTTAATTAGAACCTCTAATGTTCTGGTATCAGATTTCCTGTGCAGTGTCCCCTGAGTGGTCAGTGATCCAGCCAATGACCTTGCAGGTCACAATATGGTACCTGCTTTCTGGCCAATAGTTATGGGTGCCAACTGATATTCTAGATAACTTTACCAATTTTTATGTCTAGTATTTAATATAAAATATAGGCACAAAATAAAACAAGAGTGAGTTACTGAGATAGTTAGTCAGAGAAGAGCAGGATTGACAAGTGAGATAGTTAATTAGATAAAGAAGAGCATGATCAGTCAGTCAGTTAGTGTGATAACGTCAAAGTCAAAGTTGGGGTTTTACGTCCCGTTCAACAGCCAGGGTCATATTGGGACAGGTCCTCAGAATTGCCACTTGTGGGACTCGAACCCACAGAGGTGACAGCCTATGATTAGATGCCAAACTTGCTAACCACTAGGCCACTGAGGACCCTGTTAGTGTGATAAGAAGACAGACATAGAGAGTTAGTGAATAAACCAGACCATCTGTGAATCAACAGGATTATATACATGTGATTATTATTATAGTTGTGTGAAAAGTGAAATGAAAGTTTTATACATTGTTATGGCAGACTTATTACATTTGGTGTGTTCATCTGAAAGAGTATTTGTGAAAATAAATAACTATGATCTAAACTTCATCATCAATATTAAATGTATTTATTCTCTATGAGCTACACCCCTCCCATCAATCTTTGCAGAACAACTGTAACAGACTACATATAAACATTTTAATTTAATAATTATAAAAATTTAAGTTTGATACTATCACCACGTTTGTTTCATTGATGAAACAGCCAACATGACCTTGGAATTGTTTTGATTTTTTGAGTGAAATTTATGCCTTACTTTGACCAAAATGTTAATTTAACCATTTCAGAGAAGGAAATATAGGCCATTTGGGCTTCATGGTTTTAATACAGGCAATCGATAGTTTAAAACCACCATAAAGCACTCTAATATGTAATTTATTCCTATAGTAAACTAGCAGGTCCTTAGATAGAGGGCCTGTTCAATTTACTTTACCCTGAATAAGTATTTCTGTGCCCTTGCAGTTCAACTCAATATTGTTCTATCATTCATATACTAGAGTCCAGGGCCCAGTTTCACAAAGGCCTACTAAATATAGAAGATAGTATGCTATTGAAGCTAGATCTTAGTAGGCCCTTAGTAGCCACTACAAAAGTCTTCCACTGAGCTGATACTTGAGACCTATTAAGTTCCTGAGACAGCAGGGCTTCTAGTGAGGACAGCCTACCAATTACTGCAGTAAAAAACCATCTCAGTGAAACAGATAGTATAGGCTTAATAGACTACTAGGACTTAGCAGCCTACTAAGGAGATAGTAGGCTTTTGTGAAACTGGGCCCAGTCTATTAAACTTTTCAGTCTAAGTGTATTTAACATCAGATTTGTTGCAGTCACTTGTGTAAAAATATTAACAGAAACTTTTAACATAGAAGTGCTCTTGGTTACAAAGACAATTATTTGGAGGGATAGATAAGTACTTTAAAATATATTTCAAATATGTTATAGCAAAAACAGAGTGTATAGCTTTTATAATATACTGAAAATGGTAAGGTACAATTTTAACAATTCATACAGCATTTGTGACATAAGCTTGAGGGCCCAAGTATCAACAAGTATCAGCTGGCTTATCTTCTGCTCAGACCACTTACTGGTTCCTGGGCTGGCCAAAACAAAGCATGATCAAAGGCTGTTTTTAAGTTCAAACAAACAGATAATCTATTACCACAAGAGAGGATCCCAGATTGAAATCAGGTAGATAGGGTGGTTCAGACTGACTGCTTTTACAAACAAGGGGGGGTTTGTATTTGAACAGTATTTGTTGTTTAAAGCAGTAGTCATTCTGAGTTTAATGTCCACCACAGCTTGTTTTTACAGCTCAGGTATTTACAGATAAGCCAAGCCAATGTTAGTGGCCAAGCATAGATTTATTGAGTAGAGTAAGAAATCTAAAATTCTCCAGGAATCTAAAATTTGCCACCTCTAAAACCTTAGTTAATTTTACAAAGAAAATGATATTTTGTCTTAAAATTGGTATTTTTCAGTTCAAAAAGCCTTAATTCACTGTACATGCAACAAATCTCACCTCAATTAATCTGTTTTATTAGTATTTCAACATGTGGCGAATTTCAGATATGTGGCGAATTTTAGATTTCTTACTCTACACTGGTACTTGTAACAGTAAATTTTTCAATCCCTTTTGTTTTTCAAAAATTTTTATTAATTAATTGGAGCATTAAAACTCTCTCTTGTTTGTGGTTATTCTGGAAACTTTCTTTTAAATGGAAGTTATATCAGGTCCTTACAGGTCTTCTAAATTCTAAATGCTTCTAAATTAAACTGCAGAATGTTTGAGGTGTAAGTTGTAGTCCATGCACACACAAATCTAAATATCAGAATTTATCTCTGTCAAGTTTCTTTTATATATTTTTAAGTAGTACCTAAATTTGGCTCAATTTATCATAATATGAAGTTTTATTTAGAATATGCTGACAAACTCCAAGGTTACCTAACTTTGCTTATGGTGACCTAACTTTCAGTCAAGGATGCCGAGTTTTAGGTATGTACGTATCAGACTATCTCATCATATTTGTTTTGACCACCACTTATACACACATCCTATACATATCGTAGATTATTATCAGGTCAGCTCAAAGCCAAAATCAGAAGGGTTGAAGGGGTTTCTATGATCATGCATTCCTTTACCACATGCAATGCAAAAATAAACATTCCAAGATTACAGGAGACAAGTCCAATATTATTAATTCACATCAAAGCAGATACACTATTGTGAAGATAAAGAACTCTATGCAATATTAAAGTGATCTGATACGACTTGAAAATAAGTTGTAACTGAAACGGGGGCCACGGTGGCAGAGTGGTAACACTCTCGCCTCCCACCTCTGCAGTCGGGGTTCGATCCCCGTCATGGCCGTAAGTGGGAAAGCTGGTAGTTGCTTGCCATTGGTCGGCAGTTTACAGTACAGAACCCTAGCGAACTATATGTACTGGTTTCCTCTGCCCTTCCAACTACCCGTCGTGATATGACCTGTACAGTGTTGAAAGCGACGTAAAACCCCAAATAAATAAAAATAAATAAAGTAACTGAAACGATTTTCATTTGAAAATTTCTCAAAGTTTTATCAGATCCCCATATTTGACAGAAATGTTCAATTATAATTACCAGTTGTCCTTTTTTCTGGTCTGTTGAAGAGTTTTTTTTCACCAGTGTGTTTTAGTTTAAAAAACGAGTTATATCTGACGCCATTGTACTTGCATCATTTTGGTGTCTACCAGCCTTTAAGATATTAAGAGCATTTAAATGATTTAACAGATTATATGCACATATCATCAGTTGGGTTTCGTTGATCTTTTGTGGATTAAATACCTTATAAAATAGCAGAAGTGGAATTTAACAGTATTTCTTCCCAGAACAGGAACTTTCCCTTTTAGTATTTGTCAATTTTCCTAAGCTAACTTGCAGTAAGTTTGTTAAAACTGGATAAACGGTAGCTATGATATAAGTTATATAACAAGATTATTCATGAAATCATTGATTCAGATATAATAATACTGACCCTCATTTGATTGAGAGGTAATTTCGTTTACAAGTATGCTATCATGGCACATCTAGATGCAAATGTTTCAGCCTGTAATGATATATTCGTCCTTTATTTAGATTTTCCATATTTAGCAGTGAGCGGCGCTGTATTCTGTAAATAAGGGATTAGGAGCATTCACAAGCAACAGCTGCCATGATGCATAGGGTCACCTTGATCTTTCTTAACAGACACAATATTTGCCACATTACAAGTGGCCATCTGTATCTTTAGTTTTCCTGACTAGAGTCTTTATTAACAATACTGAAGCTTTTTATTACCACATTTTTCACATAGAGTTTACAAGGTCATCGGTTCAATTCCTACCATCAGAACCTATTAGATTCACTTAGAATCTCTCCTGATATGGCCTTTAAGCTATAGTAACGGAGATAAAATCTGAAGTTGATTACAGTGGATTTGGTCTAAGTCAAAGTTGCAAAATGTCATTTACTTCTACTTATGGCAACTTCTAGTTATATCAACTTTGAAAAATATATGAAGTACTGTAGATACACATGTACTATGCAATTTAACTCTCTTGTAACAAGTAAGACTTTGTACATGAAATTAGGTTCTAGTTATGGCCACTTTCTGTAAGTCAAACTTCTAGTTATCCTGATATTTTGCACTAATAATTGTTGGGACTTAGAAACTACTTCTACTTATGACAATATTCTACTTATGGCAGTTCTACTTATACCAAATCTACTGTATATATTTCGTAAGGCTGTATATATTATGTTGACCCATGTCTGTCGATTTTCCTTACATCTGCTGCTGTGGCCTAGTGAGTAATACACCTTGCCCAGGAACACGGTGGACCTGGATTCAATCTTAGCTAAAAGCAGATACAAAAAATGATGACCACTCAAAATGGCAGTCCTCTGTTATTGTGTCTGCTATCTCCAGTGGCAGGCTAAAGAACCCCAGGGATGTTTATAAATATGGTCATCCTCAAACTTGTGCAGTTGGGACGGGTCAAATAGCGCTCTGACTCCTGTATGAGATATTGTGCTGAGTATAAATATGTAATACAAAAAATACATGCACGCAAAGACTACTTGCAGGTACTATATAGACTATGTCTATCAGCCTGAAATCTTGTTTTTATCATTTAATTTACAATGCCCGTGGAAGCATACAGCCAAGGTGGTTGTGCTAAAAGATTCCTCAGGTGTAATAATACATATAGCCCAGGGATCAAATGATAACATTACAAAACAAGGTTACACATTTTTGACTTACTGTTTCAGGTCAGGTATGGTTAATGCATTCTTTAATTCTTTACTTGGGTCACATGCTGTCATTTTTACTGGTATATAGCAGTATTGTGATACTTTGGCAGTGAAAGGGTTAAAAGACCAGCCACACGTATTGTTCTATATACTATAGTAGACTTTATACAACTGAAACCTTGTACCAATGATTAATTTACACTTATGCCTGTAAAGGTACTTCATATTCGGATACCGGGACCTCCATTACAGTTCTACTTATACCTATCTTTAATTTACACTCAGTCAGTCTGGCTTCTACTTATATGCAAATTCAATTTACCCTGGATTCTACTTATACCTAACTTCAATTTACCCTGGATTCTACTTATACCCAACATCTGTTTACCCTACTTTCTACTTATACCCAACTTCAATTTACCATGCTTAGTATTTACACCTAACTTCAATTTATCATGGTTAAAACTTACACCTAATTTCAATTTACAATGGTTAATTAATTTACATCTAATTTCAATTTACAATGGCTAATACTAATACCTAACTTCAATTTACTGTTGTTTCTACTTACAGTTAAGTTCGATTTATACTGATTGCTACTTCTGCCTACTTTATACTGGTTTCGACTTATACCTAACTTAAATTTACACCTGTTTCTACTTATACCTAATTTTAATTTATACCTGTTTCTACTTATACCTAACTTCAATCTACATTGGTTTGTACTTATACTTAACTTTAATTGAACACTGGTTTCTACTAATACCTAACTTACGCTGCTTTCTACAGGTACCTAACTTCAATTTACACTGATTTCCAATTATACCTAACTTCAATTTTCACCAGTTTTAATTATACCTGACACCCACTTACAAAGGTTCTACTTACACCTGATTTCAATTTACCCTTGTTCCACTAATATAGATTCTACCGTACTCCACTTGTTACACACATCAAATTTGTACCTCTTACTTGTGAAAAGATCCCTCATTTTCCTTTAAATACACTTTTTTTCATGTAGATCATTTGCAGATGACATAATCATGAGCACAAATTGGGCCATGGACCTTTCATCAGTGAGGAAACTGCCTGAAATTGCCCTCTTAAAAATCTCAAGGGAGGCTGCTGCCTAATTTATGACCACAATTTCTAACACATACCATTGACACAAGGCTTTGAAAGCATCAGTGGTTTGACCACAAGCCTTTGGTAGGAACAGCTAATTTTTCTCCTATGTTGTATTTAAGTCAAAAATTCTAATAATTGTAGGAGTCAGTTGATAAACATTGCCTTTCTCAGAGGTCCGTTTCTGAAGAAATTAATCTTGTCTGGCAATCCTTGTTAAACTTTTTTTAAACTTTTTTGTATTTATTTCTGTTCTAAGTAACATGTCTATTAACAGAAAACCATACATGAATTGCATAATTAGTATATATATTGGTTACACGTAAATAATAGACATCAATAAGCATTTAGTCAAAAGTACCCACAGTAAAAATTATTACGTGAATGCAGAATACAAAGACAATAAATACTGATTTCTAATAAATTATTATCCAATCTGCTAAATACAGACCAACCTGATTAGAATTTTTCGGTGTTAGAGTAAGAAATCTAAAATTCGCCAGGAATCTAAAATTCGCCACCTCTAAAACCTTAGTTAATTTTATGAAGAAAATGATGTTTTTGTCCAAAAATTGGTATTTTTCAGTTCAAAAAGCTTTAATTTACTATACAGTCAACAAATCTCACCACAATTCATTTATTTTATTAGTATTTTCACATGTGGCGAATTTCAGATATGTGGCGAATTTTAGATTTCTTACTCTATACTTAATTTTAGGGCTATATTCCTGGTCATTGAATATACTTTTAAAGAAGGCTATAATCCAGTTAAATTCAATGCTTTGTATTCAACTTAACAGGGTTAATTATATATGCAATACTTAGTAGACGTCGTAATTTATGACAAAAATATCAAGCAAACTACATAGCTTTATCTAAAAAGTTCTGCCAGTTTCAATGCAAACACAATTGTGATACTGTAATGAACCATTACATGTATAACTTATGAAAACAATTTATTTGTTACTGGGTCAGTAGATTTCAAAACACAATCGAAATCTGTATGTATGGCATGTTATACAAATTATTTTAATCCCAATTTTAAAATATGTTTGGTAAAATACAACAGAGGTGATCACTAAAAATATACTTGAAGCTACTTTGGCTCCATGAAAGTTTAAACAAGACTTGTGAAAAATCAGGTAAAAAAACATAATTATTATTTTGTATTACAACACACACCTGAACCCCTTTTGTAGAAATACCTTTTGAATAAAAATTAATATTAATGGCCCTTCAATGACTTTACCATTTAAATTTTGTCCGATCTGGAAACAATACAGCAGAATTCATTATAAAGTTTTGAACTTTCTGAAGTTTAGCAATACTGCCTTTGCTGACCTCATACAGTATGAATTACAATAGTCTGATTGACTATTGACCACAGCGTTTGCCAAAATCTGTATGGTCTCTTGACATCCATATTAACAAGGATTAACTGTGACACACAAATTATTACTCACCTCATTGGTTTGCTTTGTTTTGGTCACATCGCCCGATCGTTTCTTCTGACTGGGACTCGGGGCACTCTGCTGAACCACTGAAAACACATATAGAGAGGATCAGTTTCATAACAATCTAATTTAAGAGTGTAACTAATAATTACTATGAAAGGTTATTTTACCAACACACAGCTTATAATAGCCTCATTTTAATGAGAATGCCACTCTCTAAAATACACTACAATCTTGTACTGCAAAAGTTCTAACTGTTTAGTGCCAAACTGGGACACGGAACAGCTCCAGTTGTCCTTGCACTAACTTGCGTGATGGAGTTGTTGCCAAAAGGTGGAGATCACAGTGCATGCTATCTTAAGTTGTAGGTGCTCCAACTTAATCCATTAATGTTAGCATGTGCGGCCCAATATCACCATTCAGAAGCATTGCATGAACATGTGAGTCTAAATGTAACATAAAGTCTATATTGTTGTACATTTGGTAAACACAGGTATAGTTCAAGAGTAAAATACACCAAAGAACTTTCAGACCCAGGATAAAATACCAGATTATTTTCAGGTGTGCGAGGAAAAAATCCCACAGATATTTTTAATTCCAAAAGTATTTTCAATAGTTATAGTATAAAAAGTATTACTGTAACAAAAGAATATATACTCCACATAAATAACTTTAGGCTATTCCATTATTTTTGTCATCCCTCACCAGAAAAATATGTGGTGTTTTGTCCTAAATCTATTATTTCTCTGGGGTTTTGTCCTACATTCAGTACAAATAGATCCATTTTTGAATCATTAACATTGTTTTAAAATGAAGAAAAATATCATGGCACAAACCTGAATGGGGACAGCTTTTATCCCTTTTCTGTTATTTTATGACTTGTTTTTGTGTCCATGCATTAACTATGTACAGGGAAATCTTTTCTTACATTTATACAGGTTAAATGCACCCAGTGACAAATTTCATAGTGTGGTAAATTTCACATTTCTTATTCTAAGCATACAGTAACACAGACAATAACCATAGTGTACATTTTACTTTTGTTCTTTATTTTGTACATATTAAGTAACACATTTTATTTACATAAAAAGACACAAAATGTACAAGATAATGTATCTAGCATTATTGATAAAAGTGAATGTTATCCTTCTCATAAGACTATAAACAACACAAACATACGATACATTACAATGCAAATGTCTTTGATCTGCCACCTTTTGTTTAATGCTAATCCTTTAATGTTGAACTTTTTTGATATGCCAGCCTTGCTGAAGGCTCAAGTTTCTTTGCAGTTAGGGAAAGTTTTCAGTTCAGATAATGGACTTTCAGTTTCTATAATGTACTCATACATGTACTGACTTTTAGAGCAGCATACAGCTAGGAAAAAGATACAGTTCTTTCTCTTAACATGTATCAGTGCTTTATGAATACCAAATATCTGTGTGCATGTTTAAAAAGATATCATGCAAATTTGAGCCTTATGCAAGGCTATTGATATGCATGCAATGTTCCATATAATTAACTATATTTCACTCAACAGAGTGCAGGGTAAGGTGTCAGTGACGCTTGAAGTATATTCAATCAATTAACGCCTCATTATACAAACACAGAGATACAGAAACTTTCTTAATCCACTGACATATACCACACTGTTGTCATTTAAATTTAAAGGAAATTATTTATAGTAACCAAACCTCCAAAACAAGTGCACATGGGGGGGGGGGGGGGGGGACTTTAATACACCTTTTCTTTGAAAACTGAAGTTTTGAAAAGAGTGGAGCTGTCACATAGATGAAGTTATGTGTTGTACTAGACAATGGGTGGTAAATTTAGTTTGGATTAATCCATTGGTGCCAGACAACAGACAAAGAACTTGTGAGTCAGAGGTATACAAAACATATGTCAAACATGTTTAATTGTATTTTTTATCTTGGTTTAGTCATTTTTGTCACAGTATTATGTTATCTGTACTCCAATTTTAGCACATGTAAGCAGTATTGTAAAGCCTTGCTTTATACTCAGATCCATATTTTGTTATTCATAAAGCACTGATACATGTTAAGCCTCTCTTACATCCCACTGTATGTGCACATACGTCCTTGTTACAGAGAAAAATCGGCTAATTTGCAAGGGACCCTAAAGCTACATGTGTGATTTTATAACAGAATATCAAGGTCGCAGATACCTCACAATGAAAATTGGCATACACATTATTCTCTGTGTGCATGCAGTATGGCTACATATGCATCCATGTATCCATGAATACACCACTACCAGGCTATTTTTCAACAATATTCATAGCATACTTACAGGTATATACATGTACGTTGGGATGTAAGAGAAGCTTTAGGAGATATGAGCTGATCATCTGTCTTAGCTGTATGCTAATGCAAAGCCAGCATATTTAAAAGTATATTATATGAAGTAAAGTTTAATTATCTGAACTGAAAGTTTTCACTAATTAATAATTACAAATACACTTGTCACTTGAGCCTTAAGCATGGCTAAATATAGAACTGTGATAATTGCAGGACATTTCTTTAAACACATTTCTGGATGATACTGTGTGTCATTTTTATGTTATTATATCTGAGTATATTAGTATAGACCAAACGCTTTAATACTCCATTCATGCACATTAAAATATAATCTTTAATATAGGCAGCATAAATGATTTTGACCCTGAGTTTAAGAATGTACTTGAGAATAGGTATTATATTTGAGTTTATACTCTGATTAGAGTTGGAGTATAATAAACTCAAATTTTATGTTTAAACCCTACATTTTGCGATATTCTGAGATTTTTGTAAATGTAAATGCCCACCCTGGATAACTGACCTAGAACATACACTGACTATCCCTTGTTGTCTTATCTAATGTATTGAGAACATTTATATCACTTAATTTGTATCATATGACAGACTCTAAGGCATATAACTATATATAAGTTATCCATTCTTTTGTTAATTTGGCCACACAGTGGAGGAGATATCGCACCTGCAGAGCAGCAGATTAGATTAGATGTTTTGTCAAATAAAATTTAACAGATTATTTTAAAATCCTGGCCCAGTGGAACTATTTTCTTCTGGTTCTTCAACATTCAATTTAACAGGGTTAAATGGATATCACTTACTTTATATTATTAAAATAGAAACAAATTTCAAATTTGTCTCGGCAGGTGTAATAAACTGTGTGTTAATTGGCAGGTAAAATATATTCTGTAAGTGTTAATCTCTCCACAGTCTTCATTGCAACTGTGTGAAGCTGATAATAGATTCTTACACATGATGCACAAAAGGCCTGCATCCTGTTGATAATGAGTTCTTAAAAAACAAGGCCACTGCAGCAGTGATTATTTCCCGCCTTAAAATCATTAATAATGGAGAACTAAAGGAGATATAAGGCCTTTGTAGTAAGATAACCCCACTTGACATTGAAGAAGGGGTCAAAGGTAAAAGTCAGCAATTGAAAAAGAGTCTCAGGCCTTTACTTCCTTCGAGTTGTTTTCACATTTGGAACCCCTAGTAGCAATGATAAGGGCGATATAAGGCCTTTTTAATAGGATAATCCCATTTAACATGTGATAAGACAGCCATTTTGTTTTCAAAACTAGGCCAAATTACTATCAACCTAACTTTCCTAGCCATATATATTTTGCGCATATTTGATGAACGTAGGTGCAATATTTCAAGTTTTAGAGCATCTTAATGATTTTTAAATAATTGGCTATGGCAGCCATTTTGTTTTTCAAAATAAGGCCAAACTTTTTCTCAGGCACACATTTGAAGGCCAGGACTTTTGATGGTCTGTCTTTAATATTCTGAAGCCATTTTGTAGAGTCTCAGACAGGTTTTCGTAGCCATAAACATTCCCTGCAAATTTGATGAAGATATCTTTATAATTGAACGAGATGTTAAGGTTTATGTCAAAACCTGACAAACGGATGCACGGACAGATGCACAAACAGACACATGTATATACAGACATACAATCTTTTTGACCACGGCTTTTGCTTTTCATGGTCAGTCTTTACAATCTGAAGCCATAGCACTAATAAGGGAGAAATAAGGACATTTTAGTGTGACGACCTCATTCAACCTTGAAGCAGGGGTCAAAGGTCAAATTCAACACCTGGAAAAGATTCCCAGGCCGTGACTTCCTACAAGTTGTTTTCACATTCCGAACCTCTAGGATCAATGTTTGGGGAGATATAAGGCCTTTTTATAAGGATAACCTCGTTTGACACTAAACATGTGATATGGCAGCCATTTTGTTTTTTGAACTAGGCCAAAATTACTATCAGGCTAGCTTTTCTAGCCATATAGCTTTTGTGCAAATTTGATGAAGCAAGCTGGAATATTTCAAGATTTAGAGCACCTTTACGACTTTCAAACAATTAGCTATGGCGGCCATTTTGTTTTTCAAAATGAGTCTAAAATTTTCAGAGACAGGTTGTCATAGCCATAAACATTCCCTGTAAATTTGGTGAAGATAAATGAATAAATAAATGAGATATTAAGGTTTATGCAAAAACGTGATGAACGGACGCACTCACACACGCACGCACGCACGTACAGAAGGCGTTTTATAATCTCCCAACCACGGCCGCAGGCGGGAGATAAAAAGCAGAATACACACACCTCCTCCTCACCACATACATCTGTATACATTCACACTGGGAACATATGTCACGTAAAAATAATGAGGCAAAGGTGATGTCAACAGGTTTCCTTTTCTTTTTCCTCCACCTGGAGGTTATGTTTTTGGATGTGTTTGTCTCTGAGTGTTTGTCTGTCTGTTTGCAAGAGAAGAAGTGATTACATTTTGGAAAAGATCTGGATTATATTCTGGACAGTAAAAATTTTGAATTTTCAGCAACACCCCCTCAGTGAAGGTTTGTGCTCTCCAAGTGCTTTCTAGTTTATCAATTGGTCATAGAGTAAGAAATCTAAAATTCGCCAGGAATCTAAAATTCGCCACCTCTGAAACCTTAGTTAATTTTATACGGAAAATGATATTTTATCTTACAATTGATATTTTTCAGTTCAAAAAGCCGTAATTTACTGGAAATTCAACATATCTCACCTCAATTAATTTATTTAATTAGTATTTCAACATGTGGCAAATTTCAGATATGTGGCAAATTTTAGATTTCTTACTCTAATTCAGTTCCATTCTGTAATTTCTTTACCAGAAAAAAAAACACATCAGTATCAACATTTTATACTTCTAAATTATTTTGCTTGACTACAAATGGAATGTTTCAAACTGACAAATCTCAAAAGAAACTACTCTCCCAGACCCAATCCAGTTAACGTGAGCTTTTTTCAGGGAAAGGTTAAAAATGCAAAGGTACGTTTATCAGACTGACAGTAAGTGTACACTCAAGGGAACAAGTGACTATAGTCTCAGAATCTCAAGTAGTTCCTGGGTGTTTCTGTTTGTGAAGGTCAAAAGAATCTGGATTATATATTTATAGGTTTTATGGCTTGGTTTTTTTTCAAACTGGTTTTATTGCATTCAAGCTGTGACATTGCTGCACTTCACACAATACATAGAACTAGAAAAAGCACTTGTACAGTGCAAAGATCCACGGGTGAGTGTTTCTGAAAATTCAGGATTCAGAATATGATTCAGATCTTTCCCAAAATGTAATTACTTCTTTCACTGCCTAGGCCCTACTCACATAAAAGAAACTCATGAAGATTTTTATATTTGGAGTACTTTTAACTAGAAAGCCATTGTCATAAAAAATAGAGTAAGGAATCTAAAATTCGCCAGGAATGTAAAATTCGCCACCTCTAAAAACCTTTATTAATTTTATGAAGAAAATTATATTTTGTCTTAAACTTGGTATTTTTTTGGTTCAAAAAGCCTTAATTTCCTATGCATTCAACAAATCTCACCTCAATTCATTTAATTTATTAGTGATTCCACATGTGGCGAATTTCAGATATGTGGCGAATTTTAGATTCCTTACTCTACATTGAAAATGCGACCTTCAAAAATTCAGGACTATTTTTTGCATCCATAATATGATGCAGATCTATCCCAAAATTTAATCACTTTTTCCGTTAGTCAGTCCCCACACACATAAAAACATTCAGAAAGATATGATCATTACTTCTGGAGTCTTCATGAACTCAGATAGACTGGCAGACGGACAAACTGACATAACCCAAAACATAACACTCTTATCGGAGATAATAATTAACCACAACAATGTTGAATCATAACTTATTAGAAACGCCTCTAGCTCACTAATATAATAACAGTAAAACCACTTTGAGTAGAACCTTGTTAAATACAATTGTAACTTATTACAAAAAGAATCAGTTATGTATGAAGTGGTCAGTGGAATGAAAAAAAAATGAAATAATATCAAACACATTTGAGTTAAAATAAATTTCATATATTTATATTGTATATGTAGTTATACTCTGTAGTTGTTGTCTAGATCAATGTTATACAAAGTATTACCATGAATATATATTATATATCCGTCTGGACCCAATTACCAGTAGTAATAATTATTACTATTGACTAACAGTAACAGTATCATGGTTGTCTTGTATTACAGATTTATAAACAATTAGTGATTAAATTTACATTTTTCACAGCACTTAAACTGTTCCTTAAAACTGAACATGACATCAAAATCCAGTGAAAGTCTGCAAGACATTTGATAAAGGAACAAAAATTGTCACAAAATCATGAATTTGATAAGAATTTCCCAAAATTTAAAGTAAAATGAGAGGACCTTCTCAGATGAAAATCTGATATCTGTTATAGTAAATTACACATTCCCTACTAAAAAGAAGTGTGTAATAATTCAATTGATTAGAGATTTTTTTCTGTTTTTAAAATAATTTTACACCAACTTATAACATCTGAAGGATTTTAGTCATTATCATGCCTTTAAAAATGAGCTTTAACTGGCCATTTGATTTCAATCTAACAGGAGTGGGCGTTACCCACTGAATGTGAGTCGCTTGTACGTAACACAAAATGTTCCAGTATACTGTTGCCATCCTTCAAACCTGTCACATAAAGCAAGCGCCTGCCTCGTCAAAACCCCAATTAGATGTTATGGTAAATGTCAATAATAATGTTATATTACCACAAACTCATTTCTACCATCACTACATATTATCAAACTTTATGGCTATTGGTTTTTCAGCCTCCCAATAGAATTACGCGATTGGTCAATTGGATAGAAATGCCCATAAAGACATAAAACTTTTAAAGATCTGTTTTTTGTCCAGGATAACACTGGCCAATTATCTTTATATGGGCCGGACACAATAAATGTCAGATATGATCAGACAAACTCCAACTTATAAAAAGCACAAAATTAATGTCTAAATTGAAGTATTTCTTGTTGTACAAAACCACCATACTCTAGACATCCTCCACAGACCTAATTCAAGCAATCTAGAGTCATCAGATTAACAGATTTGCTTGTGGTGTGCACAGGTTCATGAAATGGATCAGGAATCCACAAATCTACCTTAAGAGGTGGGTCAGGATTTGATAAGATAGACTTGATTACCCACAATTCATTGCAAAAATGGCAGTAGATAAAAAGGGGTGTCTTTGAAGAGTAAATGTCTATAAATCTGGAATTTGAATTCATTTTTTTCACGATGAATTCATTTTGGATTAAAAAGTCTGAAAAGTGCCACTCTGCAAATGCAGACAATCTGACGATAATCTGGATTGCGTAGATTGCCTGGATTGCATGTGTGGAGGATGCCTTCTAATCTCATGGCACACTTAGAAAAGGATGAAGTTTCTTTGCTGACAGATTTAGATTAACTTGTGTATAAATATTGAAAATGCCCGATGCCTTGTCAGGCTATGTGTTTTACTTTGATTGAACTACATTGAACAATAGCGAGACAATTTATAGAGTTAAAAAAAATCAATCAGGTTATACTATCTTTAATGTAAAAAACTGTATTTGATCTAATCTAATGTGGACTTTTATAGCACTTAATCTCCATCAACTGACTGATCGATCCATTTGTCAAGAATAAAATGAGCGTAATGAGACAGAAGACTTGTGTATACACAAATGCTTATTAAGGAGCAGCAGACAATTTTGTACAGTTATAAACATAAAACTCATTATAGTTTGGGAAATTTGAAAGTGGGGAAACCTGCAGTTTGGGGAAATTACTTACACGTTTATGTTTTTTGTGACTACATAAGGCCTTTGCTCTCCTCTAGCTGATGCAATTAATTTACACAAAATTCACTAATTTTGTCTTACAAAATGTCACATAAATGTGGCAAATTTCAAAATTCTTACTCAACCCAAGTACTCTTATACCCAGATACTCTAATACACAACTGTTTAATAAGCACCCTTTTTAGCATAACAATAAACAAAATTGGAATAATTTTTTGTAACAGCTGCAGGAAATGACTCAGTTGACAGTAAGTTTATAAGAATAATCATTGCAAAAAAAATTAATTCCAGTAAATTTACAGTAAATTTAAGAATGAGTGAAATATTCTTCCAGTAAAAACCTCTACTTATACAGTATTTTAGCCAAGTTCCAGAGGACCATCTAGCTGGCCTTTTTCTGTGAAGAATCCAGGCTTGTAGACACACCTGCTGTGCTAAGTACAGGCCACAAGTCTTTTGTCTGGAGCTCCTCCGCATGATGGATACAAACCCTGGCTAAATGCCATCTGTTCCCAAGTCAAAACTGCCAACTCTCAAGGGCCATATATTTGGAAGCTTTTGCCCCTGTCTGGAAGCCCCCCAATGATTTACAGTTCAATAAAATCTCTCCCCTCCCCCAAACCCCTGTTATTAGTTACCCAGAGAAATTTGTGACAATAGCCTCAGAGGGTTTTTGTTATTGTTTTAACTGCACTTCAGTTGAATTGCAATTGTTATTGATTGCTCAGAAAAAGGTTGTAGATTTAAGTAAATATTGTGAGATAAAGTGATTAAAGCATACAGACATCTGGCATGCAAGAACCAATCACTTCAGAAAGGATATACTTGGTGCTTATGTAAATCCTGTAGGCACAAGCAACAATACAAGACAATACGTCTGATAATACAGTTGCAAATGGTATGACCGACCCTTCAGTTGTATATCTTTGCACTAAAAGCCAATACAAAATGATTTTTATTTTGAATAATTCTGCATCTTCTATCAGATCAGTAACTCACGTAAGCATATACAACAAAATGCTTCCACTAAAATAACCACAACTTCATTATTCCTTATCCAACTTTGAAAAACTTTTTTCAGCATTTCTTAAGCTTGATGAGGTGTATTTAAGTTTAAGTTTATTATTATATTGTATCATATCTTATTGACTGGGTGCAGACAGGCCTCAATATTTTGTTAATCAACCTCAAAGTTTGGGTTTTCAATCACTTTCATCCGATAAGGTCATATTGGTGAATCTTTCAAACTGTTATGAGCTGGGTTTGAACCGACAACCTCAGCTGTGAGAGCCAAGAGATTTGTATTAATTGTGAAATGTCAAATCTTTGACAAGCCATTCATGTGTACTCAATTCTTTGTGTTTAAAAATATTTTATGAAATGGATTTACAATGCCCCCAAACTTTGCATCATACATTGTTTTTTTATCTTGTTCTTTCTTTTTACTTTTTGGATGATTATTAACATGAAAATTAGACTCTTAATACATGTCAAATATGATGAGTACTTTTTCAAGACAATCCTCTGTTATTTTAACAGCATTATTTCAAATTAACACCTGAGTCAAAGTAACTCTTGACGTAGAACATCTTTCATTTCACAAATGTTTTTGTATTTCTAATTAGCTTTTGTAGTGTTGACTGCCTGGCAGGCCGGGTGCCTCTCAGACTGGCCATTTTCTGTGAAATCAATTGTATTTTGATACACCAATTTTAGTTGTCTCACATTTTCGTCATTTTAAAGCAATAGTCACATAAAATATACCAAATTAAACAAAATGACAATGAACAGCAACATTTTATTGGTCCAACTGTTATGTTGGATACTCATAGAAGTAAATTAAGTTTTAAAATATTTCCTTAAACCTCAAATAATAATTATCAAAAGGCATAAAAATCTGGCTTGAGTTTTACTGAAACATCGGTACTTATTCATTTAGTATTTTACATTAAGGCTAGTACCTTATCGGTTATACTGTGATGGGTAGTTAGAAGGGTAGAAGAAACCATATTGCTGGTGAAGATTCTGTAATATAAACTGCTGATCAATGGCAAGCAACCACCAGGTTTCTCACCTGAGATCAGGTCAGGATTTGAAATCTGATCTCAGAAGTGTGAGGCAAGTATGTTTCCACTGTGGCCCCCCTGCAACATCTGTAAAAGCTATATGTATCCATCTGAAGAACTACAAGGCTTAATACCTGATTTAAATTTAAAGCCTGTTCCTCACTTCTCCGTTTGGGTGTCCATATGGTCCCATATAGAAAGCATACGTGACACAAAAGTGTAAATTCCTTCCAGCAAACACAGCTTAGAATATGAAACTGTAGTAAATTCAAATATTTGAAATTAAACAAAAAAAAACAACTTGGGTTACAAAACTGAAAATAACTGGTGTTTCATCCAATGAGTGTCATGTGACATCACATATCTGGCACTGGTGGATTTGTGACTGTTATACTGTCCTCATTTTAACTGTGTAGCAATATTCCGCATCACTGTAGAATTACTTCATATAAATGCAAAGTTATATTGTTGTCATTTTAACTTAGTATTATCTCCTATCACAATAAAACTACTTTGTAATTGGAAATATTTACTGGGAATTAACTTCAGCGTTTTTTTAAAACAGGCTTATAGTGAATACTGGAAATTAACTCCTTGTCAAATTCAAAATCTGCATAAATCTCTAAAGAAAAAATAACCATTAATAAAAACTCTAGATGATTTCTAAAAATTTGAAAAATAGCCAAATTTTGTTCTGGCTAAAATGTCTTCTCATACATTAATTACATTGAGCTCCAGTTTAATTGTGACATCCCAACTTAAAGTTACATGTTTGCTCATTTTCAGGGGCCGATTTCACAAAAGGACTTAGCCCAGACTTAGGCTTAAATTGAAGACTTTTGTCTCAAAATGAGGCTAAGTCTGTGATCTAAGACTTGGAGGATTTCACAGAACTGCTAAGTCAAGGCTTTAGCTAAGTCTACCCAAGAGTGGGCTTAACTTTTGTAAACAAAGCCTTAAATATGGCCGCCATATATTTTTCTCACTTCAAAATTTGAAATGCTTGAAAATAAAGAATAAATATATAGAACACCTCCCTAAATTATTTTTTGGACATGTCTGTGTGATCATAAGGTTTCCCATTTAAAAATACAGCATTTTTTCAAAGATAAAATGAGCTAAACAAGGGATATATGTTACACTAAAATATTTTGAGTAGAAATAAAGGGTCACATGACCTAGAAAACCACTGTGGTTATATGATAAGCTTGGACTTCGCTAAGTCACCCTTTGTGAAATCCATTTAAGTCCAGGACTTAGCAAAGACAAAAAACTCAGATTTAAGTCCCTGACTTAGCCTAAGTCTGAGACCCTTTGTGAAACCGGCCTTGTAAATATGGCGGTAGATATAAACAAACTTGAAACTCATGGCAAAAATGTCAATTTATTAAGTAACAAGAGGAGAGTGCCCGTGAACGGGCACTGTGTCAGCTGACTGAAACCGGCCCCAGGTCTTGTTTGGCACATCCCATCAAACTTGGGATGTTTTTAGCATGGACCTGTTCATCTGAAATATGTAAAAGCTCTGTTACCGTGCCTACTTAAAACCACTCATCTTAATTACAACTACTTTCTACCATCTGACAACTTTTTTCATTCAGAATTGAAAATAGCCGATGAACTTGGCACACTGGACAGAATGTAAGCAGTTATTTTCACAATCCAATTATCCCTGTCAGTACTGATTCCAATGCTTAAAACATTCATTTTGGTTTTATTACTCAAATGGGTTTATAACATTTAGAAAACCGTGAATTTTTAAGTGACAATTGAACCTCTTTGGGTTAAACTCTGTTTTGTAGAATTCCCTTTTAAGTAGAAATAATTACCCTTTCCCCAGAGATCCCTTTTATGGCAATTTACCTTGTTATCTGGAATTTCTGACTAAGAGTAAACATTCGACTCATTCCTTAAAATTCAACTTGGTTTCAGATCCTTTCCATATGTTACTGTGCAGATAGAGTAGAACCTGTATTGTATGACCTTCTTGGGGAGTAACAATTAGTTCAGATAATAGAAAGCCTAAAATAACAGGTTTAAATGGAGTTTGGCAAGTCTGAATAACTGATAACTAAAAGTTCAGATAACAGAAGGTTGGATAATCGAGGTTATAGTACATATATATGTATTCCTTACTATAATTTTGAATATATGTTGAACGGTTGTTGAGCAGAAAATACTCATAATAATAATTAATGCACAGGTGAAGCAGTTTGCCTTGAAGGTATGTTTCCTCAATGCTGACAGCTGATGTATAATTGCCAACATCACTGTTTCCACACAGCAGATTTCAAAGGTTGACCTTGTTTATTTATGCAACACTCAGCCTTAAATTTTCATTTTTTTAAATCATAACATTCTTTTTCCCAACCAATTTTGAAGATTCCTTTACCTATGTCCTCAAAGATTCTGATACTCATCAATATGCCTGACCGTTAGTGTGTAGAAAAATATGCAAGCAACTTGGCTTGATATGTATTTATTATTAACTTGTCAAAAACTAATATAGTAGATGATCGTAACGTCGATATGCTCATTAAGTCGATCAGACAGCATTGACAGCTTTACTGCACATGGCTGACTTCCTTTGAATTTGCAAATAAACAAGCACCCTTTTCCTGAATATATTCTACAAAAATATTCGTGCAATGTGTTCCAGGCAATATATTTGCATTTTTTTTTTAAATGAACACCAAAATATTACCTCAATACAGAAATAAGCCATCCAGTTTATTATAATACAATTAATATAAAATATGTGTAAGAATTTTTGTTCGATAGATATAATTGATCATCTTGCAACAAATCTTTGATCTGGTTGTTCCCAATGAAAGTGGTGGTACTTGGTGATCGACTTAATGATCAATCTTACAAATGACAGTCTTTTTTCTGCATTTTCAACCCCAAGTTTGAAGTTTCTGTTGAAAAAAAATCTTTCAAGTCTTGCAGCAGTTTGTCAGTTTATTTGCTTTATGAAGTCATATTTTTTAATGTACCTTAATATTTTGAGGTTGACTTTAATTTTATTAAGTGAGAACAATCATGCTTTATAAGTCTCCCTTAAGTGATCGACTTTACGATCATCCACTATACTAGTATTAGTTATTTTTTTTCACTACATGGAGGGAAATCTAGGGTGGTGCAATGTGTGTCAGCCATGGTTGTGTGTACAGAAACACTTCCAATAAAATCAATAAAAGGAATAAAATCAGCCATGGGCTGTCAGCAGTTGTTGCTACGGGAACACCGACTATAACATTTAGAAAATTAGACAGAAAGTTGGATTCCATGATAGAAAACCCACTGTAGGATATTTACACTGGAAGGAAATGGTATTTAACATCCAATAAACTCCCTCAGTGAATACATGCCCAACCCAGTTACTTAACCCCTGCAGGACATCTCTAATCCCAATGACTTTTTTCCCCCAATTTTTACGACATTGGTGTGTAACAACTTCTTTGCCAAGGTAACAAAAGACTCCCCAACCCCATCAATATTTAAACATTTGCAAATAAATTTCTCCTTTACCTTGAGTAGATAGATGGGCTCAGAAGCTTTCAACACCCGCAAACAGTGAAAATTGGAAACCTTTTTGGGGGTATATACACTGGCCACTCTCTTCTGTTATTTTACATCTATAGATTCCATTATATGCTACCATTCTCCAGACACACAGAAAAATTCTTTACAAGAAAATATTCTACTCAAGTAGACTTAGTCTGCTAAATTTTTGGTGAAATGTCTCCAGGATATGTGTTTATGAAACTAAACAGTAAATTTATGAGAAAAATTAAATTTGGCAAGAACTAGTTTTGGCAATGTGTGACATGAAATATATAGTGAAATATGTATATACCTTTATTTGTTATTTTTCTATTACCATATTTTTGTAATTATTACTCTGGGGCAAAGCATTTCAGCAAAAGGGGGCATTTATAACTACAATCACTTGTAAAGGTTCAGTACCAGATTTGAACAAATACCTTGAAATATTTTTCTCTGTGGTATCTTTTGTCTTACTTCCTGTAGGTGTAACAGTAGCCTTGCTTAAGGCTCAAATTTGCATGATTTTTCAAACATTGCACACAGATATTTGGTAGTCATAAAGCACTCATACATGTCAAGAGAAAGAACTGTGTCTTTTTCTTAGCTGTATAGTCAGTATGTGTACGAGTACATTATAGAAACTGAAACTCCATTATCTGAACTGAAAACTTTCCCTAACTGCAAAGAAATTTGAGCCTTCAGCAAGGCTAGTGTAACAGTAGACAAGAATGATCTACAACGTTATTACAAAATGATGCTTGACTTCGATCACCTAAAAACTTGTGTCCTATCTCAGAAATGTAGCTAATAAAATGAAGTTATTCTTGAACATCAAGATATTGCTATATATGTCATTCAAGACCCAGACTGAAAATCTGTAAAATTTCTGACAATAAGTCGTTCATGATTGTAATGAAATACTTGGGGCAATTATTACAAAAATTATGGTATATGCTTACCGAATGCCAATGTTAGCCATTGTTTTCACAATATGGCAAGAAACCTAATACTGGCTTAAGTGATCGGCCATGTGGTCGAGCGTGAGGAAACATTTTCAACAAAAGCACTCAGAGAGCACACATCTCTGCCAAGACCCAGCTCATCCACTATTTATTATGAGTACAATTATAAAAAAATCATTTTAAAAAATCCTGCATCCAGCATTGGTTACAAAATTGGTGAAAATATGGTGTAAATCTGTCCAGTATTACCTTGGTGGAGGTAATAAAATTAAGGACAGGAAATAAATTGATATTTGGGTGTTGGTGATTGTGTTATAGAAAGACCTGTACATAGACATAAATGGAACCGGTTTTAACATCAGAAAATCCTTGTATATATTGTAAGTATTAAGTCTTGTATTAAGCATAAGTGATAGATATAACCAGACCCCAACTCTTAAGGATATTGGGGATTTCAGTTATCCAGAGTCCACTTTAATTGCTCAACCATGTGGGCATTGGTTTGAGCATCAATTTCCAACATCAGAAGACTGTGAATTTATAGGTACAAGTGAAAATTTAGGTATAACCAGAACCGAATTCTATGCATATTGCAGTCTCTAGTCACAGAGTCTTACCAAGATGTAACTACCATTTCTACAGATATTTTGCGAAGATAATAGTCCATAGTTTTCCGTCATGTCACATTTGGGGTGGCCAAAGAATAGGAAGATGAATTGTAAGCATGTGTGAAGTGTAATTTAATTGTAGATTATTTAACCCTGGCTCTTGAATGAAAAGTTAAACCCTAACTTTGACCTTTAGAGTTTATTTACTCTCCTCATTGAAATGAAAATCTGGACTTCCATGATATTCAGGTAGTTCTATGTCTGAATAGTTTTAGATGTAAACACTAGACATATGCATTGGAGAACTGATGCAAATTTGTATCCATCAGGAAGACATGAAGACTGCAATATGCATAGAATTCGGTTCTGGTTATACCTAAATTTTCACTTGTACCTATAAATTCACAGTCTTCTGACGTTCCAAAGCCAGTGAACCATCACTTGACCTTGAATAAGGGGACCAATGTCAAATGTGTCCACATCAGAAGATTCCCAGTCCATGATTTCCTATAGGTTGGTTTTACATTACAAACCTCTAGGACCAATAATAAGCAAGTTATAAGCACTTGTAAGTTTAACTATCTTTGTTTCACCTTGAAAAGAGGCCCAAGATCAAATTTGACCACATCAGAAGATTCCCAGCCAATGATTTCCTATAAGTTGGTTTCACATTGCAAACCTCTAGGACAAATAATATGCAAGTTATGAGCACTCTTAAGTTTGGCTATCCTTGTTTGACCTCGAAGGAGGAGCCCAAGGTCAAATCTAACCACATCAAAAGATTCACAGCTGATGATTTCCTATATGTTGGTTTCACATTGCAAACCTCTAGGACCAATAATAAGCAAGTTATAAGCACTTTTCAGTTTGGCTATCCTCGTATGACCTTGAAGGTGGAGCCCAAGGTCAAATCTGACCACATCAGAAGATTCCTAGCCATTATTTTCTATAGGTTGGTTTCACATTGCAAATCTCTAGGACCATTAATAAGGGAGAAATAAGCACTTTTCATGACTGACAAAGAAACTCTTGTGATGGCCACCGTGTTTTTCAAAATGTGGCCAAAAATATTCCCAGGCAAGATTTTGTAATGATAAACATATCCTGCGCATTTGAGATCTCTACCTATAATGCCCTTTGCTCTAGAGGGCCAACAAAACTCCTTGCTGAAAGTAAAAAAAACACCTGTGGCAGCCATCTTGTTTTTCAAAATGGGGCCAAAAATATTCTCAGGCAAGATTTTATGGTTATGAATATATCCTGCAAATTTGAGAAGTCTAGCTACAATATTTTTTTCGTTAGAGTGGTAACAGTGAAATCTCTGTATACACTGCGGCCGCGGAGGCATAACGAAGCGAAATCCATACAAATACACTATGTTCTTGAATACTTGTGAAAATAATTGATTCAAATTATATAAAAAGAATTAACAGAGACTGAATAATCTAAACTGACAGTATATTTGCTGTTGAATATGCATGAATATGTGTATTAATTAGGTAGAATCAATTGCCGCAAAAATTATTAATCCAATATCAGCAGTCATGTCATTACAACTTCCTGTTTGTTCTTTGAAAATGTAAAGAGACCACCACAACAATTGTTTCTTTTCTATCTTTTGTCCAGAGACACTGTACATAAATGATGGTATGTCCCACTGGAGCTGAATGGAAAGAGTAAGTTTTGCTTACAAATTAGCTTGATTAGTAGCAACTAGCAACCATGGATATTTTCTTTCTAAAATTATTGTGCTTATTTCAGTGCAAGCTTTGGCTAAATATTTGTAAGTATGGTACAAGGAGACACAATACAGGTTTCATTTTTTTCACTTTTTTTTCAGCAATCAAGCATAAGAACCTTTTTTTCAACATTAGTTTTTGTATGCATACTTAATCAGTAACACAATTTGGCTTAAAACTTTTGATATTGGCATCTTCAATAACATATGTGCACCAAAAGGATTGTCCCTAGTCTATGACATATTTTTTAAAAAGGTGGAAATCAGTCATATGATTTTATTTATTTAATTAAAAAAATCCATTTGAAAATGCTTATATAAGTAAATGCTCCATTAATAGGCAGCCTGACTGGAGGCAAAATCCAGCAAATATGCCTACAGCATCAACATGTCAATTGATGCCCAATGTTGCTACAGTGTACAGACTGCCAATAATCCATACCAGCTGGTACCAACTAAAAATGACCAGTCAGGTATCGGTACCCAAAATGTGCTTCAGGAGCCAAATGTGTGAAGTTTGGATATTGACTGTGATCAGACCAGAACAGCATAAAGATTAAAATATAATAAACAGCAGTTATTTTTTCGAACATTTGAAGTTTTATTTTATGAAGCAGCCCACCATTTTTATTCAGAAGCTGCCAATAATTTATATAAACTGTATCAATTATGATATAATTTAATTTTTTTTTCTCTTCCCCATAGCTTTTTATAAATCCCATGATATAAGTATATCATTACACAATGTATAAGTCCCTGCAGCATGAGAATTATGCTAAATAGGAAATCTCATTTCTTTTCCTTTGAATTCTATTAAACATTTACCATTTCAATTCCAAACTCGTGATATCATTGGTACACAAAATATTTCATACTTCAGATAAATATGGTACCAAATAGGTACCAAAAAATGAAAACTTAGGCAAAATCTTCGAAATCTGTGTACAAAATTGCAAATTTAATAAGTAAATTGAATTGTTTAAGTTAATACATTCCTAATGGACAATTAACTATATTGCCAGGGCAAGCCAGTCCTGTCGAATGCCAGAAAAAGATGTTTGGTGTCTCCACTGGCAGAACTGGATAGGTCGCCCTAAGTTGCTAGGTGGCATGCAGTACTTCCTTTCTGACTAGAGAACATAATGTTATGGCACCTTTTCATTTGGTGCATTTGTCTTCACTTTTCCTTATTTTACTTTTTCCTTATTCTCTAATGAGAATTCTAATTCTAACCAAGTCTTACAATGCTTAATCTCCCTTTAAAAACAGACTCTAAGCCACAACAAGTAGAGATTTTAGTTTTAAAATCCTGGAACCACAAAAATGGCTAGCTATCAGAATGAAGACATAGGATTAATAGAGGCTATGGTGGTTATGCTGTTAAGAAAGAAGTGAGAATTTTTGTGATGATAATGATGATAACATTTGGTTATATATTGTTGTGAATTTTTATTTTAGAATAATGTATTTATAAAATATAACAGGATATTTCACTGAAGATCAACTATTGAACTAAAGTTGCACTCTGATAGTGTATATAGTCTAAATATAGCAGAACTGTAACTGTAATGGGCAGAGAGACTGTAGTAACCAAATAGAGTGGCCGCAACCACAGATTGGCCGTAACCATAGATTGGCCATAACCGTAGATTGGCCATAACCATAGACTGGCTGCAACCTTAGATTGGCCGTAACCGTAGATTGACCTCAACTGTAGATTGGCCGTAACCGTAGATTGGCCGTAACTGTAGATTGGCCGCAACTGTAGATTGGCCGTAACCATAGAGCAGCCGTAGCCGAAGTGTACGGTGTGTGTGCTGTATTTATGTTCAAAGCAACAGGTTGTAAAGTTTGGTTGGTATTGTTGTGTCCGCAAGTTGCGGACTGGCCATTAAATTTGCCTATATAAGGCAGAGCATTCCACTGTAGAGAACAGTGTACAATGGGTTTCTGACTTGAGAAGTGAGAACAGAAGAGAACAGAATGGGTTTCTGACTTGAGAAACATAGTGTTGTGAGAACATCTTGTAAATATTTGTACATAAACACGTGTAAAGAAGTATAATTAAAAGATAGTTAGAAACTTTTAGTCTTTCTTTTGAAACTGTGTTATCATGTTCTAAGGAGCAAAACAAGAAACTTTTCACTCGGAGAAAATCCCCAACAATATCTTGATGCCACTTTTGTATCTTGATTGTATGGTTTACTTTTCATATGCATTGTTTTCTCCCACAACCTCAACTGCTCTACATGACGTGATTTAGGTTGTATTGAAAGGCAATGTGAAATGCCAATCCATCAATTGAGCTGACAAGAAATAAAAACACACATTTCAACCACTTTTACTATAAACCCTGTAAAAAGTTAGCTGATCTAGTTATATTAATCGAAAACAAAACATGTCAAGTGGTCTTTATTTATCTTTTTTTTTTGGTGGGGGGTGGGAGAGGTGATGAAGATATATAGCAACTGTCTTATGAGGTATGATACATGAAATTTGTCACAGTATAAAAACTTCATGATTCACCAGTGAGGATACTCCCCTTCTGTTTCTTTGACTTGCAGGTAATCCTTGAAACATTTATGGGTTTTGCAACAACATCAGGCCACTGATCTTGCCTAAAGCACAACTGGCAGAAATTTTTATTACTTTATTTAGCTTATTTTTAGTGGGTGCCCCCATTACTGAATTTCATATACTGTGGCAAGTTTCATATTACTTACTCAAAGAAACAAGAGGAGAGTGCCCGTGAACGGGCACTGTGTCAGCTGACTGAGTGTTTTTGATTTGGGAAGGTGATTATAGGACACAATAATTATCAGGAAAAGGGCTGTACAGAAATACAGTAAATGGTAACTGAACAGCAAGTTCAAAAGAAATTCCGAAGCTAACAGAAGAAAAGGATAAAAAAGTTGTGCCCTGTAAATGGTATTACGAAGGAAAATAACAAGGTAATTGTTTAAGTGTAAGAAATAGGTTAAAACATATTTAAAGAAATACTACAAATGCAATATCCTCGTTCGACCTTGAAGGAGGGGTCCAAAGGTCAAATCTGACCATACCAAAAGATTCCGAGCCAATGATTTCCTATGGGATGGTTTACCATCCCAAATCTCTGTCACCAATAATAAGCGAGTTGTAGGCACTTTCAATTTTCGCTATCCTCATTTGACCTTGAAGGAGGGTTCCAAGGTCAAATCGGACCATATCAACAGATTCACAGCCCATGATTTCCTGTCTGTTTACCATCCCAAACCTCTGGGACCAATAATAAGCGAGTTATAAGCACTTTTAAGTTTGGCTATCCTTGTTTGACCTTGAAGGAGGGGTCATTGAAGGTCAAATCTGACCACACCAAAAGATTCCCACCCCATGATTTCCTACAGGTTGGTTTATCATCCCAAACCTCTAGGATCAATAATAAGGGAGATATAAGCACTTTTCATGACTGACAAAAAACACCTGTGGCGGCCATCTTGTTTCTCAAAATGAGGCCAAAAATATTCCCAGACAACATTTTATGGTTATTAATATATACTGCAAACTTAAGAAAGCTAGCTATAATATTTTTTTTTCATCAGAGCAGTAATGGTGAAATCTCTCTCTACACACTGCGGCTATCCAGTGGATACAATGATTTACTCAACAGTGAGAACCTGAAAGTAGCTATTGCTCAGCTATGCCATGACATAGAGGTCTGCAATTTCACTATGTTATAGCTGACCAAAAATTCTGTGAATAACATATTTAACAAATTACTCTAAATGTAATAGTTTTCAAGTTACAACTGATTTACTCAACAGTGAGAACCTCAAAGGAACTATTACTCAGCTATGCAATGAGCTACATGTCTGAAATTTTACTATGTTATAGCTAACCCAAAAGTAGGTGAACAACATATTTAAGCAAACTACTGTAAATGCAATAGTTTTCAAGCTACAACTGATTTACTCAATAGTGAGAACCTGAAAATAGCTATTGCTCCGCTATGCCATGAGCTATAGGTCTGTAATTTCACTATGTTATAGCTGACCCAAAAGTAGGTGAACAATATATTTTAACAAAATGCAATATTTTTCAAGTTATAGCTGATTTACTCAACAGTCAGTACCTGAGAATAGCTATTGCTCAGTTGTGCCATGAGCTATAGGTCTATAATTTCACTATGTTATAGCTGACCCAAAAGTAGCTGAATAACATATTTGCACAAATTTCTGTAAATGCAATAGTTTTCCAATTATAACTGATTTACTCAACAGTGAGAACTTCAAAGTAGCTATTACTCAGCTATGAAATGAGCCACAGGTCTGAAACTTCACTATGTTATAGCTGACCCCAAAATAGGTGAATAACATATTGAAACAAAATACTCTAAATGCAATAGTTTTCAAGTTATAAGTGATTTACTCAACAGTGATAACCTAAAAGTAGCTATTACTCAGCTATGCCATGAGCTACAGGTCTGAAATTTTACTATGTTATAGCTGGCCCAAAAGTAGCTGAATAACATATTTATACAAAATTCTCTAAATGCAATAGTTTTTAAGTTACAAGTGATTTTACTCATGATGGAAGTTACTGAAAAGCCCAAAAGTAGCTATTACTCACTTAGCTATTGAGACAGACACCCAAGTTACTCACCATATTGTAGCTATGAAAAAAGTAGCTGAATAACATATTTTAACAAAATGCTCTAAATGCAACACTTTTCAAGTTATAAGTGATTTACTCAACAGTGATAACCTAAAAGTAGCTATTACTCAGCTATGCCATGAGCTACAGGTCTGAAATTTTACTATGTTATAGCTGACCCAAAAGTAGCTGAATAACATATTTATACGAAATTCTCTAAATGCAATAGTTTTCAAGTTATAAGCGATTTACTCAACAGTGATAACCTAAAAGTAGCTATTACTCAGCTATGCCATGAGCTACAGGTCTGAAATTTCACTATGTTATAGCTGGCCCAAAAGTAGCTGAATAACATATTTATACGAAATTCTCTAAATGCAATAGTTTTTAAGTTACAAGTGATTTTACTCATAATGGAAGTTACTGAAAAGCCCAAAAGTAGCTATTACTCACTTAGCTATTGAGACAGACACCCAACTTACTCACCATATTGTAACTATGAAAAAAGTAGCTGAACAACATATTTTCACAAAATGCTGTAAATGCAACATTTTTGAAGTTATAAGTGATTTAGTGCATGATTTCATGAATTTTAATGCATTAAAAATTATTAAAAAAATTTATTAAAAAAAAAGTAAGACAGATCCAGGTCTCATACTCACACGAGAGAATCTACCTCTGGCCTAGTACATATATGCAAGATATGAGAGAAATCCCTGCAATAGTCACTGAGAAAATTGTGATAAAAAGTTGAAATTTTCACACTTTTGGTGGGGGTACCCCCCTTGTAATGTCTCTAGCAAACAGACGAACAGACAGATTTGCATGCCTTGAACAATTTTTCATCCTCGATAGATAAGGTATCTTTTAAAAAAAACAGCATGTCTCTAGGTCTTGTAGTTTTGGAGAAGAAGTTGTTCACACGGACGCGGACACGTACGCCCACACCGCAGAGTGATGACATAATGTCAGCTGACTGATAAGTCAGCTGACATAAAAACAAATATTTCTCAAGATAAATAAGGAAGCAGAAGTTTTACTTTTGTTGACAGCTGACATGCATTCTACAAATGTGTCCTCAAAAAACCAACATCACATGACAAAATGCTTTTACAACTCATGTAACTTGAGCAGTTAAAAATCCCAAGATCTACTGTGAAAGATAATATGGGCATAGACTTCGGAGTGATCTGAGGGCCATAACTAGCCTTGCTTAAGGCTTCAATTTCTTTGTAATTATAGTTCCAGTTTCTGTTAATAAACTTTCACTTTCCACAATGAATTCTTACATATACTGGCTTTAAAATTACAACTCCAGCTCGTCTATTGAGCTTGTATCCCCTAACACGTATACTAGTGATCTATGAACACCAAACTTTTATGATCATGTTTGAGAAGGATTTTGTTCAAATCTGAGCTTTAAGCAAGGCTAGCCTATAATAGACAGTGGGTGGGATTAAGTATCAACACAGGTGTTCCAGTGTAGATTCATTTGTGTGTGAGGGCAAGGCTTTTTACATGTGAAAGGTGTGTTTATCAACTAAGGGCAGCTGTTTACATTGATACAACAGACTGCTTTATGTTGCCATTATCTAGTGTCCAGGTTCATAACATGAATAAAGCCCATTCCACATATCTGCGGCAGGGGAGCATTACTTGTCTCCTTATGACAATTTAATTCTTCCATAATGAACAAATTGGATTAGGATGCTTTGTATAGCTCAGAGAGGCCCTCAGTGGCCTTGTGGTTAGCAAGTTTGGCATCTAATCACAGGTTGTCACCTCTGTGTGGTTTGAGTCCTACAAGTGGCAATGCTGAGAACCTGTCCCAATATGACCCTGGCTGCTAAATAGGACGTAAAACCCCAACTTAGCCCATATTACTTTTATTTTTAAAATATACTTATTCTGAGATGTTTTCTGAAGTAAAAATTCTAAGGAAAAAGAAAAAGCTTCTAAGAATAAAGTGTTTCTTTTTTCCAAATTGCCATACCGAGTATTTTCCATGCAACAAAAATTCATCTAATAAAGTGGTAATATAAATCCATTCAGTAAAATTACCTTTTTAGATAGACATTAAATTACTCTGTCACCAGAGGTCCTATTCCAGTGAAATGTGCCCTGTTACCTAGAGGTCCTGGTCAAGTCAAAGGGATCCTGTGAGCCTTAAAGATTTAACTCAATATGGTGATGGTTGAACTGTCTACGTATATGTGTACATACAAGTGATTACTGTTGCCTTTGTTATAGATAGATAGATAGATCTTTATTCAGCATTACATTACAATGAAATAATACAACAATTTAAAATAAATGCTGAAAGGAAATGTCAGAGGTTCAAATGATCTTATAAGTAGACATCCCTAAATTTGGACAGAATTGACAACAGAAAGTTAAGAACATACAATAAATTCTGAACAGAAATGCCTGAAGTACAAATGAACTTATTAGTAAATATTACTTAACTTGGAGTCCAAGTCTATCCGGTGGATACAATGAACATGCTAATTTGAACTGTTCGTCTGTTAATTAAATTTTAACATACTTGACAAAATACTTAATAATGGAAAAATATAGATTGAGACACACACACACACAAGAAAAAAAATTGTAATTTTGTACACAGATCCATAACTTCCATTTGACATACCATAATTTGTTAGATAGGCAATGGTTTTTTATATTTAGTGAGGAATCCTTCTTTTAATCTGTTTTTGAAGCTTATTATAGATGGTAGCAATCTTATATGTGATGGAATTTGATTGTACAGTTTAACCACTATAATACTAGGACATCTACTTTTCTGGAAAGTTTTGGGGATATTTTGATAAATTTTTCCACAGTTACTTGTATTATTAGTTATCACTGATGTGGCAAGGTCTTAATTCTCCTGCACATATGTACTGTATTCCTGACTGTGCTAAAGTGATTTAAAAGTCACTTATCCCCAAAGTTACTTGTTAATAGACGATAACCTTTTGTTTGTTATTGGATGACATAGTGATTAAGGTCACCATGATGCACAATATTTGTGATATCATGATACTGTGTTTGTGACATCACAATTTGATGTAAATCTGTATATTAAATACACACAATATAATGAATGTATAACATTAAAGACAAAATGAAAGGTACCTTTGCTACATTGTATAGCAGGCAAGCTAAGATCACAACTCAGAATGTATTAAGTTCAACAGTGCTGCTCATGTGTGCAAGTCCCTTTACCATAAAAACTGTGTTACCCAAATATGGAAGAAAGATTGGACAATATGATATGGGACCCCCCCCCCCCCCCCAACCCATCTTATCTTCCTTTGAATTAAGGCATACTGGGTATTATGACATTTTCATATTTTCTGACAAAATATTGGCCATTGTAAAAATTCAGCATCTTGTTGAAGTGGTGAATTTCATCTGTCATCTGTTATAGAAATATTCCCATCTCTTTCTACTCTATACCAATACATGTATTACAGTTACATGCATTAAAACCTACTATGACCTATCACATGCTAAGCTAACATGTACACAGTGGAGAGCTGAGGTAGGGTGAAATAGCTATGTGGGGCAGCTCATATTTTATTATCCACCGCATGTTGTATTTGACCTGTATAGGGCGATAGGAATCCAGGGCAAAACCCCACTGAGTGGAGTTATGCCCAGTGGGGTTTTGTCCGTTTACCGGGCAATATACAGAGTTGGATATATTTTATCTGTATACAACGGCGCCTCCCTACAATGGATAATTAGTGTAAATAACTTCTGGTTCTGCACTGATATGTTGGAAACTATGTAACCTCCAACTATGTATTGTATATTACTAGAAAGGTTTTTAAACAGCGCTTCTGCTCGTGTCTGTTGTATAAAAATCTAAACAGAAATGGCTGAGAAATCACAATTAAGTATCGAGGTTTTCATATTCACTGATGCCCCTGTATATATGTCAGCTATTTTCACCTTCTCTCTTTAAATAGGAATTCATTTCACTTACAAATTATACAAAATGGTGGACGCAGTCAAACAATATTGTTATCTTCATTCGTGATATTTTTTTCTGCATATGTCATCTGGGAAGTTTCCCTATTTAAATGCACACTATCTATATACAAGGTCCATTTACGGAACAATAAGGTCAAGGTTATGAAGCAATAGTCAAGTAGGTGTTGAAACAACTGCACAGAATAGTATAAACGGGCCATTAAAATGGATGTGCCAAGATCCCCAAAACCAGGTCAAGTTTACCATCTAAATTACACATTTGAAATGCTTTTTCCATTACTTTAAGTTGATTTCCATTTGTGGATATTAGAAATTAATGTTTTTATTGCGTAAAATACCCTTACCTTATCCTCACTAGTGTTTACGTGTTAGCGGGAGCGTACATGGACGACCAGACGAGAATATTGTTTTTAAAAACGAATATCCTTGTCGGTACCAGTATGTATGCGCATGACTGCGCATGCGCCTACACTGGAATAACCCCTATTAGCCTCACTTTTAATTTGGTCGTCAGGGAGTGTACATCGTAAACAAAGATTGTTTTCAACTATGGCAGAAGGTCAAATAAAAAGTAAAGGACAGAAGTTAGCGGCTGGTTGTCGCCATACTTCTTTTGAATGGGATCACCATCGTTTCTGCCTCTCTTGTAGAGAGAAGAACAAAGGTGATGACGTCTGTGTTACTTCTAAAGAGGAGGATTGCTTTGTGTGCCTCCAATTCACGGCTGATCAGAAGAAAAAACTCAAAGCAAGGAAAGCTTATGAGAAGAAAAAATCCACTAAAGAAACGATCTCTAAAGAGGTCGAAGATTCCCTTCTAGGGTCTGAAGATATTCAGCCCTCTCAAGCTACCAGTAAAGAAAAGTCTTCCCATTTACCTTCCACTTCTTCTTCCTCAACTGTGTCTAATGATCCCTTACAGCTTATACTAGCACGTCTAGAAGCTATGCAGGGTCGTATTCAGGTTTTAGAAACTAAAACCACAGAGACAGCTACACAAGAGGTTTTTGGAGAGACTGCAAGTCGTGAAGATCCCAGGTCCATTTTTGCTATGACTGAAGAGGAAGATCATAGTGTGGCTCAAGAAGAAATAGAGCAGAGAACGCATCACAAACGAGCGCGTTCTCTCTCTCCTCACTCTGAACAAAAATTTTCTTCGAAAGAAGAAGAGATAGACGAAGATCCTTCCTACAGACAGTTTTTAGCCTCTATTAGGGGTTTGTCAGAACTTTCAACTCCAGAGGAATATAAGGAGGTTCCATCGAAGATCTTTGGGTCGAAGGACCGAAAGAAGAAATTATCTGTCTTACCTATGTGTTTACCTCCAGTGGTGGAAATTAATGCTAGATGGACAGAATTGGAAAAGAAAGTTGCAGGGAATCCATCTGAGAATGGGGAGAGACTTCACTCAGCACCTTTCAATTCAGATACTTTTCTACCTTACACCAGACCCAACATGAAGTTCTACAGGTCTACCACTTCTGAATTTGCCATCTCTGCACCTAAATGTCAAGATTCCTTCAAATCTATTTGCTCAAAATCTACCTCTGCTCCATCTTACATTTCTGTTCCAACTCGTCAGTTTACAACTATGGAATCAGTAAAACGCGAGCATGTTCAGGTGTTGGGGTTTGTCAGTCACTTTATTAGGGCTCTTGAGAAATGTGCATCTAATATGGAGGAGATTGTACAGTCTGGTGCTTCCAACATGGAAGACAGTCTCAGTAAGGATATGGAAGAACTGATGTCTTACATTCAGCTACAGTATTCAACTATAGCTTCCATTGAAAGAGCTCTGGAAACTGTTGTGGAAGCTTCAATGACAATGTCCTGCAATATGCAGCTTGCTAGGAGGGATACTATCTTAAAGTACTCAGCCCCTCACTTACACGAGCACGATAGGAACAGATTGAGGAGATCTGGTTTCACTTCAACAGATTTGTTTTCGCCCTCAGTTCTCAACAATGTGGAGAACAAATACGAACGCAGCCGTTCTCCCAAAAGACAGAAGATGGATTCGAAACCCATTTTCAATTCTAGGAAAGGAAGGGCTGACTACAATAATTCTTCATTTCCAAACACATCCTCAAAGAATTCTTTTCGTGGCCAGCAAGATAACAAGCCACAATTCAAACCCACACAGGCCACCAGAGGAGGTCGTGGGGGGAGAAGGAAATGACTATACTCAAGAAGCATTGCTACCTGGAGGCCGTTTACAGTTATTCTACAAGGTATGGAAAGAAAACGGTTGTCATCCCAGAGTTGTGCACATTCTACAACACGGTTACGAGATCATTTTGACAGATCCAATCGAATTGGCTCGACATCCCACAATTCACAGTGGTTATGCCAATCAACAAAAACAAAACTTCCTGTTGGAATGTGTACAGCAAATGTTACAGAAAAAAGCAGTGATTCCGGTAAGAATGTCTGCAACTCTGGGATTTCACAGCAGGTTATTTCTAGTACCAAAGCCGGGGAAGAAATGGCGCCCAGTAATAGATCTCAGTGTTCTCAACAGTCATTTAACAGTTCCAACATTCAAAATGGAAACCGCCGAGGTGATAAGAAACTCCATTTGCAAAGGGGAGTGGGTAGTTTCTGTAGATCTTACAGACGCGTATTTTCACATTCCTATTCACCAAAGATCTCAAAGCCTACTTTGGTTTCATGTAGGGGGGCGTTCGTTCCAGTTCAAAGCACTACCCTTCGGCATTGCGACGGCTCCACTCGAATTCACTCGTGTAGTCAAGGAGGTAAAGCTAATGCTTCAAAACAGGGGTATTCGCATCCACCAGTATTTAGACGACTGGCTTTTGCGAGCTCCAACACAGCAGATTTGCATGGAGCAGTCAAAACAACTGGTAGAATTCGTGCAGGAATTAGGTTGGGTGATCAACTTCAAAAAATCAGAGTTGACACCAACTCAAAAATTCGATTTCCTGGGCTACAGGTTCGACTTGGTCAAGGGCGAGGTTTTGCCTACAGAAAAAAAATGGCAAATTTTGAAAAATGCCATAGAAGATCTGGACAACAGTGTCACAACAACTCCCAGGATCCTAATGTCTTTCATAGGGATCCTGGCAGCTCTAGAGAAGACAGTCCCAATGGGCAGGTTGCATATGAGACCCTTCCAATGGTACTTGAAAACCCATTGGAAGTATCCCCAATCATTGGACAAGATCATCCCATGCTCACAAATTTTGAAAAAACATCTCATATGGTGGAAAGATCCAAAAAATGTTTTGACAGGGTCTCCCCTACATGCAGAGGAGCACAATCTCCTGTTGTTTACAGATGCTTCGGTCAAGGGTTGGGGAGCACATTTGGGAGACCTGACAGTCAGTGGACTGTGGTCGGACAGAGAGACAAATTTGCATATAAACATTCTGGAACTAAAAGCAGTGTTTCTAGCAATAAGGTCTTTTCAAACCCATCTTTTGAACAAGAGAGTCTTGGTGGCCTCAGACAATTCAACAGTGGTGGCCTACCTCAACAAACAGGGGGGGACTCATTCACTAGAAATGTGTCTCATGTTATGGCGTCTCATGGCTTTTTGTCATCCCAGAGCAATTTTGCTGAGGGCTCGACACATACAGGGCTGTCTCAATGTGATAGCAGACAGCCTCTCACGCAGGGACAAGGTCATACAGACAGAATGGTCTCTTCATCCCAAAATTTTTCTAAGGATTTGCCAAATTTGGCACAAACCAATGATAGACTTGTTTGCCACCAGAATGAACAACAAGCTACCCCTATATGTGTCTCCAGTCCCAGATCCAAATGCAATGGCGGTAGATGCATTGAACATCTCTTGGGAGGCAATGGACGGTTATGTTTATTGTCCAATAGCTCTAATTCCCAAGGTAGTCCAAAAGATGAGGTCTTATGCATGTCAAATGATTGTAGTGGCCCCAGGGTGGCCAGGGATGAGTTGGTTTTGGGATCTCATAGACCTTTCCACAAAACCTCCACTGTTTCTTCCACATTGGGAGTGGCTTCTGAAGCAACCATTCAGTCAAAAATTCCATCAAAACCTTCCTTATCTCAATCTTCATGTTTGGCATCTGGAATCGAGACCAAATCACCTCAAAAATTCTCAAGCACAGTGGCAGAGAGAATTAAGGCACCTCAGAGATTTTCATCCAGAAGGGTCTATGAATCAAGGTGGTCCATTTTTGAATCATGGGGTAAAGAGAAGCAGGTGGAATTCGAACAACCATCTATTTCCACAATAGCAGATTTTTTGATTCATTTATTCAATGAGAAAAATTTGAAACCCACTACCATTGCAGGTTATAGAACAGCTATAGCAGATCATTTGGGACCAGCAGGCAATGATATCAGTCACAGTTTTGAGCTTAATAGACTGATTGCGAGTTTTCATAGAGATAGACCAGTAAAAGATAGAGGCGTACCTTCTTGGGATTTATCTTTGGTCCTTCTGGCATTAACTAAGTCGCCTTTTGAACCTCTGAAGGATGCTCCTTTGAAATTACTAAACTTCAAAACAGTGTTCCTTATGACCTTGGCATCAGGCAGAAGGAGAGGTGAAGTACATGCTTGGACCTTCAAATCCCTGAAACATAAGGCTGGTTGGAAGGAGGTCACAGTGGCTCCTTCATCAGTGTTTCTGTCCAAGAACCAGTTGGCTTCGGATGGACCTAATGTGGTTCAACCAGTGGTCATTCCAGCTCTTAAACCAATTTTGGACTCATCTTTATCTCAGGACATGACTTTATGCCCAGTCAGATCTTTAAGATACTATGTTGATAAGACAAAGGACATTAGGGATGGAAAACACCTTTTGTTTGTTTCTTTCAAGAATGGTTTTTCAGGAGATATTCAAAGAGCGACTATATCATCCTGGATAAAGCAAACGGTCATTTTGGCTTATCAGGAATCTGACCTTGAAACTCAAAAATTATCTAGAGTCAAGGCACATGATGTCCGTTCTATGGCGGCTTCATTGGCTTTCAAGGGTGGAGTCTCTCTTGATCAGATTTTAGGTGCATGTTTTTGGAAATCTCATACGACATTCACTAACTTCTATCTGAAGGATGTATCTTGGAAGTCAAAAGAGGGGGCAGAATATTCATTGGGTTCGGTAGTTTCTGCTCAACATATAGTTCATTTATAGTACGTATTTTAAATGAATTTAGCTATATATGAATCATAAGTATTTTCAACTTGTCTTGTGTTGTGTTATCCAGTTTTATGCTTATTTTTATATATTTACAGGCCATCCAGGGAGGTGTTTGTAAATATTTCCTGTTGGTTCGTTGGAAGTTTAGAAGTTGATGTTATGAGTTGATTATTGTTGCAACCACCTTTTCAAGCAAGTTGATAACAGCCTTTGATATACAGAAAACTCTAACTGCACATAGGGCCAAGGATCCAAGGGCTATAGGTTAGTCTTGCAAATATAACAGATTTACAAGTGTTATTTTGTCAAGTTAACTTTTTTGTGTAACATAGCCTAATACTTTATCCTCACAAGGGTGCTTGATAGTGATTCTTTGGCTTATTGTTTGGTTATTCCTACATTTGGTGTCAAAAAATATTGAAAATCCCACCACCTGTATGGTTGTAATCAAGCACTAGTGAGGATAAGGTAAGGGTATTTTACGCAATAAAATGTAAAAATTTTATTGTAATTTAACTTTTTATAAGTTAAATACTTATCCTCACTAGATTCGAATTCCCACCCATCCAACCCCACATTTTCAAGATTTTTGGTTTACAATACAACGTATTGACTCCCAAAATTAAAAGTGAGGCTAATAGGGGTTATTCCAGTGTAGGCGCATGCGCAGTCATGCGCATACATACTGGTACCGACAAGGATATTCGTTTTTAAAAACAATATTCTCGTCTGGTCGTCCATGTACGCTCCCGCTAACACGTAAGCACTAGTGAGGATAAGGTAAGTATTTAACTTATAAAAAGTTAAATTACAATAAAATTTTTACAATTTAGCCTGGTTACGTATTGTATAATCGTATCTTTATACTGAACACAATATTTCCATGTACTACAAGATTCAAAGTGCTACTTGATCAATCCTAATTGCACAAGTACAGCCCAATCTCTCTAATGACTGACTTTCCCTAACTGAAAGTCAAAGGTTCAAAGATGTCCATTTATCAATGTCCCTTAGGTTTTTTATCCTGCCACAGCAGATAAGACCCAATAACAGAGGACCGCCATTTTAAGTGGTCATCCAAGCCACTGTGTATCTTCCTGTACCTGGGTTCAAACCCACTTCCTCTGTGTTTCTGAGTGAGTGTGTTACCCACCAGGTTACAGAGATATGTTTATTATCTATCTAGTGATACAAGAATTAACAAAGTTCAGCTGTATTGCTAGCATAACTACACAGTGCAACTTTTGTCTCCTGGCCATATTAGGAAAAAATCCAAAAATAGCATCAGAGATGCCCGTACCCCACAGCCTTGGGAAATATTTTCAACACCATGAGATATAGAAGTACTGTACCAGTACAAACTTCAGGATACTTTCAGAGCACTGTCAGTTATATAAAGGTCCAAACAATGTTTAAATGGAGAAATAATGTTTAAAAGAAAGATAATGCGTATAAAGATGAAGTATTAAAACAAGATAATTCAATAACAAGATGACAGCATTAATCAGTAAACTAAAATTCAACACTCTTTATCTACATCTGCATGGCCGAATTATGGTTTAGATGGTTTGAATATTACCATCCATACAGAAGTGGTAATACATTTAATGAATGCTTATTGTGGTGTTGGAGCAAAATCTGTGGCTCACTTGATGAAATTCTATCTCTTACAATGGGAAGTTATGAAAGTAAAATTCTTAATAAATTCTAATATGACTTTTGCTTAATCTGCATCAAAAGACAGACCCAAAGGTCCAAGAAGATTTTAAAGGTCAAGGTCACTACGACAAGCTAAAAGGTCAAATTAAGGTCACACCATGATAATATACACCTATAGCCCCTAACCAATGTCCCTACCAAGTATCAACTTCCTACACCTTACGGTTTCCGAGATATAGCCCTGACAAGATTTTATAGGTCAAGGTCACTATGGCAAGGTCAAAGGTCAAATCAAGGTCACACCATGATGCTGCACACCTACACCCCCTAACCAATAACTCTACCAAATATCAACTTCCTACACCTTACAGTTTCAGAGATATAGCCCGGACAAGATTTTATAGGTCAAGGTCACTACGGCAAGGTCAAAGGTCAAATCAAGGTCAGATCATGACGTTGCAAAACTACACCCCCTAACCAATGTCCCTACCAAGTATCAACTTCCTACACCTTACGGTTTCCGAGATATAGCCCGGAGAAGATTTTATAGGTCAAGGTCACTACAGCAAGGTCAAAGGTCAAATCCTGGTCAGACCATGACGTTGCACACCTACACAGCCTAACCAATGTCCCTACCAAATATCAACTTCCTACACCTTACAGTTTCCGAGATATAGCCCGGACAAGATTTTATAAGTCAAGGTCACTACGGCAAGGTCAAAGGTCAAATCAAGGTCAGACTATGACGTTGCACAACTACACCCCCTAACCAATGTCCCTACCAAGTATCAACTGCCTACACCTTACAGTTTCCGAGATATAGCCCGGACAAGATTTTATAAGTCAAGGTCACTACGGCAAGGTCAAAGGTCAAATCAAGGTCAGACTATGACGTTGCACAACTACACCCCCTAACCAATGTCCCTACCAAGTATCAACTGCCTACACCTTACAGTTACAGAGATATAGCCCGGACAAGATTTTCAAACTCAAGGTCACTACGGCAAGGTCAAAGGTCAAATCAAGGTTAGAACATGACGTTGCACACCTACACCCCCTGACAAATGTCCCTACCAAATATCAACTTCCAACACCTTACGGTTTCCGAGATATAGCCCGGACAAAATTTTATAGGTCAAGGTCACTACGGCAAGGTCAAAGATCAAATCAAGGTCACACCATGACGTTGCACACCTACACCCCCTAACCAATATCCCCACCAAGTATCAACTTCCTACACCTTACAGTTTCCGAGATATAGCCCGGACAAGATTTTATAAGTCAAGGTCACTACGGCAAGGTCAAAGGTCAAATCAAGGTCAGACTATGACGTTGCACAACTACACCCCCTAACCAATGTCCCTACCAAGTATCAACTGCCTACACCTTACAGTTTCCGAGATATAGCCCGGACAAGATTTTATAAGTCAAGGTCACTACGGCAAGGTCAAAGGTCAAATCAAGGTCAGACTATGACGTTGCACAACTACACCCCCTAACCAATGTCCCTACCAAGTATCAACTGCCTACACCTTACAGTTACAGAGATATAGCCCGGACAAGATTTTCAAACTCAAGGTCACTACGGCAAGGTCAAAGGTCAAATCAAGGTTAGAACATGACGTTGCACACCTACACCCCCTAACCAATGTCCCTACCAAGTATCAACTTCCTACACCTTACGGTTTCTGAGATACAGCCCGGACAAACTATTTCCCGCCGCCCGCCCGCCCGCCCGCCCATCCGGACACCATGGGTGAAAACAATACCCTGACAGCCCTAAGCTAAAGCCTTAAGGGCTGTCGGGTAAAAACTTGGTTGGCTAATAGAAGAGTTTGGGTGGCTGCTGTATCACAGTGGTAACACACTTGCCTTCCAACACTGAGATCAGAGTTTGAATCCCAGCCCAACATCAAGTTGGAAAGCTGGTAGTTGCTTGCTGTTGGTCAACTGTTTACAGTACAGAACCTTGACCAAATGTATCTACTGATTTCCTCCATTTTTCTAACTATCTATCACAATATAACTGAAACAAGGGTACTAGGTGTGGTGTAAAACACTAAAAAACTAATAAAAATACAAGAGTTATGAAATGGAAAAAGTAAAAATTTACTATATATTAATAAAACACCATGAAATACAATTTGCAAGAGACAGGTCATAAACATTATATATAGAAATTGTGATAATGGAATCTCAACTTTATAAGCTACATTTGCTATAAATAAGGCAATTGACAGTCATACAGTTAGATTTACTTTACTCACAATATTTAAAACCTCTATTTAACATGTGCAGAGACAAAGGACTTTCTGTGTTCTGAAAGCCCAGTGGATTGATTGTAGATTTCACTGGGACAATTTTTTTTCATCTGTATTCTCCAATTCATCTGATCATCTGGTGAGTTGTATGATCAATACACACTGGCAAACTGCTCATACAGTATGTCTCTCTTACCTGACACTAAATAGGTGAGAAACACTTACACTGTTTTCACAACTGATACGCATCCCACTTCAATGAAGGGCTTTGACAATTTTTTTTGATATTCTGCTTATTTTCTTCTTAAAATAAGCCCTCTCACTAATCAATGTTTGTGCAATAACACTGCACTAATATATTAAGTAAATAAAACAACATTCACAAATTTCCAAAATCATTGAGTCATATCAATTTTGAATGCCCACTTAACTTTTGTTTTTTTTTGTTTGTTTTATTCTTCAAATTGTTTTTATTAGTTTTGTATTCACAATTTTTTTTATCTAATTTCCAAAAAGCTAATTACATAATTATGTTTGATGCTCAAACTTTTTTGTCCTAAAATTTTTCATGGATGACAATTATGACAACATACACTTAGCCCTTGTATCCTGGGGCGGTATTCACTAACATTCCTATCTTAGTCTTAGTCCTAACTTTAGAAGTTTATCATTTTAATCATATGCCTGGTTTTATTTTTATTACAGTAAGCACAATTTTAGCTCTTAAATCTTCATGTAGAATCAATATACTTTTAAATTAGTAACTGAATTTGATAATTGATTTAGAGTATCGTTAGAAATTGATGATTGATAATTGTGTATAAGATAGGACTAAGACCAGGAATGTTAGTGAATACCGCCCCTGGTTCCTGGAACAACAGATTGTCTGTCACAGATTGCATACATTGAAACCCACATTTAATCCTGACAGTCCAGTCCCTGGAACAGCAGATGACCTATTGCAGATTGAATATGTGGAAACTTGCACTTATCTTTGGCAGTCTGGTTCTTGGAACAGCAGATTTTCTATGATAGATCATACACATTGAAACCTGCACTTATTTTGTAGTCTGGTCACTGAAATAGCAGATTAAGTATCAAAGATTTATTGTCTTGCAGTATGGCTGATAGGACAGCAGATTGTGTCTCACTGATTGTATTTGTGGAGACTGGCACGTATGACTTGCAATCTAGTCCTTGGAACAGCGGATCCCCTACAGCAGACTATGTACATGGATAGCTGACTTTTGATGACCATACAATCTCCAATTAACATCATAATGTGCATCAAATTAAAGCTTTTAGCATAGACTTATCTTTATGATGATTGAATCTGATATTGATAGTGTGAACCAGATATATGTCTATTTGAACATGAAGTTGAATATAAGCTTTAAAATCTCCAATGTAGAAGTTTGGTATACTTGAATCATTTGCAGTCCAGTTGTTGAACTGCTGATCACATACATGAAAACATATAGAATAGAATAGAAACGAAACATTTATATAGCGCAAAATTGATGTAACATCCTCTAATGCGCTTGAGCTCAAAAAGGGAAAGTCCAGGGACGTATCAGGTCGAGATCCAAAATTAGCGCCCACCAGGGAGATGTACTATGGTGGAGGATATGCTATGATATGCACTCATTCAGTGTTGTCTAATATTTCCCTGATACTGTATGCATAGGAACATCCACTTCCCTCGATCAAGCTGTCATATCCCTGTAATTACAGATAGCATCCACTCAGTTCAAGCTATCTGATCCTTGGAAGTACAGATTACCTGCATGGGAACAAGCACTTACCCCTAGCTGTCTGATCCTTAGAAGTACAGATTACCTGCATGGGAACAAGCACTTACCCTCGCTGTCTGATCCTTGGAAGTACTGATTAACTGCATGGAAACAATCACTTACCCCTAGCTGTCTGATCCCGATGCTTTTTGTGGTACACACAGATGAGCAGGAGGATGAGAGCCAGGAGGATCAAAATTCCTGTCACACCGGCTGCTACCACAGCCAGAGAGGTACCCTGTGTCTTGTAGTCCTGAAAAATAGCAGGTATAGAAATTGAAATAAAGGCCTTTGAAAGTTCAGTTCACTGTTTGACCATGAAGGAGGGCCAAAAGTTGAAATCTGACCACATCAGGAGACCTGCAGGCCAGGGTTTCCTGTATGCTATATCAACATTCCTAACCTATACAAGCAACAAGAGAGATATAGTCCCTTTTCGTTTCATCATTTGACCTTGAAGGAGGGGTCACAGGTCAAATCTTACCGCATCAGAAGATTCACATCACATCTTTCGTACATCTGGTTATACATATACATTTACGGAGAATTTGGTCTAACTTAAAGTTGTAAAATCTCAGCCATTTACTTCTATTTATGGCAACCTCTAGTTATACCTACTTTGAGTAATACCAAATATACTATGCAATTTAACTCTTGTATAATTAACACTTACACTTAACTCTTTTATAATTAACACTTACATGATAACTGCAATAGGTAATCTATTTGTTTGGTATTCAGACATAATAACGCACCAGAGAAGAATCAGGTACAGAATAACAAAACAGTGACATTTTGTCACACCTCTTTGCTGGATATTGACACTTTTGAAAGCACAAGAACTATAGCTTCTATTTATACGTTGTTATACATATTGAAAAACAACACTTTGTGCCTCAAATTGGTCCCCCTGTGGGTCCGGGAAGCTAAGAATAGGCCCAACGTGTACTCCTGCATATCATAAGAGGTGACTAAATAGAGGAAATACATATCACAACACTAAGCTTGACTAGTTTGTACAGAATGAGTTTTTATTTTATTTTATTTTTGTTTGTTTATTTTATTTGTTTTGAGAATTCTATTCTGTTTATGATTTGTATTTGTTTTTATTGCATTTGTTTCTGTACAGTTTGTTGTTTGTTCTAGTCATTTTTTTTGGATCTTATTTTGTCAGTCTTTTTATCCATTGATTCTATTTAAAATATTGTTTAATGTATTTTTGTTTTAATCTGTATACCTAGTCACAAGTTTTTTTTTGTATATTCTTCATGTTGTAAATATTGTTTAGTTAAAGTATTTACTAATTTTATTGGTGCAGAATAACGCCAAGGTGTTCTTGCAACTTAAATTTTAACTAACTTAACTGCATCCAATTAGGTTCTAGTTATAGCCACACTCAGCAAGTCCAACTTCTCTTCTAGTTTTCCTTGTATTATGCACTAATAATTGTTGTGACTTAGAAACTACTTCTACTTATGGCAATATTCTACTTGTACCAGTACTACTTACACCAAATCTCCTGAACAACATATTGTAATTTCTGTTATAAACACCCAGGGGCTAAGCATTTTTTTTTAAAAATGGGATGTTTATAAACAACAAAAAGGACTGGTATAAGATTTTTTTCATAAACAACTAGATTAAAATGTTGCTAAATTAATTCTCTCTTTCTTGTGTTTTTTGGACTTACTTCCCTTACTTATTTACAGGTGTAACATTTAACAAAGATAATTAGTGAAAAAAATTACTAATGCCACATATTTTTTTTACATACCGTATTTATCTGTATAAACGCCCCCTCCCTATTAATCCCCCCCCCTCTTCTCAACCTTTGCAAAGTTCATATTTCGGGGTTTTACATCCCTCTCAACAGCCACCAGCCTTGTGATTCCGGGATTCTGAAAAAAGATGCGTTTTAGTATTTCCCCAATCGAATACCGCTTATGAGAAATAAAGAAAGTCACAACAACAAATGGCGATTTTGATCATAGACGCATTAAAATCTGTAAAAAACGAGATAAAAGTTTATAATTTCTTCAGATTTAAGGTTAGTTTCTAATATTTTAAGCTCTCCCGCCATTATACACGCTGGTAAGCGAGATCAAGGCTGTAAGTGTCCATTATCACCCATTGCCACTGGACTCGAGAGTTGATTTTTTTATAGGTAATAGTAGCCCCCTCTTTTGAAAAATGCATCACCCCCGGGGCGTTTATATGGATAAATACGGTACTCTTAACTGTGTAGTGCTTCTGCGAAAAGATCATCTTTAAATTGGGTTTTCTCTAATGCTCTCCATATTTACATATTACATGGATATACTTCCATGTTTGCCAACCTCCTGTCCACAGAGGACCTGCAAAGCTTATAACATCAAACCATTAAATCCAATGGATGTATGAACAGTTATCCCTATCCAGTGTATCCATGTTTAAATTAGTACATTGTCTTGAACACAGACAAACAGACAGACAGACAGATGCATCCAAAAACATATCCACGACGTCTGGTGGAGATGATTTTGAAAAATAATAAGATGGATAACCACCCTATCAGAGGTCTTTTGTTGAATCAATAACAACACTTAAAGAGGCAGACATTTTAACCATTTTGGGAAATCTGTTTTAAGCTACAGTAAAAGAACTGTGAAATTCAACTAAATATGTGATAATTTGCAAGTAAGGAAACCCTTTACTATTTCTTTGACTTGTGGTTAATTCTTCACACATTTGTAAATTTTGTGATTATATTAGGCCACTGATTTTCCCCAGATAGTAAATTGGTACAAATTTACCTTAATTTGTCTTGTTTTAATTGGGTGCCCCCTGGTGGTGAATTTCATATACCAGGCAAATTTTCATGTTTGTTACTGTATGACTGACAAAAAGACAAAAAGTTCAATGATTTACTGCCACATGAAGGTGACACATCTCTTATGCTAGAGCTGAAGATGGATTAGGTTTACAGGAAAAAAATACAAATGCCCTGCCAAAGAAAGCCCAAAATAAAGCTACATACATGTAATATGTTTTTAAATCTATTACTACAGCAGAAAAGTTATAAAAATTGTAATGTTTTGATACTGTAAGACAGAGACGTGTAAAACACAAAAATTACTTTAGTTAATTAATTAGTTTTATAATAGACCACTCTGCTTTAATAAAATAAGTAAAATCAGTCCATATTAAACAAAAGAAACATATCTATAGTTAGAGGCACCAGTGGAAACTAGAGTATGGTAGAGAAAAAGAATTTGTTTTTGCACAGCAAAAACAAAGCGGCCCAATAAGCATTAATGATTCTGTTGAAATGACTATGTTCCTTTATTTAATGTTTTGTTTAATGGTTTGTAAGATAAATTCATTTTGGAGTTTTATGCAGAAATTCAAGATGGCCGCCAAAAATGGCAGGAAAAAGAATTTCGGGAAAAATTACCAGTTGGCTATATTGGCACCCTGAGGGGTAAAAAATTTTGCCGTAATCACTCTATCTCGCACAGTTTTTGAGGTAAATGCATTTTTGCGTTTTACGCAGAAATTCAAGATGGCCGCCAAAAATGGTGGAAAAATGATGTTTGGGATCTAATCTAATGTGGACTTTTATAGCGCTTAATCTCCATCTCAGATGGACTCTAAGGCGCAACAGAACATAAAGCAAAGGCAATTAACAATAATCCGGGGATATAGCAAGGTTGTACCAATGAGACACAGGGTGACAAGGGAGGCTATGGCGGATAGGCTTTTGCAAACAAAAAAGTCTTAAGCTTCTTTCTGAAGGAGGCAACTGATGCTGCACTGAGCACGTCATGAGGGAGTTCATTCCAGATTCTAGGAGCATCAAAGGCAAAGCTGTGATCAAAATGTTTGACAGACTTAAACACTGATGGGCCGAAAGAAGGAACAGTAAGATATTGACGATCTGGGTGACTACGCCTGGTACTATAGGAACTACTACTGGGAGACAAGTAAGGTTGAAAGTAGGAAAGGGAGCCACTATGTAGAAATTTATAAACTAGAGTTGCAGTTTTGAACATACATCTATACTTCACGGGCAACCAGTGGAATGGGTGTGACATGAGCATACCTTCTATGGTTTGTAACAATACGAGCAAGGTTATTCTGAATACTTTGCAATTTGTGAAGATTGAAACATGACAAACTCCTAAAAAGAGAGTTACAGTAGTCCAGACGACTACCAACCAAGGCATTTGCAGCAAGGACTGCCACTTCCGTAGTGAGATACTGTCTTATTCTACGAAGGTCACGCATGCTTTGCAAGTCCTCTTGACATGTTCAGAGAATAAAAATTCTGCATCGAACCACACACCTAGATTTCTAACAGAATCAACCGGATGAAGAAGGCTGCCAAAAATAGGAGGAAATCTTCTGACGCTGAGACTTAGAGCCAAAGACAATGAACTCCGTTTTTTCTGGGTTAAGCTTCAGTTTACTGAGAGACATCCATCGTTGCACATCAAGAAGGCGGGCATTAAGCCTGGCGAGACCCGTCGAGGCAGTATTATGAGAGAGATGGATGTAAATTGGGAGATGACTCTGCGGATACCCTGAGGGTCAAAGATTTTGTCGAAATGGCTCTATCTTGCACCGTTTCTGAGATATTTAAGATTTTTCATTTTCACTGTTAAAAAAATTGTGGCGTTTGGTTAATCGTTAACATAAGTTGGTAGCTTTTGTATTGGATTACTTCCAAAAGTTAATGATTTTCAGACATCTATATGACAAACCTACTTGCCAGATTTCATGTAAATAGGTGAAGCTCTTTATCATCCGGACAAGCTCACCCCTTTAAAAAAACATGTTTTTGGTCATGTGACGTCTCTGATTGGTTGAAATGTCATGACATCATAGTCAGAAAAGTTTTCCAGGGTTATTGCATACATGTGCCACATTTGAAGACAATCCACCCAGTGGCTGCCAAGCTACAAGCAATAGAAAATGCGGGAGCCGGCAGACCCTCTCTCTCTCCCCTTGAAACTTATAGATTACATATAGTTTTTAAGAAATATCAATGATAAATCGGCACTTGAGGAATTTTAATGCTAATTATGCTTAGCAAGGGGCACCGGAGAATACAAAAGAATATTGATTGATCTGTATTTCCGAGTATTTAGATTAAATATGGCTCATGGTTGATAATAACACTATTTACATGTTTATTCTACTTTATCAATGAGAACTGCCACAAGCCTCATTATATTATTCATATTCTATTTCAAACATCTGTTCTATTTTCAGTATAAAATCAGTTTTCTAATCCAGCTACAGTTGCAATTGTTTTTAAAATGGATTTTTCAAAAAAGTATTAGAAGCATAATAGCTTCATCTACTTAGTGAATCAATGTTATAATTGGTACTAAAAAGCATAAAAAATGTGAAACTAACATGCTATTTTATCAAACTGGCCTTTTAATAACTTTTAACATATTTATCTCCCGCCTGAGGCCGAAGGCCGTGGTCGGGAGATTATAAAACGCCTTCCGTCCGTCCATCCGTTCATCACGTTTTTGCATAAACCTTAATATCTCATTCATTTATGAACATATCTTCAAATTTGCAGGGAATGTTTTTGGCTATAAAAACCTGTCTCTCCAAAATTTTAGCCTCATTTTGAAAAACAAAATGGCCGCCATAGCCAATTATTGAAAATCGTAAAGGTGCCCTAAATCTTGAAATATTCCAGCTAGCTTCATCAAATTTGCACAAAAGCTATATGGCTAGAAAAGCTAGTTTGTGAACTGTAATATATTTAAGTTTCACAACTGTTGCTCAATGTACAAGTGAGTAATGGCTACTTTATTGCTACTTTTAGTGAAAATGTGAAAAATCACAAATATCTCGCAAACCGTAAGAGATAGAGCAATTACGAGTGAATTTTTGACCCACAGGGTAGTACAAGAGTATCCTATGCTAAGGGGAAAAAGGTTTGGTGAACTTTGGCCTACTTTTGAGTGAGTAATAGCACTTTTCCCTAATATAATTATATGACTTATAACTGTGAATGAGTAAGTGGTTTATATCTTCAAAAGTATTGGAGCTACACAATTTTGTTCCAATATGTTGTTCAGCTACTTTCTCCACAGCTACAACATGGTCAGTAGTTTGGAAGTGTATCTCCATAGCTAAGTGAGTAATAGCTACTTTTTCAATTTTTAATGATAACCATAATGAGTAAATGGCTTATATCTTCAAAAGTATTGCAGCTACACAATTTCTCTCAAATATGTTGTTCATGTACTTTTTGGTGAACTGCAACATAATTAAGTTTTACAACTGTTGCTCAATGTACAATGAGTAATGGCTACTTTATTGTTACTTATAGTGAAAATGTGAAACATCACAACTACCTCGCAAACTGTAAGAGATAGAGCAATTTTGAGCGAATTTTTGACCCACAGGGTAGTACAACAGTATCCTATGCTAAGGGGAAAAAGGTTTGGTGAACTTTGGCCTACTTTTGAGTGAATAATTATAGCACTTTTCCCTAATATAATTATATGACTTATAACTGTGAATGAGTAAATGGCTTATATCTTCAAAAGTATTGCAGCTACACAATTTTGTTCCAATATGTTGTTCGGCTACTTTCTCCACAGCTACAACATGGTCAGTATTTTGGAAGTGTAGGTGAGTAATTACCTACGGGTCTGGAACTTTCACATGATGAAGTTTCAGACCCGTAGATAATTACTCACCTACTCAAAATGAGTAAATGCGAATTATCTCTTAAAAGTATTGTAGATAGCCAATTTTTCTCAAATAACTCATTCACCTATTTTTGGAAGAGCTTTCACATGTTGAAGTTTCAGACCCATAGCTAATTACTCAACTGCTCAAAATGAGTAAATGCGAATTATCTTTAAAAGTATTGTAGATAGCCAATTTTTCTCAAATAACTCATTCACCTACTTTTGGGACAGCTTTCACTTGATGAAGTTTCAGACCCGTAGATAATTACTCACCTACTCAAAATGAGTAAATGCGAATTATCTCTTAAAAGTATTGTAGATAGCCAATTTTTCTCAAATAACTCATTCACCTATTTTTGGAAGAGCTTTCACATGTTGAAGTTTCAGACCCATAGCTAATTACTCAACTGCTCAAAATGAGTAAATGCGAATTATCTTTAAAAGTATTCCCGATAGCCAATTTTTCTCAAATAACTCATTCACCTACTTTTGGGACAGCTTTCACTTGATGAAGTTTCAGACCCATAGCTAATTACTCACCTACTCAAAATGAGCAAAATGCGAATTATCTAGCAAACTTTTGACCCACAGCGTAGTACAACAGTATCCTATGCTAAGGGGAAAAAGGTTTGGTGAACTTTGGCCTACTTTTAAGTAACTATTGGATTTAGAGTATGTTGTTCCAATATGTTGTTCAGCTATTTTCTCCACAGCTACAACATGGTCAGTAGTTTGGAAGTGTATTTCCATTGCTAAGTGAGTAATAGCTACTTTCTCAATTTTTTATGATAACTATAATGAGTAAATGGCTTATATCTTCAAAAGTATTGCAGCTACACAATTTTGTTCCAATATTTTGTTCAGCTACTTTCTCCACAGCTACAACAATGTCAGTTGTTTGCAAGTGTATCTCCATAGCTAAGTGAGTGATAGCTACTTTTTCAATTTTTAATAATAATCATAATGAGTAAATGGCTTATATCTTCAAAAGTATTGCAGCTACACAATTTCTGTCAAATATGTTGTTCATGTACTTTTTAGTGAACTGGAACATATTTAAGTTTCACAACTGTTGCTCAATGACAAGTGGCTACTTGTAGTGAAAATGTGAAAAATCACAAATACCTCGCAAACTGTAAGAGATAGAGCAACTTTGAGTGAATTTTTGACCCACAGGGTAGTACAATAGTATCCTATGCAAAGTTGTAAAATTTCAATTTTCGCCACTTTTGACGGCCATCTTGGATTTTTGCGGAAAATGAAAAAGTGTGAATATTGCGAAAACCGTAAGAGATAGAGCAATTTTGAGCGAATTTTTGATCCACGGGGTAGTACAAGAGTGGCCTGTGGAAAGTCAAAAAATTTCAATTTTCGCCACTTTTGACGGCCATCTTGGATTTTTGCGGAAAATGAAAAAGTGTGAATATCTTGAAAACCATAAGAAATAGAGCGATTTCGAGCAAATTTTTGATCCGCAAGGTAGTACAAAAGTGTCCTGTGCAAAGGGGTAAAATTTGGATTTTGGCCACTTTTGGTGGCCATATTGGTTTTTTGGCAGTAAATGAAAAAGGGTGAATATCTCGAAAACCGTAAGAGATAGAGCGATTTCAAGCGAATTTTTGACCCACAGGGTAGTACAAGAGTGGCCTGTGGAAAGGAGTAAAATTTGGATTTTTGCCACTGTTGGCGGTCATCTTGGATTTTTGCCTAAATGAAAAGGTGTGAATATCTCGGAAAAGATATTTCTTCCCCTGTAATGTTCAGCGGGAGATAAATACTGTGGCAGTGGTCTTGTTTACTATAAAAGTCAGAGAATCTTTAGAAAAAATTCTTAATATAAACTGCAACAACCGGTGTTAAATATTTATATCAAATAAAGAAAATAATTCCAACTGGAAAAATGTTTTTTTCTAACAAAAACAAAGCGTTCCCAAAGGTTAGATGTAATATAGCATAAAGCAGAAAAAGGTTTTTGAAAAGGAAAAGATGCGGTGCTGAGAGAAGAAGTGAAAGTTTTGCAGTGAGTGTGGAGGTTTATGTTTTAACGTGAAAGTAAAATATAAGCTTTATTTTGCTTTCTATGGTCATAAATTGTGAAAAGTTAATTTAATAAATGCTATAGTTTGTAAGAAGAGTAGTTTTAAAGGAGATATAAGGCAAAAACAGAAAATCTGCTATTTTATATCCCCAGTTTGACCCATAAGAGGGGGTCAGGGGGTTAACCTGACTGGTTGTACAGACTCTCCATATATGGAATCCATTCTAAAGCTGTAAAAGCAATAATAAAAGAGATACATGTATAAGGCAAAAAGAAAAAATCTGCTATTTTACGAGCCCAGATTGACCCATAAGGTGGACGGACGGGAGTAAATTTGACTGACTTCGAGACTCTCTGCATATGCTTTCCTGTACCTTCTCAATACATTCTAAAGCTGTAAAAGCAATAATAAAGGAGATTTAAAGCAATAGGACTAAATCTGTTATTTGTATGACCCCAATTTGACCCGTAAGGGGTGGTCAGGGGCTAAATCTGACCAGCTATATAAACTCTGCACAAATGGTTTCCCAATACCTCATAATATATTCTAAAGCTGTAACAGCATTAATAAAGGAGATATAAGGCAAAATGTCGAAATCCGCTATTTTATGACCCCAGTTTGACCCCTACTGGGGGGTCGGGGGGAAATCTGGCCAGGTATCTAGACTCTTCACATATGGTTTCCCAATACCTCTTTATACATTCTATAGCTTTAAAGCATATAAAGCAATAATAAAGGAGATATAAGGCAAAAACATAAAATCGGCTATTTTGACTTGTTTTCTAGACTCTCAACATATGCTTTCCTACTACCTCCCAATACATTTTATGGCTCTAAATGCAATACCTAAGAAGATAATAGAGGGGTTCCCACGAATTTCAAGCTTTGTGGTTGGTACCTGTGAAAAAATCAGTCAATTTTCATCAGATCGCTCCCAAAATCTAATCAGTTCACGTTTTTGATAGTACGAATATGTGTATAAAATTATAAGTTGCTGCGGTCAGTAGATTTTGCTGAGCGGTGATGATGGGTGGGTGTTCCCCCCCCCCAAAAAAAATTTTTTTGATCATGTGACCTTGATAAAGATCACAGGTCAAATTAAAGCATGTGGAAAAATTTCCCACAGCCTAAGGTATATAACTGCCAAATATGGTTAGAAAGCTTCCAATAATAAGGGAGATATTCAAGAGACACCATAACACGGCGGCGGCAGTGATGGAGGCGGTGGTGAAGTGAAAACGAATAAGCACCCTTTCAGGGATGCTTAATAAACCATTTATTCACCAACAGCCTTAATTTAAACTGATGTCTGTGAGACTGAATTTCCTTTTCAATAACACGATAAATATCAGGGCCCATAATCTCTAACATTCATTATTCTTAGCATATTACGTCTTCTTTTTAGAATTTTTATCTATCTACGAATAGTTCTGTGAATAGTATTTACTCTAAGAATAAGAAAATTTGTAGGTTAGAATTTTCCTAAGACTTAAGTAATTCTCAGAAAATTCTAAGGATCTCTATGAATACAAACACTCTGTTCTCGATATCGATTTGCAATCAGTTGCTGCACTATAATCACCAAAACAACTATTTTTCTTAAGTTAAGCATGCTATGTGCCAGTCTTGGATTTTAATCAATTCTTGAGATATTCTAAGAATAAGAATCTTTGTGAATAGAAAATTCTTATTCTTAGAAAAAAAATCTAAAAATAAAAGCCATTCTTAGAAAAATTCTAAGAATAAGTGTAATTCTAAGAATAAGAATCTTTGTGAATAGGAAAATTCTTATTCTTAGAATTTTTCTAAGAAAAATGACAATTCTAAGAAAAATTCAAAGCATAAGACTAATTCTAAGAATAAGAACCTTTGTGAATACAGGCCCAGATTACATTCATGCATCCCCTCTATTGTCTCTTTCAGAAAGAAGCCTAATACCCTGTTCACACTACAACCCGTGTTGACAAGGATTGAGGGTTGAAGCAGATTGAAGCAGATTCATATCAATCCAGCTTGAGTGTCCACACTATAGAGTTTAATCTGGATTGAGAAGTGTCAGAAACTGAGTACAGTAAGGCATCTTAAATACACTTCATGTAATGATACAATTCTGTAATGACAATTATTTTTTTCTGAATTTTACAACTGCATGAAAGATTCCGATTTCCCATTGTTTATTACAATATTACAATTAATTAATTTATTAACTAGTTTTAATAAATCACAAAAATATTTTATAAATATGTTTTTTAGCAATTGGTTAATTACAATTGTTTGGAATATATCTGTTCATTCAATTTTCAAGTTATATTTATAAATTTACATTTTATGGTAAATTGCAATCATACAGTAATCTCAAATCAATTAATTTTGATGTCATTTGTTTCAGTTAATTCTTCTCATTAAACAAAAGGATTAAAGAAGATATATTGACACATTGGAAATAGATTAAACAATTGCTGCAAGGCAATAAGTCAATTGTTTACAGTACTAGTCCACTTAACCCTTGTCAACCCGGATTGGGAGTGTTCACACTACAAAGGGGGTTGAACCAATCTGCTTCAATCTACTTCAATCCACCTCTTGAGTGGGGTTGAGATTTATCCTTGTCAACCCGGATTGTGAGTGTTCACAACTAATCCCAATCTGCTTCAATCTGTGTCAACCCGGGTTGAAACACTAGTCTGAATGCCAGGTAAATCTTCAAAAGCCTCTACCCCAAGGCATACCCACCTTAGTCTTAATAACCCTCTGGTGTTAACCATGATGTTGCTTGACCCCTTTCTCTCCCTGGATATTGATATTGATTAACCGTTCGGTGATATGCCTTAGAGTCTCATTTTTAAGGGTAGATTAAGTGCTGTAAAAGTATAAAAGTCCAGTAAGAATGTGAGTTTATTTTACAGGTGCATGTATTGCATGAATTTAAGAACATTCTGCTGGACTTTTTCACACACTATCTACCTAAATCACCAAAACTTTTTTGTAGTAGAAAAAACATGGCAGATTTCTCAGCTCAATCACATCAAATGTCAGGTGCATAAGAAAGGTAATTTTTTTCAGATCCAGTATACAAAAATAACTAGGGAAAGATATATGTGAAATTTGCTTCAACATGTGAAATCCACCAGTGAGGAATTCCAGCTGTTTTTCTTTGAATTATAGGAAATGGTTTTGAAATTTATGATTTTTGCAATGTTTTCAGACTATTGATTTATTATCTGGTGCTGAACACTTTGCTTCTTTAGGCTAAAAATACTAACAGGTTGCTCTGGTGGTAGCAGCCATGTTTAAAACTGACAAGTGTCTTAACTGTAACTTAAAAAAATACTTTTTGTGTTATGATTTAAGCACTTCAACTGCCTTACTAGACTTTATCAATGTATAAGTGTCCATCTTATTTAAATGCATTAAACTGACTAATTTTGTTTCATTTATTGGATAGTGTCTGACATTTTGATTGAAAATACTGTTTTCCAGAGGAAGCTACAGTTTAATGCTGACATTTATAACTGAGAACTATTGAATCAAATCTCAAGTACACAGAAGATACCTCAACTTAACCAGAGGTTGGTTTCACAAAGGGTCTTAGACTGAGTCAAGTTTTGGCTAAGTCAGAACTAAAATGTAAAACTTTAATGTTAGTTATGTCACAAAGGGTGGCTGGGCTAGTTCCACGCTTATCAAATAACTAGTCATTTTTTTCGTATCATGTGACCTTTTATTTCTATTTAAAATATACCACTGGTGACAGTTGCCTTTGATGCTGGAAGATTTGCCTTTGATGCCTTAAGATTTGGAATGACCTTCCTGACAATGTATGCAGCCTCCTTACTCCCTCCCTTCTCCTTCTTCAGCTTAGATTGTGCTGCTTTGTGAAATCCTCGAAGACCACACAGACTTATAGCCTAAAGTTTAAGACAAAATCTTTTTTTTAAGTTAATGTCTGGGATAAGTATTTTTGTTAAACCAGCCTCAGAAGTCCTGGGGCAGTATTCACTAACATGGATTAATATCAGATCAAGATCTGATCAAATTTGAGAAAAAAGTTTCAAGTGGGTCAAATAGCTATTCACAAACCATTGATCGCTCTAGCTGAAAAGGTTAAATGTTTGATCTGTTTTTTATTAACTTCCCACATCTTTGAAAAAAGTTCTCAATCAACTTTTTCTCAAATTACTGTACATCAGTGCCTCTTCAGATAAGTGTGAATCAGGTATAAGAAAGACACTAGTGCGCAGAACTGGCTGATTCATCATTTAGAATAATTCCTCCTCAGGAAAACAAGTAATGCAAGCCACAGTCATTGGCCTCCAGAACTCCAAGCAATGTAGTGTACCTATTCTTTTCACAAACCTAACCAAGGCATATAACTTTATGCTAAACCTCAGTACTAGCAAATCTGAAGGTATGATAATTGTTTAATCTCTGGCTAGGATTTTCACAAGGACATTTTTGTTTTTTAACACAGAATTTTTCTCAAAGTTGCAGCCATTAGCCATCTGGCGAGCATAACTTGCCAATTCATCATTTAAGGCAATTTCTTCTCTGCATAAGAAGGAATGTGATCCACAGAGACATCCAACTCTCTGTAGTGTAATGTGCATATTCTGTGAATCTAGCTACAGTTTTATTACCTATGCCCCCCACACCCCATCCAAGGGGAGGGGTGAAGGTATTACAATCGGGTCTGTTTGTTTGTCTGTTTATCCAGATATATAACTTGAGAACTCTACATCGGATCAATGTCAATATCATATTCACATATAAGGTGGCATTTACCCATAGCTTGACCTCTTCAAGATGATCAAGATCCAGACAGCGAATCTTGAGGCCTGGTATTCACTAACATGAATCAGTGAAGATAGGATCAAATTTGAGCAAAATTGATCAACTTTTGATCAAATTTTTGGATCAGCTCAAATTGGTATTCACAAACATTTGATCTGATTTTTCAATCAGATTTTGGATTAACATTGATCCATACACTTTGATGGATTAACTTTTGAATCAAGACATATCAAAAATATTTGATAGAAGATTTCACGGGGAGGATGATGAATATTTTAATTAGTCATAATAGAGGCAGAGGATCTTTTACAGCTCAATTAACCCATCAAGTTCCCCAAGTGATTGAGGACTCTTTTTAAAATTGTGGAAGTTAATAAAAACAGATCAAATATTAAATCTTTACAGATCACGTGATCCATAGGTTGTGAATAGCTATTTGATCCACTGACTCACTTGAAATTTATCTCTCAATTTTAATCTGATCTTGTTCTGATCTTAATCCATGTTTGTGAATACTGCTCCAGAACTGTTTTTGTGATTATTCGTCAATATCCACATGCAAAAAAACAAGAACGGTTCATCATAGTCTGGTGACATTTCCACACAAGGTGGGTGTACCTGTGGCTAAGTCTTCCTCAAAGTTGATCTAGATGCGGACAGACAAACTTGATCTGAATATGGACAATACATTCAGAATTTTTTGTATATTTTGTCAGCTCTCCCTATGAATGAGGCTTTTTCACACTGCCAGGCAAACCACATTATCATTAGGTCTTAATACAGTAGAACCTCCGACCCTCTAGGGAGAGTAACAATTAGGTCGGATAATAGAAAGGTCGGATAATAGCCTAAAATAACAGGTTTAACTAGAGTTGGGAGAGTGAGTTTGAGGTTGGATAATTAAAAATTCGGATAATAAAGGGTCAGATAATAGAGGTTCTACTGTACTTAATCTGGATTGTCCTCCCTCAGGATTACTACTATCAATTCATCTAATCTAGTCATACTTTGCAGAACTTATAATTTCTGTTCTAACAAATGGTCTCTCAAAGTTCAAAGTTGGGGTTTTAAGTCCCGTTTATCAGCCAGGGTCATACAAGGACAGGCCTTCAAGCATTATCACTTGTGGGAGTTGAAACCATGCACAGGCGAGAGCCTGTGATTAGATACCAAACTTGCTAACCACTAGGCCACCAAGAACCTCAGCATATGGAAATTATTGTTACATAACCATATGGTCATTGGACAAACATAGGTCATTAAGAACATAATAGTTATACACTGGGCAATTAAGTATTATTGAAGTACAAATTATTTAAAGCTCTGTTGTACAAATGGGTGTATTATGAGAAAATATAGTATTATCACCCTTACCCCTGAAGGGTTGGTTTGTCTGCTCATGTACGTGACTCAAAAACTAAACATTGGATTGAGCTCATATTTTAAACAAGATGACTCCCATCTAAACCCTGGCTTGCGTGAGTATATAACCTGAGAATTGTCTCAAACCTTGACATTTCATTGTAATACAACAGGGTTTTTTTTTTCAAAGCTTAAACTACTGTAGTGCAATACATTCTGGCTTACAGGAACTAATACAAAACTTACAATTTTGGCTAAGTTTCAGTAACTCCTACAAATATATAGTATTATCCGATGTTGGGCCTACACAAACTGGTTCTACATACTCCACTGGTTTTTACTGATATATGATATAGAGTCTACTGTATATATATTTGAGGTTTTACTTAACAGGCTACTTTCACAGATATGAGTATTGCAGTTAATGGAACTAAAACAGTTTCAAGATGAAGTACCTCTGCCCCCTGCTTTGGGACTTTGAACAGATTTTTCATCCCTGTGGCATGTGCTCAGTGTGTGTTTACCAGTGATTTGTAGCTTCGTGTACATCTGCGGCACTATTGTTTTTCTCTGTTTACTCTTACAAAAAAATTTTTAAATATTTTTTCCTTAATCTTCTTGTAGTTTATGGCTTAGATTTGTCAGACCATACCTGTAACGTTAAAATTACTGAGGATACCCCCCTTCTATTTCCTGAGTGACTTGTGGGAAAATAATCAATAGATTTGTGATTTCTGTAACCACATTAGGCCTCTAATCTCCCCTGATGGAAAAGTGACACAAATCGTGATGATTTTATCTTCCTTTGATGCCTCCCAGCATTAGATTTCACATGCTGTAGAGAAATTTACATTTGATTTAAACATATTTTATTAGCAATTAGGCAACAATCATAAAAGATACAATTATATTAAGCCTTCTTGCAGGGTGAAGTATTTACAGATGATGTGAAGATGAGGCTGCGCAAAAGGGTCACTGCTGGCAATTAAAGAATCAAAAGCGTTTAGACTTGACAATATATCTATGGACTGCTTCAAATATTTTAACATTATCCTCAAAACATACGTTTTGGTTTCCAAAGAGAATCTGGTCAAGAATTACTGAGTTATCAGACGGGGGTAATGATCGCAACAGTTCATTTACGTTTCTTCCTTTATGTCTGACATATAAAAAATGGGAACTTCACCCTTCCCTTTTCATCCATGCATATCTGTGTCTTATTGTCGTTATCTGTGATAACCTAGATACTTTGGTATAAAACAATGTAGAGTAAGAAATCTAAAATTCGCCAGGAATCTAAAATTCGCCACCTCGACCTTAGTTAATTTTATGAAGAAAATGATGATTTTGTCTAAATATTGGTATTTTTCAGTTCAAAAAGTCTTAATTTACCATACAGTCAACAAATCTCACCACAATTCATTTATTTTATTAGTATTTTCACATGTGGCGAATTTCAGATATGTGGCGAATTTTAGATTTCTTACTCTACATGTATTTTATCAGTCTCCATGAAGAAGAACAATCTTCATAATTCTTCTTTATGCAGACATGGATATGTACACGTTTTATATCAAAATATCTAGAACATCACAGATATGGACAAATAAAAAACAAAGAACGGGTGAAATTCTTACCATATACTAAGTATCAGTGATCAAGGGTTTAGCCACTGACATCTGTAAATAGTGTCAGAGAAATATAGTTTTACACTGTGAATTTTAAACTCCAAACCCACACAGGTCTGTTGAATGTACTCTTGTTTGCTACAGTCACTTTGATGATAAAAAAAGAACTGTGCTCTAAAAGCTGTGATCATTACATGTGCCTCCAGGAACATTAAATTACACACTGTAATGCATCAGGGATGAGCAATTACAAAACCAGTGTGGCTTCTGATGTTGTAATACAAGCTATGTATTAGTATATACATTTATAGATGGGATTGGAATAGAGGATTGGATTATGACAATAAAGCCCACTGCATATATGGACAGTGTAATATGTGATTTGGCATGACTCAAAAATAGTACACCTCTGTTACTAATGTTAGATGGGATTAATGATAGATAGTGATAAAAAGAGGTAGTTAACCGCATTTTATATTATACTTATACATTAGTACATATAAGCCAGGGTTTAAATATTGCATTTCTTAATAATTTAAGGATATTATGTAAAATCAGACAACATACTGACAGCCCGTCCAACATTAATGCCGTCTAACATTAGTGACATGGGTGTAACAAGAGAAATAATATGTCATTATAAAGAACATAAAAAGTAATAATATCCCGTTATTTCTAGATTGAACATTTTTGTTCAACATTTTTATGTGAAGGTTATTACAGACTGTACACACAAGTGATGGCACTATAAGAGAAAATGCAAATCCACCAATAACACTGAAACACATTGTATTTTGTATTGTGTATTTATACACAGCCCAATATCTCCTTGTACTACAGGACTCAAAGCACTAATTGACCCATCCCAACTGCACAAATACGGCCCAAACTCTCAAGTGCCTGACATCCTCTTCAAGTGCAAGACAGTGCCTCAAAGATGACCATTTATCAACGTTCCTCAGGTTCTTTAGCCTGTCACTGAGGGTAAGACACAATGACGGTTGACTGCCATATGATGTACCTTTGCTATTTCCACTAACTATAAAAGTCTATGATACAAGATGATCTGAAATGATCACAATTTTGAAAAAATCTCCTACTTCAATCAAAATGGGAATGCATCACCACCATATAGCATACACCACCAGTTAAAATTATCACGACCTTTTTATTTCTGGACAGATTTTGTGAACAATTTTCATCATTTTTTCTTGATCTTGACCAGGATTGTACCTGAATTTATTGCATGGAAATACCAAGGGCAAACAATTATAAAAGTGGGGGGAAGGTGAGTGTGTTAATTACTCCATCACCAGGGCCAACGTTTAACTGGTGGAAGCATCTGGATACATTTGTTGGTCCAAAGTCTGCACAACTAGAACCTCCGATATTCACAGGATTTGGTTCTAGTTAATTGGCCAACTTTCACCTTTACCTACAAAAGTACCACATTCACTGATATTGGGATTTTAAAAATTGGATCATTTTGTACCCAAATTCTGCTTACACACAGTCTATTGTACTGAAAATGTATTTAACAGGTCTGTGTGTATCTGTGATTTATACAATACAGTGCCACAGGTTTACCCATCTGCAATAAGACAAATGAGTTATTGTCTATAAAGCCCAGTATGGATAGTATCCAGTGACTATCAGATTTCCTTATGGGTGATTTAGAAGCCTTGGCATTCTAACTGTATTACCACCATCATCTGAAGTTATCAATTGCCAAAGCAGAATAATTCCTTTCTTTTTTGCTTTGCCAAGAAAACAAACTGGGATTAGAGGAATACAATACATTGTGATGTAATTGAGAATTTCCCAAGTTGATTGGGATTTTGTTGGGGCTAGATAATTTTCAACAATTAAATATAAAAGCTACGGAAGCTCTGGACTGCCAAACTTTTTTTATTTCACTAACTTGAATAATAAAAAAAATTTGGCAGCCCAGAGCTTCCGTAAAAAGCCACTGTGAATGAATTGTGGGATATGTTATTTAAATAATAACAAACTAAATTTTCCAAGTAAGGTATATAATTGCAGTAAAAAAAACTGAAATATACAAATCTGCAGGATTCTAAACAAAGTCTTTTGACATATTTTTTTCACAAGTTTTACCTTTTTCTTTTATTTTCTTTAGCTTCTCTATGTGTAATGAAAAAACTTTGGCACAAACAATAGAATGAGTGGTTGTTTAAAATGATTCAGCCATTGGGGTATGCACAGTTAGTTAATGAGGGAAGTAAGAATTAAGGTTGAAAAGCCCTGCAGAATAATTAGATTCTAAGACAATTACTGAAATACATTAGATTGTTAGGATCTCCGATACTTAGTGGCTGTTCATTACAGAGCATTGTAGGAAAAATGGTTGCTAAAATGTTATTTGGATTTGCAAACTGATGATTTAATGTCTATACTTGGATGCTTTTATTACAATTGCATATAAGTTTTGGTTTAAGATATGTGACACAGTATCTGTTTATTAATCCTTTTACTAGCCATTACATGCTGTACTGCTCATTGTGAATATTTCTATCACTGTTTTAGAGCCCTGAATATGTTATATACATCATTAGAAATATATGTTTATAGAGCTTCTGCTCCCTTTTATTGTATTAAAATTCAACGAAAAATGGTGGAGAAATCCCAAGTTAAAATGAAGTGTTTTTTCTTTCTTTAAATATGGACTTATTATATATTTATAATTCACACAAAATGGTATGTAATAAAAGTAAAACATTCCTTTTAGAGATATATATAAAAATATATCACTCAAAAAGATGTTCAATGTAACACTCTGCTACAAACTCATACATTCTTCCTTTGTGAGATACTTTGTGATATTGCTCTGAAATGTGTATTAATTGTCAGTCAATTGCCATTTATATGTTAGATTTGACCTGGTTTTGTTAGTTTTGATGTTGGTTTCAACACACTGTATAGATTTATGATTATATCATGAGGAAAAGTTTTAAGGGCAGAAGACAACAGTACATACCGGTTGGTCAAGATTCTGCACTGTAAACTACTGAGCATTGGTTGTATTTACCAACTTTCCCACATGGGGGTGAGGCTGGGGTTCAAACCACCAACCACGGAGGTGGGACGTGAGTGTCCTTGTGTATATGTTGAAATATTTGCTGTGACACCATGTATGACAGAGAAATGACTAATTCTGAACACCCCTGAAGTCTCCACACTTTGGACTTTAGGTTAGAGTAAGAAATGGAACATTTGCCACATATCTGAAATTTGCCACATGTGGAAATACTAATAAAATAAATGAACTGAGGTGAGATTTGTTGAATGTATAGTAAACTAAGGTTTTTTGAACTGAAAAATACATTTTTTAGACATACCATCACTTTTTCATAGAATTAATTAAAGTTTTAGAGGTGGCAAATTTTAGATTTCTGACGAATTTTAGATTCCTTACTCTAAAATTATTTGAACACAATGGTTAAAAGCTTTATATGTAGTGAGGATGGTCAAAACATTTGTCCAATTTTTTTTTCATTCACAGCCAGTTTCTACTATAGAAATAAATGTAGACTGATATATAAATCAGTTAATTGGGAATTAATTTTCACTGTTCTAGTTCAATACAGTATTTACTTGTAACAATTTTTCCTGTCTTGGTTCATAAAGCGTTTTATATTACCATTTTGAGAAAGTGACATTGCACATTGATTGTGAACAAAATCTGCTTTTATTAATCATACAGTGTTACATATTAATACTGTAAATGTAACACAGTAATACATTTCACCTACTGAAAAAGCCATTAAGAAATAATACATCCACATTGAGGGGAATTACAAGCAAAAATGACCTCATCGCACATCTGGTTTCAGATTCAGATGACTTTCTAATGAAAATTCTTGGTTTACTTTGATCAAATAACCGTTTTAATATCCACAGTTTTCTCTTGAAGTCATTGTGCAGGCACCACACTGTAAAGTAGCTTTTCTGTGTAGAACATATTATAAAATTGAAAATCAAAAACTGGTTTGTCTAATGAATGGTTGTTTCCATCATAAAAACCAAGATTTTGATTAAATGCTGTTAGAGGTCATAAATGTCCACTTCTCTGATGAAATACCATTCTGTTTTAAGGTTCTTACCAAGAACTATAACATAGATTCCCCAAACTGATAAAGCTCGGTGCTTAATATAAAATTTTAAAAGACATTTTATCATATTTTTCAAAGTGGTTATAATAACTTGGTTATCTTCCACTTTTGGAAACAAACAACCAATATTTAAAAGTTAGAACCAACTGATTTTGCATAGTACATGAAATTCACCATTGGCACTGCGGAGACATTTAACAACAGGAAGTTGAGTGCATGGCAGTTCTACATTAGATCAGTAACAAAAAATAACAAAATTAATGTGTTTGAAGATTCCTATAATTCAAAGTAAAATAAAGGGATTGTCCTCAATGCAGCAAATTTTATTTTTCTTAATTTACACATCCAAAGAGTTCTTACTTACTCAAATAATGACAAGTTCTTAAGACCAGTGCAGAGAAAATGAAAAACTTGCAAGTTTTATTTGAAGCATGACAACTTAAATCTTTGATACCTGAGATGTAAAACATGATAGATGTTAGTCTACTGGTGTTTTATATCAGCTTGTAGTCCTTCTTTTTGTACCTTCTCTCCCATCGCTTGTGTTCACAATTTGCAAATTTTAGAACTATCAGATGAATAAATAACCATAATTAATAACCTTTTTGTACACTTTAATGTACAAGGGCTCACTGCTGTATTATGGCTGATTTTTAGAATATTACATAATAATTTCAATGTAACGTTTTTTTTCCCTTTTTTAAAGCTTTTACTGGGTACATTTCAAACATTGTGATACTTTTCCTGTAAAATTTATAAACAAATTTCAACAGTAAACTTCTTGTCATTGAAAAGGGTGCTTTTACTTATTATATTTCCAAACTGAAGTATTCTGAAATAATAAAAAAAATTCAGTGCAGCTTAATGTGATTCTTCTGACATAATCTTTTGGTTCTTACAAGTTTTTTGAAATAAAGGGGGGGGGGTATTTTGACGTTCTTATTTTCAGTAAAAATTAGCAGGCCCATTTTGCCTGATGTTCTTATTTTTGGTAAAAATTAGTAAGGCCATTTGGGGGGCATGTTCTTATTTTTGGGCATTCTTATTTTCGGTGATTGACTAACAGCATTCTATTTGTTTATTTAGTTATTTATCGATTCACTTATTTATTTCCTTTCTTCATTTTGTTAACTGTCTTCTTCTTCTTTTTTTTTTTTTTTTTTTTTGGGGGGGGCAGTTTTTTTCACTAAATTACTGTGCATTTACTCATATTTTTGTAAATATGTGCAAGAAAAATAATGATACTGTTCTTTTTCTGTTGTTCTTTGGAACTGAGCAAATTGGGCAATGTCAGCTGTTGGTGTCTCGTAGATGGAAACACTCAAATATGAATTATAGCGTATGACAGAACTGGCACCAGACATAGGCAGATAATCACTGACATTCTGGAAAGAGCCACTGACTTTCCAAAAAGTGTACCAAAACATATATAGACGTATATACAATGATCTATGTTTTCTATCATGCATTAATTTTGGTCCTGTTCAAAAAATAGATATTTTAATTGACACAAAAGATGTTGAGGCAATGTTTTCATTATTATCTGTCTGATTGAAAAAGTTGTATAATTTTATATTAATCATTTATATTAATATTAATCTTTCTTGGATCTGATAGAAACACCAGGAGATTATTGTCTACTTTAGAGCCTTTCGTTTCTCTAAATGCCAAGACACAGCATTCTTTCTGTGTTTTTCATATAATTATAATAGACCATTATGTAGAGTAAGGAATCTAAAATTTGCCAGAAATCTAAAATTCACCATCTCTAAAACCTTACTTAATTCCATGAAAAAAATGATGTTTTGTCTTAAACTTGATATTTTTTAGTTCAAAAAGCTTTACTTTAGTATAAATTCAACAAATCTCACCTCAATTCATTTATTTTATTAGTATTTCCACATGTGGCAAATTTCGGATATGTGGTGAATTTTAGATTTCTTACTCTATCACTTTTGTCATAAACTCTGATTTCAATGAGAAAATGCTGTATCAGACAAATTTCAAATCAATACAACAAGTACTTTTTGATGAAGAAGGTTTCTACTTGCCTAATCAAAACCAGTAAAACACAGTGACTGGGCATCATAACAACATTCTCATCTCAATCACTACGAGTGTCAATCCCTTCTCGAATTCCCTGCATCAATGTAAAAGTCTCTGTCACAAGTTTATTGTTTCTTATTTTGGGGGGTAATTTTATCTTTAAAACATCAAAATCAATTGCAAGAAAATATCCAGAGAAAAGGCTGATATATGGTGACATGTTAACCTCATTATGGAATGTTTTTGACTTAGGATTGTGGGAAAAATAAAAAAGAGAGAGAAAACGTTAAACTAAAGCAGATTAATATCGGTGGCCCAGTGTTCTGACTCAGTGGATCGTTCTGCTGGGAACGTACAGCTCATTACACCAAAAGATTTCTTTTACAACATCTGATTGATTTGGCCACCAAATTGCCACTGATTCCATCTAAAAACACAACTAACTGCTAGTCCTACCTAGTATTTTTCAAGAGGTTTGAAAGCTTTCCAATGTAAAAACCCTTTTCAAATATTCCATGTATTAAACATAAACATATTTGGCAGATATTGATTAAGTTTTAGATTATCAAATCTTCTGTCATCTATAATCATTATATTAGTTTTTTTTAATACGTACAAAAGTATAATTGCCCCCTTAAGTTACTAAATGAATTTTAGCAGACATTTCTTTCCCCCAAAAAGGACTTGTTGTTGCACAAAAAGTTTGATCTAAGCATTAATTCAAGATGATGTTTTGAGAGAGATGTATTGCTTTATGAGTTCAAGATTATTGCCATCTTCAGCTTTATGTGTCAAAATATATTTTTGGGGATTTTTTGCACATTGCATCTGAAGCAATATTTTTCTATATAAAATGAAAAGTATGAAATTCTCCATAATATGAGAAATTCACGAGTGAGAAATCACCCTTTGATATTAATATTATAAGTCTCAGTTTCAAACTCCATATTGCAATATTTCTAAAGAGTTCTGATGGTTCTGAAATATGTCACAGAAATTATATAACACATTATTTCTACTTCTTGGCATATAAATATGGATACACTATTAATTTTCATAAATTAAGCATGAATTTTATCACAAAAGGCTGCATTTTATGGCTAGAAACAAAAGAAGCTCTGCCAAGGAACGCAAGTGTGTGTCTGCTTGTTTGTTTTCAAAAATAAATTTATGGACAGATTTGGGTGAACTTTCCAAGACATATTGACAATGGCACACAGAACAGATTATTCAGTGGAAACCTGGATCACCATCTGAATCCTGGATTTTTTTGAATGATTTTTTTTTATCTTTTGCATTTATAAGCAATATTTGTGGTGTTGAGCTTTGGTGGAGGTATGTACTCTCTGAGTACTCCAGTCTTCAATGTAAACCTTATAATGTGTGTTTTTCTGGGACTAAGTACACGTCCACCCCACAACCTATGCAAAATGGAGTACTAAAAATAGGTTTACGGCCAGTTTGGGGGTAAAATATAGGGAGAATGCAACCAATGCTTTTCAATTCAAGATTAATTCAGGATATCCAGGACACCAAACACTGTACTTTAAACATCCCTCATAAAGTTCATGTATTTGCACCAAAAAAGCATCAGATGTCAAGTTACATTTAGGATAGTCAGTACCAAGTGTGTTACCATGACAGCCACTAATGACTGCACTATGAAAAAGACTGACCAAAGGAGAAGAGTAAAAATATCTTTGCATGTGTTTGGGGAGAACTCAAATCTGTGAAACACTGATGAAACAAATGACTGTCGAAGTGTTGTTTTCTCTGAAAGAACCATTCAGAGCCTTTTTTCAACCTTTGTAAGCTTTTCACAAAGCTGTGAAGATTTTAAATGTTTAAAAATTTATATATGGACATAGAAACTAAGTCTAAATTTTTTCAACAGTCAATGAAAATATCTTGTTTCTACATATCTAATCCAATCAATTTCTTATTGATGCTTACACACTATATTTTGCAGGTTAAGACTGTATTAGGTCAAATAAGCAATTTGGAAAAGGTACAATTTTAGCCTACTGTAAAACAATGATATCTATGGTGTAATACAAACATCCAAAGAGGGGCCATGGTGGCGCAGTGTTGACACACTTGCCTCCTACCTCTGAGGTCGATGGTTCAAACTCTGAACCCCATGTGGGAAAGACGGTATCTTACCGATGGTTGGCAGTTTACAGTACAGAAAATAGACCAACTCTATGTACTGGTTTCCTCTCCCCATAAAACTGCCCATCATGATATGACCTACACAGTGTCGAAAGTGACGTTAAACCCCAAATAAATAAATAAAAACATCCAAAGATATATAGATCAGTTTATAGATTTTGCATTGGGGTTATATTTTCACACAAGGTAGGGAGGTCTACCTGTGACTTATTCTTCCTTAAAGAGGATCCAGATTTCTGAATAGCAGATCAAGAATGTTTCTGTGATTTTTAGCAATATCCCACCAGTCATCAAATTGGAGTTAGTGTAGTACACATGTATGCAGCTTACGACATCCGATGGCCGATTTGCAACAGCGATTCTTCCCGACCTTTTAAATTATTTTGTAAACATTCATCTAAATTCACTTGTCATCCAATTTTCTTCCTCCCAGAGCAGAAAAATCACCATCACAAATCGGGCATCTGGTGTCGCAAGTCGGAGTTGGACACATGTAAACAACCAGACATAAATGAGAAAGAGGGGAAAAATCGCTGTCGCAAATCAGCCATCGGATGTCGTAAGCCGCATACATGTATACATGCATATTTTTTTCACATATTTTTAAAGATTTTTGGGGGGTTTTTACTTCTTCAGCACTGTAAGCAGAGGAGGCTTTGTACTTCTTGTCATTTCTTGTTCTGACTGAGTACTTACAATATATTGATAAAAAAGATTTAAAAAAAACAAGTCCGTATTAAGGTACATGTACTTGTATTTTTAACATGCAAGAGTATCACATAAGCAACAAATATAATTTATGTGACAGAAAAATTTAGAGATATAAATTATAACACAGACAAACATGTTTTGTACTTTTGTGGCAAGTCCTTGGATGAGAGGCTATAATTGTAGAATTAATTGCAGTTAATCCCAAATGACAACTTGTGAGTGCAGTTGCAACAGTAATAGCCATTATTCCTGACAGGTACTGCCTTGCCCTTTCTTTCAAGCTGGTGAAATAGGCTTTACAAATAGAGGTGACATGTTTTGACAATGTAAAATCAGAGAAACAACAGTAAACGGCAATATCCTGAACTCATAAAGCAATACATTTACTCTGTTGTAACATCTTGTGCTACAACCAGCCATTTTTGAGAAAAGAAAAACGTGCCAAAACCTCCTGTAATTTAAAGGTTATGAAAATAAAATAATGATTACAAATGACAGGAAGCATAAGAATATATAAAATACCCAGGATTTGAACATCAGAGGGGAAGATCTTGTTATCAAGGGTCACAACTGAAAGATAACCCAAAACTTTTTTCTTTGTTTCTAACTAAAAATGATAAATTTCTGGGTTGATTTTAAGCTGATAACAAAACATGGAAATAAAAATAACACTTTCAACTTAAGATGAAGGCTACAGCAGTCAGTCAGACATAAATTGGATTTCTTCATATGTAATATATGTGACATTGTAATCCCTGAGATGTAGTGAATTCAAAAATATTTAATACTTCTTGCAGTTATTCTACAGATGCATTTGTTATATGAAACAAACTTTGGTGCATTTTGAAATTTGTTAATTCACAGCTTTGTGTTCCAAGTTGAGACCTATTATCAGTAATTTTATCTCTGTGTTATTTCAGAGAGATGATCATTTTCAATTAAGCACCAATTTGATATAATACTCTCACATACGAGTCCTCTTCAATATTGAAAACAGCAGTAAAAAACTTAGAACGGAAGTTGTCAGGCAGTATTCACAAGGAATGGAATCAAGTTGATTCAAAATAATGACTCAGTTCATCTTTGATGAATTAAATCTATACTTCTTAAATATAAATTAATTTTGGCAGTTCAGAGGTTCTGTACAACTATATTTATGCACATAAAATATATTCTTCAGTATCATTGGCAGCCCTTTTAATTTGAGTAAAACATTTGTACCCTCTATTCCTGCCCACTAAAACATGTAGAGTAAGAAATCTAAAATTCGCCACATATCTGAAATTCGCCACATGTGAAAATACTAATAAAATAAATGAATTGTGGTGAGATTTGTTGAATGTATAGTAAATTAAGGCTTTTTGAACTGAAAAATACCAATTGTGAGACAAAAACATCATTTTCTTCATAAAATTAGCTAAGGTTTTAGAGGTGGCGAATTTTAGATTCCTGGCGAATTTTAGATTTCTTACTCTACACTTGACAAGAGCACTTACAGTGCATCTACCTCTTCCAAGGCATGTAGGATTTTTTAAAACTGGCTCCATAATAAGTAAATAGGAAAATCCAGATCATTGATATTTTTATTGTATCCAGATGGTGGGGCCATGGTGGCAGAGTGGTAACACTCTCACCTCCCACCTCTGAGGCTGGGGTTCGGTTCCCGGCACGGCCTCAAGTGGGAAAGCTGGTAGTTGCTTGCCATTGGTCAGCAGTTTACAGTACAGAACGCTGAAGAACTGTATGTACTGGTTTCCTCTGCCCTTCCATCTACCCGTCGTGATATGACCTGTACTACAGTGTTGAAAACGATGTAAAACCCAAATAAATAAATTTATCCAGATGGTGATCTGGATCAACCTCAAAATTTAAGGGATCTAAGTTGTACCAAGAGCCATCGTCTCAGATTTTTTCATGAAGAAGATCCAAGCAGTTACTAGTATTTGCATAATCCTGCTAACAAACCGACAGCAGGTCCTCAGTGGCCTAGTGGTTAGCAAGTTTGGCATCTAATCATAGGCTGCCACCTCTGTGGGTTCGAGTCCCACAAGTGGCAATTCTGAGGACCTGTCCCAATATGACCCTGGCTGTTGAACGGGACGTAAAACCCCAACTTTGACTTTAACAAACCGACAAACAGATAAACAAACTGTCATGACTTTAATACCTCTTTGGCAGAGATAACAATGTGAAATACAATACTGTTTATTGATGCATTCAAGCATAGTTGAGTTCGCAGAATGATGTTGTAGTTCATATTTTCCCAGACTTTAGCCTAGATAAAAAAATACCTATACAATCCCATTTAACACGAACAAAAGAATTACAGCAAGTATTGCATTCTATACAGAAAGGAATACCTGTGTCATGTATGACTGAATAAAACTTGTAATAATGTATAAATATTTGTCATATTGACAGTTGTAATGCTTCATTTTACTAACAGTATATGTAACATAGGGATTATCACTTTTCTGAAAACACTATTTGGTAAACTTTGTATGAGACATTTTCAGAGTGTATTTTTGCTGTAGGCCACTGTATTAATTGAAACCGTTGGAAATAATTTTACGAAAAGAAGAGAATAAGAACGGTGAAGCTGATCTTTTCCATTCCACAATAGATTTAATCAATTAGCCAACAAAATGTTATATTTTCACTGTAAGAAGTTACATATTCAGTATTATTACCATAAAAAACTCGGGCTTAAGACTGGGCCTGAGACTGCAGGTTTAAGTCTGGCAAACTTAATGTGATTTTCCGTAACAAGAATTGTGCAGCAAAATAATAGGGCACGTGCAGCAGTGGCCATCCTTCAGCAGCAATGTCGTTGGGACGCTAGTGTTAAGCACAATCAATAAAGTGATGTAAATATACTAAAAGTCTGGAAAACTATTTTAAAAAATGAAGAATTTTTCCTTACGTGATGTCATGCATTAGATATTTGATGAAAGACATCGTACAGATGAAAATTAATTTATATACAGGTTGTCAGACTTATATTGCATATTGATTCACATGTTAAAACACAGTTTGATGTAGTTGTGCTTTATAAATATGTATCATTGGAAATAAAATATTGGAGAATATTTTGACGGAGACTCTGTTTGAAAACATGTGTGAATTTGACTGTAAGCTACTTTGCAACTTAATTACGCCTTGATATATCTAGTTCTTCCTGAAATTACAGTACACATTATCAGTCACTCAATATTTGATGACTTTGAAATCAGTGATAATGAAATACTATACAGGCAATTGAAACTCTAATGAAGAGAGATATAAAGTCTGGTGGTAATACTGATATTTAATCATCTGTTCTGTGTTTTAAAACCAGCTGATGACATTGCATTGTTTATTATTTCTGTAATTTTGAATCATATTCGTATAAATTTAATGCTCTCTGAGGCAAAATCCTCTCATACTCTGACATAATTATGGGAAAAATAAGTTGTAGCAAATATAGGGTCAGTCACACCCATTTATGTAGAGCTCATACAGGGCAGTTTCACAAAAGGACTTACCTTAGACTTAGACAGTAACCACGTCTACACCTGTCCTTTTTTCTTCACCCGTATCTGTGTCCATTATTGCCCGTATCCGTGATACCCTAGATCTTTTGGTATAAAACAGTGTACTAGCCGCCCGTGTCCATGAAGAACAAAGTTTTTCCTTCCTAATCATGGACACGGATGAGTTCACTGTTGTATACCAAATGATCTAGGGTATCACAGATACGGGCGATAACGGACACGGATACAGGTGAAGAGAAAAGGACAGGTGAAGTTCCTACCTTAAAGTTGCAATTTTTGTTTCAAGGTTAAGCAAAATGTGTGGTCCTAGACTCAGTGGATTTCACAAAGTAGCAAAGCCTAAGCTTTGGCCAAGTGTTGGGCTTAAATTTATGTCTGCTTTTGTAAATGAAGACTTAAATATGGCTGCCATGAAGTTTTGTCCACTTCAAAGGCTGAAATGGCTAAAAATCAAGTTTAAATTACATATCAGACACCTCCCTGAAGTAGAATTTGGAAGATTTGATGTGGTTACAAGCTTTTCCAATGCAGATAAACATTTTTTTTAGATAAATCACGGTCCAAATCTCCTTTTTGAAACCAGCCCTTGATTAGTAGAATTCCTCTTTAAGTGACAGTAATTATCATATCGCCAGAGGGTATTTACCATTCAAAATTGCTCTGTTATCCGAACATTGTGGTCTCTTAGACCTTGAGATCACTTTAATAAGTTTAACTTAATTTTAAAAGTTTGGTTTCTAATTCAAACTTTCAAAATGAGTTTTGTATGATTGGGTCATAGTGAAACCAATTTTAATCACAAGCGCATTCAAAAAACTTAACGACCTTTGTAAAAAGGAAGCCACCTATCCTGACACAACAGTTTTTGTTGCTAGACCAACAGATTTAAATTCAACCTTATAATGCATTTCCATGTACTGCAAATACTGCTTCCTATTTTTAATAAAGGTCTTCATTTAAAGCCACCTTCTAAAAATTCATTAAGTTTTAATCTTTCAAACATGTTGGCAATTTTAGGCATGATCACACTCTGGAAGAAAAATCAAGGTTTTTTTCAGTTTTCTTTTAATGTAATCAGGTTAAAAGACAAAGAGCTTGTCCATAATTAAATAGTTTTGAATAATTTGTCCCCTTGCCTATTGTTTCAAAAAGACAAAGACATAGATTCGCACAGACATTTCAATAATTTACCAGAAAAACTCTAAAGGCAGGAGGATTACTATTTTTCATAGTACGCAGAACATGAGCTGAAGAAAGGCATTGTCTTTTCTGAAAGCAGATTTGGCACTTAAGTTGAAATCCCCTGATACTGCAGGTTTTGGCACTTAGAGAGAAGATATCAGATAGCGTTATTTTAATAATGTGGCTTGGTTGCTATGCTACAAGTCTTCATTTAATTAAAGCATGCATAAAACCTGAGAATGCTAACTTATGCACAGACAGGGAATTTTAAGCTCTAGATGTTTATAAATGATTCTAAAACTGCCGCTAAGAATTAATTTGAAGACTTAAAAATGCTTTTCCTGTGTCTATTTCTTAAAATCAGGGTGTTTGTCATGCAAACAACTTTCAACATTTTTATAGTATGAAAAAAATTAAATTTACCAATCTTCATAAGGTCTTTACAGACAACAGGTACTGCCTCAATAAAATTTTAATTTTGCGATGCTAATAATAATATGATTTTACCTGCAGTCAACAAGTAGTAAAATTTAATCATCAAAGTATTCACACATTAATGAACTTATTCAGTATCAATACTGGAATCAAGAATCTAGGTCCAATGATATTAAAGTAACCTGTAAATTATCTTTTTGGGGGAGGCTTGCATATGGTAAAGGCTACTGCCTCAATCCTCTATTAGTTCATGGGGCTGAGATATAACCTTATTTTAAAACATAGTATATTAACCCTTTCGCTACCATATATAATGACTAGCAGTCGACATCAATGTGTATTACAAGGTACAATGTCTGTCGACCCTTGGTCGACAGAAATAATATTGATTTCTTCTTTTCCTTAAGTATACTGCTATACGTTTTCTTTGGTGTATCAGTATTAAAACGATTGTTTAAGTATTTTATATGGAAGTTATGCTATATTTTAAATAATTTTACCATTTTCACCTATTTTAACTGGTTTCTGTAGATATTGCCGTCTTTATCGCATATAGCTGCATATTGTTTACTGATCGTGGTTATATTTATTTGGGGAATTCCCTGGAGTTTCTTCATTCGACATTTCATCAATTCCTAATGAAATATGCCGAAAAATACCGCAAATGAAGTGTATAAGGTAGTGAGTTAATAATTTACTTTATAGGCATTTCTGATGTGATATGACGTCATATGGCTACAGTCCAGCAGAATAATGTTCCTTCAGTAGCGAAAAGGTTAAGGCCTATACACATATGACTGACCTGATTACCATAAGTCTGTTACAGGGTAGTGATATAGTTTTATTTCAAAACATAGTATATTAAGGCCTATACACAGATGACTGATCTGATTACCCTAAGTCTGTTACAGGGTAGTGATATAATTTTATTTTAAAACATAGTATATTAAGGCCTATGCACATATGACTGATCTGATTACCCTAAGTCAGTGACAGGGAATTGATATAATTTTATTTTAAAACATACTATATTAAGGCCTATACACATATGCTTGATCTGATAACCCTAAAATATGGGCCCTCTTTAAACTGAACAAAATAGTGAAAATACGAGACCAGAATTACAGGCCAGATAACCTCGATATAATACCATTGTAAGTGTATACAGGTGTCAGTTTATCCCTAAGTGTAGTCCATAGCTTATACAATGCCTGCAATTCTATCACATTTTGGAGCAGTTAAGCACATTTTAGACTGTCCCATTACTGCAAAAATTGCACACAAGGCTGAATTTTGTCCAATTATAGGGCCAAATTTTAATACTTTTCTGACACTCGGGTTTGATGTAATAAGAAGAGCATTCATAAAGCACATACCTGTGCACCCATGTTGTTTCGATTTGACCAGGAAAGTGAGACAGGGGCTTAACACACAATGTGTGCTGTGAGTACTCTCCAATTGTAAAGAAATAATGTACATTCAAAACATTCTTTAAAGCTTTGTGCTATTGTTATTTTTCTTAAATTATAATACACCATCACTGTATTATGTAATCCCCTTCAATTTCCATATTTATAACATTTAAATAAATATCAGTCTTGTGTAGCAATCTCTGTGTATTATACCAAAGATTCGTCAACACTGCCCAGATAAGGTTGTTTTTTTTACATTTTATAAAATATGACAAACTCTAGAATTTTTATAAGCTATCAAATTCCACTCCTTTTTTTGCAATTCGCAGGTAATTTATATTCAGTCATTTTTAAAAAGTCAAAACAAGGATATTTCTAGCAGTCTATTGAATTTCATATGATCACTTGAATCAAAAAAAATATATACAAGGAAAAGTTTAAGCACTAAAAACATGCTCAAACTTTGAGACAAAAATTATGAGCTCGACTTTAATGAAAATATAGGTTGAAATGAGAATGTCAAGGATATTGTGTACATAATTAACATATTATGATGAATGTACTTTAGTAACAGTTTGGGTCCATCAGGTGTGGGAAATGCTAATACGTTAGTAATTTATATTTGAATATTTTTACAATTTTTTTTCCTTTTTAATACATTAGTACAAAAAGCGTTTGAAAAAAGTCACTTAAAGTTGACTTAAATCACTCAAAACACAGGCATACACCAGTTAAAACTTGTGTCACAGTCTAACAATAATTTGACATATTCAAGAGAAAGTAACAGAAACCTGGCAGGTACCTTGTATCCCTAAAGAGGAGAGGGGTCGAATGTGAGATGAAATTTCAGCTGAAAACTATCAAGTTGAATCTTAATTTTCCAGAGAAATACTTAGTATTATAATCTTTAGCAGATTTCAAGATAACACTTAATAAATTTTAAAAAAATATCCTCCAAGCACCTAATATTTATTTCTACTAAAAAAGTAATTCTGTTTACTAATCTAAACTAAATATAACAATTCTTGCCTTCACAGCAGGGATTTAGACATTTCACTGTAAGTGTAGCAAAGTTCCACTTTTTGCCATAAAATTAAAGTTTTGTGATGTCAAATCAAAACAGGTTCCAACTTTGTTCAAACTTGGCATGCGGTAATACACAGATTTCATTTGAATAACTGGTATAGTGTCCAATTGATATTCAACATCTTACTTATATGCTCATTTTCAACAAATGGATAATCCAATAACAAGAAGAAGGTAACCAGTGGAAACTGCATCCATCAGCGGTAGGACAGTTATAAAGTGGTGGGAAGGAAAGTCTTCAAGGAAGAGTCTGGTTCTGAAAGAAGCCATAGTCTTTTTGTGACCTGACTACAATTGGTAATCTATTCCGCTTGGATGGCAAACACTCTGGCTACCGACTTATTTGTGGGTCTGGACACAGAAGGTAGAGACTGTGGTGTGTATTCAGTGGAAACAGAATTTACTGTCACATGTTGGATACAACAGCAGAGTATTGCATAAGAAATGGCTACACATGCCCCAAAAGAATGCAATAACTATATAAGGAGGGTCACAAAGCTTTTCTAAACAAATACTTCAGGAATAGTATCCATGGTGCCCCGGGTGGGACATTCATATAAATTTTCAGTTATTTTAGTAGGTTGTAATCACTAGATGAAGTGATCACTACCTATTTTCATGTATTCACCAGGTGATCATGACTTATTTTGTTGCAGTGTACAAAATTAACATCTATACCCCCTGTCTGAGACTGGTACCTTTTCTAACAGACCTGTATTTTTCTTGAAGTTACAGGTCCAAGCGTCCTGTAAACTTAAGAAAACTGTTCATATCTCATTTAAATCATTGAAATTGATATGATTTTTATTTTTCATATTCTTAGCATTGTAGAAAATAGCATTAAATCATTTATTCCTCAAAACTTGCCACTTGGTCAGTTTTGAAAATAAATATTGATTTACACTACATTGAAATACAGACTGGCAACTCTTTGCTAGGGACCCGTAACATTTTAAGTTGAAGGACTACTGGACCTGGAAAGTCTTCAAGTAAACCTTATACACTGTTTTGTTGCCATGACCAGATCATCCCAACATATGACGCATCATCTGTGTTCAAAAGAAGATGTGGCGGTTACCATATCATCTGGTTATCATGACATAAGGAGTGGTGAGTGCGATATGGTAAGTCATGCTCATGATAGGTTGTTGTGCTCAAAAGATTTACTGGTAATCACCACATAAAAATTAAATAGAGATCATTAAAAAATAAGTTATGCTCACAAGGTCTTTATGTGCTCACAAAATCTTCTAGAGGTTATCACCTGAATGCTGAGTCATGCACACAAGATGTTATCGTGATCATGACTCGGTAAGAGTTTTTAATAAAATAAAAAACATTACGGCTCTGTACACACATCACTTTGAGCTGTAAATATCATGCTGAATTTTAGTTTGTTTGGTATGTTATATGACAGTTTCATCTTCATGTACAATGAAATTACAAGTCAAACAAACTGTGAACCAATTTAACAACCATTATTACCATCTTTTTGTGAAAATGCAAACAACGAAAGATTAAAAGAGCTGTAACATGTATTGAATAGCTAAAAGTATTGAAAGAACAACATTAATAGTGATAATTGCCCTGTTAGGCATGGTTATATTACCCTCTCATCCTCCTTCAAGGACCAGGGGCCACGGTGGCAGAGTGGTAACACTCTCGCCTCTCACCTCTGAGATCGGGGTTCGGTTCCCGGCCCGGCCTCAAGTGGGAAAGCTGGTAGTTGCTTCCCGTTGGACGGCAGTTTACAGTACAGAGCCTTGACCAACTGTATATACTGGTTTCCTCTGACATCCCAACTACCTGTGGTGATATAACCTGTACAGTATTGAAAGCGACGTAAAACCCCAAATAAATAAATCCTTCAAGGGTTCATTTTCACTAAGTTAACATACTATTCTTAGAACTATTCTTACTCTTTGAACATTCCAGGAAAAGAACCATTTTCTTTCTAAATGAAATTCTCTGAATAATTCTAAGACTTAGAACATTTTAAATTCACTGGAATTTTTAGACTTCTGAAGATAATTATGACAATGTGTAAGAAAGAGGTATCATTTAAGTATTTTAGTTGTTCATATTGCAAGTATAATTTTGATGGAAATTTTGAAAAATTCTTGTTCTTGGAAATTTTCTTAATCTTGGAAGTTTTTTACTTAAAAGAATACCTTTATTCTAAGAGCTTCATTTTATTGCGCTACAATGTACTTACCTATTGAAACAGAGTGCTATTCCGTTGTTGACCGGAAGAGCTACCAACGGGCTGAAAGTTGGAAACTTTCCCGGCCGAATGCGGGGAGCGGGGTCCCCGGAGCTGGCTCACTCCACCGGAAACACCGGTGTTGAGATGACCGGTTATATGACGACTGCGCAGCAGATCACGTGATTCTTCCTTCTTTCCGTTGGTAGCCATCTTGTTAGAAGGCTTTATTTTAGCTCTCACTTTGTGACAGTTTTTCATTCTATTATCAGAGGATTTATTCTCTAAGTTAGTTTTATTTTGTCTCACCGTTGTGCATAGACACTTTTGATATACTTTGGTGAGACTTTTCAGTGTTACTTGTGACACTTTTTACCATTATGGTAGGCACTCCTCCTTATCAGAAGAGAGGGAAATGTGGGCACTGGATGCCCTCATTTGACAAACACCTGAGGTGTTATAGTTGCAGGATGCACTGCAAAGGGGAAGACCCCTGTGCCTCAGGTGCCCCTCTGGAGGCGTGTTCATCTTGTTCCTCCCTTACGGAGGTTGAATGGAATCATTTAAGAACTGTTTTCCAGGAAAGAAGTGCTAAACGTGCGGCCAAGAACCTACCGGCCGACCCGGACCCGGACAATAGTATAGACGAGCCGGAGACCGGTGAAATTGATGACTCCATATTGGATCTCAACACAGATGAAGTACAACATACACTGGCCGGTGCCGCCGGTTATACTTCTCCCACCGGAGTGTCAGCTCCCACCGGCCTGTCTCCACTCCAGCCGGCTACGACCTCAAGTGGATTTTCTTTTCTTCAACCTTCTATTCCACCACCAAGGTCCGCGGCTTTTCACACAGTGCCGACCTCATCTTCTTCAGCAGTCTTTTTCAAGACTCCGGCACCAGTGAATCAGGATCCAATGTTTGCCACAGCTCCGGATCCGCGGAGGCTCGTCCCTCCTCCTACTCCACGCACTCAAATGCTCAAGGCACATTTCGAGCAGCAAAATATGCAGATGATGGAGAACCTCTCACAACAAAACCAAAAACAAATCCAGGACTTATCATCTCAACTCCAGTCTGGATTACAACAGTTCCTAGCTTCCTCAATGGAACAAATGTTTAAGAAGTTCTCACCACCAACTGATACCCAAGCATCAAAAGCAACTTCACAGGCCCATCCCAGTCAGGTCGTCGATGCTCCACAACAGCCTATACCACCGGTTCAGTCACCCCCACCGGAACCAATGGATACCTCCATTTCACAGGCTGCATCTACCATAAAAAAGGGGTTAAAAGGGGTCAAGGGCTCTTCTACTATCGCCTCATCCTCCATAAAAGCGGTAGTGTCTCCAACACCTCCTCCTCTTATCCAGCCTCAAACTCAGTCCGAGTCCCCCCTCCAAAGACTCGAGAAGGGAGACTATGGTGCAACTGGAGACTCATCATACGCGTCATCATCCCAAGTAGATGACTCAGAACCCGAAAATCTAGCCCCTCCACCCAAAGCGGACTTCCACGCTTTCATAGACCGAGTAAGACAATACCTCGGCATTGACGACCCTGCCAAGGCAGAGGACTACAAACTGGGATCAGGACTCGGCAGGGATCCCAACATGTTCCGTATGGAACAGTCCTCACGTCCTCCTTCGCTCAAACTCCCTCTTATGGACGACATTGCAAAACTTTTGCAAAACCAGGACTCAGTAATAAAACCTAGTACCTCATCTTCTACTTCCCTGGATATCAGTCAATTCGTCCCAAATCCACCAAACAGAGGCAACTGGTACCCGGTGGCAGGAGAAACTTTTGAGCAAAAACCACAAGTAGTTCCCCAATCATTCTCAAACATTGCGAGACCTGGGTATAAAGGCCTACCCCCAGCCTCTATTAACCAAAGAGAACTGGTCAAGTTGGAATACATGGTCAGAGAATGTATTGCGACCTCCAACTTCCTCTCCACCCTTTCTACAGCCAGCGAATCGACCTTAAACAACCTAAGAGCTGCAAGGGATCAGAGGGAAAAGATATTTGGCCTACTGGCGTCAGAACCAGACCCAAGGACCAGAGACCAGCATCTCCAACAATTACTGAATACAACAATAGAGGATACCCCACAAATGGAATTCATGCTGGATATCAGTAGGAGCACAGCAGTCGCTTACCAGCACTTACTGGAAAAGTTTCTACACATTTTAACCAACCTAGTTCTCATGCGCCGAGATGCGTACCTCAAAAATGCCCACAATAGTCTAGACGCCTATCGTCTCAAAAACCTACGGGCAGCTCCCATTTCTGGCCAAGACCTGTTTGAACGCTCCTTAATGCAGGATTACGAACAACATCTAATAGGCTTGGGAGTCAAAGCAGGAAATCAACAAAGCTCCAGGTTTCACCCTTATGGAAAAAGCAAAAGGAAACCTAGAGGCAGAGGAAGGGGAGCTTATCACCAAGGGGGATATTATCCAACTCCTCCCCCTCAATACATCATGCCTCCTCAATTCTACCCACAGCAGCAGAGAGGTAGTTTTCGTGGCGGCCACAGGGGCAGGGGAAATCGTAGAGGCAGGGGCAAAAGCTCCGGCAATAACCAAAACCAACAACAACAACCCCCTCAACAATGACACTCTTCAATCTCCTCCCCCCCTCAATCCTGGACAACCTCTTTCAACCCATTCCGGGCATCCCTGGGAAAACAATTCATACGAACCACACAAACAGTTTCCCCTCAACAGACCCTACACAGAGAGGGCAAAGACTCTGGATACAAAGTCCCTACCAGAGAGGGCAAAGACTCTGAGTTCAACCCCTCAGGAGGGGGTAAAGACTCCTCGTACACAACTAGTCAAGGTTCCTGTATCTATTCAAGAAAACATAAAAGACCTCCCAGTGGGAGGCAGGCTAAAGTGGTTCATAAACGAATGGGAAAAACAAGGTGCTCATCCTTTCCACTTAGACCTCCTCAGACTAGGCTATCGCCTACCCTTCAGAGAACACCCAAGGTTGTCCAGGACACCATGCATCATCAGCAGTTACAGCGAAGTCGACAAAAACAATGCCTTATCGACTTCTATTCAAAGCCTTCTCACAAAAAACGCTATAGAGAAGGTAAACAGGGAAGACAGTCTCGGATTCTACAGCCGACTTTTCCTAGTTCCCAAACCAGGAAACCGGTGGAGACCCGTGATAGACCTCAGTTCTTTAAATCAGTTTCTCACGGTCTCAAAATTCAAAATGGAAACCCCAGAATCCATACGCGCATCGCTGAGACAAGGGGAATGGGTTACCTCTATAGACCTCTCGGATGCCTACCTTCATCTTCCCATCCATCCACAATCAAGGAAATTCCTCAGGTTCCACCACCAAGGGAATTCTTACCAATTCACCAGCTTGCCGTTCGGGCTAGCCACAGCCCCAAGGGTGTTCACATCCCTGGTAAAGGAGGTAAAACTATTGGCACTAAAACAAGACATCCGGTTGCACCAATACCTGGACGACTGGCTGATCAGAGCACCTTCCCAGGCAGAATCAAAGGAGCATACTGCCAACCTCCTTTCCCTGATCCAATCACTGGGCTTCATAGTAAATCTCCAGAAGTCAGAGCTAGTACCCCAACAGAGGTTCAAATTTATAGGGTACCATTTTTCATTAGATCAGGGTCTTGTCAGGCCCACACAAGACAGATGGGCCAAAATTCAGAACTCCTTCAACAGGATCTCAAAGAAGTCTGTTATCAATGCAAGGACTCTTATGTCCATCATTGGATTACTAGCATCCGCAGAGAAGACGGTGAGACTGGGCAGGATCCATATGAGACCTTTTCAATGGCATCTAAAGACTCATTGGAAATTCCCAATGCCTCTGAATTCTCCCATTCCCTGGACTCAGACAATGAAACAACACGCGGAATGGTGGTTAGACCCACAACACGTATTATGCGGAGAATTCTTACACCCCAGGGACCACGACGTTCTGATCTTTACAGACGCATCAAACGCAGGCTGGGGCGCACACTTAGATCACGCCTCCGCAGGCGGCCTATGGTCTCACACAGAGCAACAGCTCCACATTAACGTCATAGAATTAAAAGCTGTAATCCTAGCCCTCAAACACTTCTCAGATCAGTGCACCAGGAAACAGGTGTTGGTGGCCTCAGACAACACAACAGTAGTAGCCCACATAAACAAACAAGGAGGAACCCACTCGCCAGAACTCTGTGCTCTCATGTGGCATCTCCTCACATGGTGCAACAAACATCAGATCTTACTCAGAGCGCGACACGTGCCGGGCTCACTCAATGTCATTGCGAATGGCCTCTCCAGGAGAAACCAAATCCAGCACACAGAATGGTCTCTGTCCCCCCAGATCTTCAAACAAATTGCGCAACTCTGGGAGCACCCACAGATAGACCTGTTTGCCACCAGGCTAAACACAAAACTCCCAACTTACGTTTCTCCCATCCCAGACCCTCAAGCATGGGCAGTGGATGAACTGAACATCTCCTGGAAGAACATAGTCGGGTATGCCTTCCCTCCAACAGCTCTGCTACCCAGGGTGGTCCAAAAATTACTCTCCCAGTCATGCCGACTCATTCTCATAGCCCCGGGCTGGCCAACAAAACCGTGGTTTTGGGACCTGGTGGAACTGTCTCTCGATCACCCAAGACAACTCCCACCAATCCGATCACTGCTCAAACAACCACTGAACAACCAATTCCACACTCACCCGGAATCCCTCAACCTTCACGTTTGGTTTCTAGGAGTACAATCCTCCAGAACCAGGGCTTCACTGCAGAAGTGGCAGATAGAATTGCTGCACCTCAAAGACTCTCTACTAGAGCCATCTATGCATCAAAATGGGCAGTTTTTCAAAGATGGTGCGCCCACGAACAGGTGGACTTCAGGGCTCCCTCTATAAAGGATATTTGTAATTTTATGTGTTTCCTCTTCAAGGAGAAAAATAGACGCCCTTCCACCATTGAGGGATACAGGACGGCAATCGCAGACACATTGGGAAATACTCCCTTAGACATCAGCAATAATCCCGAGATTGCCAGACTCATTGCCAGCTTCCATAGGGATAAACCCAAGGCATCCAGAAGCATACCCACTTGGAACCTCTCCTTAGTTCTCCACCAACTCAAACAGCCCCCTTTTGAACCTCTGGAGGAGGCTTCCCTTAAATACGCCACGTGGAAGACAGTTTTCCTACTAGCATTAGCTTCTGGTAAAAGACGTAGTGAAATCCACGCCTGGACCATGGACGGTCTTCTCTGTCTAGGCGACTGGGACCAAATTCAACTCACCCCCTCTCCCATCTTCATTGCTAAGAACCAACTAGCAAGAGAAGGGACCCAGACAATCTCTCCAGTGGTTATCCCCGCTCTCAAAACTACCCAAGATGACAGAGACACTGAAATTTTACTCTGCCCCGTTAGGGCCCTCTCAATCTATCTCAAACTTACTGCCGAATTGAGACAGGATAAAACCTTGTTATTTATCTCTTACAAACAGGGCCATTCCAAGGACATTCTATGTTCTACCATATCTTCTTGGATCAAGAACACTGTCAAGTTTTGTTACTCAAAAGCGGGGGACACCGACATGGACTCTTTAGGGGTTAGAGCCCATGACGTAAGAGCATTCGCGGCTTCCAAAGCCTTTTACGGGGGTGTCTCAATGGACCAGATTCTCCAAGCGTGCCATTGGAAATCTCATAACACATTCACTTCATTCTACCTAAAGGACCTCTCGGGTCAAAACCAGAAGGATCTCTCTTACCATCTAGGATCCTTTGTGGCTGCACAACGAGTGATGCCTCCCTCCTAGATACCAAGGACACCTACAAAGAAGAGGGGGGGGACATCCGACGACACAACCAGCAGATGGGGCCGGTCAGAACCCTGACCGCGTAGAGTGTGACTTCTCGTCACAAAAGGTAAATTATATTATTCTTTACTGAGGTGTTCTCTTTCCTAACTTTGCAGGGAATTCTCCTACCTATTTATCTCCTGGAATCATTGTTAATTTTTCGTTAACACCCATTCCACCTTATTTCCTACAATCTAATTATTGTCTTTGTACTCTCTTGCAGCCACCATGGAGCGCCTCCTGACGGGACTACTGTTCTGGTCTCCTCCACCACGTAGCCCTCTCCCCGGGTATCCAGAAGAGTAACCCCAAGATCGGGCCCGTAACATGTCGGCACGGATGCTCGGGTCGGGTCTCCTTCCTTCACCACTCAAGGCTCTTCCACCGGAACCCAGTCAGTGAGCTGTCTTCCCCCCATCCAAGATGTTGGAATTCAGCACTCTGTTTCAATAGGTAAGTACATTGTAGCGCAATAAAATTGAAAATTTTATTTTAAATGTAGCTTTTATAAGCTACAATACTTACCTATTGAAACAGATAGAGGCCCTCCCGGTCCGTCCCCGCTTACAGACACCTCACCTTTGGGGATGGTTCCCAACGAAAAGAAGGAAGAATCACGTGATCTGCTGCGCAGTCGTCATATAACCGGTCATCTCAACACCGGTGTTTCCGGTGGAGTGAGCCGGCTCCGGGGACCCCGCTCCCCGCATTCCGCCGGGAAAGTTTCCAACTTTCAGCCCGTTGGTAGCTCTTCCGGTCAACAACGGAATAGCACTCTGTTTCAATAGGTAAGTATTGTAGCTTATAAAAGCTACATTTAAAATAAAATTTTGAAATTAGTATTCTTAGAATAAAAAACTTATTGAATGTGGGGCTTGATAATTACTTCCATATGTTCAATCTTCAGACATATACAATCAGTTTAGCACATGCTAGGTTGTGGTTGGTTTTCTAAACATTAAAAAAATCTGCTACCTGCTGGCAACACGCCATAATGTTATGGTGAATACGTCCTACTAGAATACAAATTCCGACTTAGTTGCACTTATGAAACCGAAAGGAGACACAAAATACATTGAGCCGCAAACATACCCAGACAAATTAAATATTTTTGGCAGCCATGTAAGCTTGTGAGGGCAGCATGGAGCTGTGTAAATTAGGTATCACCTACAAAAAGACAGTATTTTCTGACCCTGGAACCAATGACACTGTCTTAATTCCACTTATATTTGTTCTACTTATAGAGTGTCTACTGTATATTCAAGTACAAGATCCAGTCTTTGAGACATTGATATAAAACACAATGAGAGATCTTACTGTAGTAACCCTTCTCAATGATCTTCTAATGATTTTATTCAGACATTCCAGTCACTTCTTTCCCCTTCTTCTTCTCATCTTCTTTCACCCCTTGCCAATGTTTACTAATTAGCTCATAATTCAAATTTCACACAACAAATGTCCCTATTTTATGTTTTTAGTGAAGGTATCTTTTTTTCATCTTTTTTATTGTAACATTTGACTGTCGAATTTGTTCCTTATTTTCTGGGTTTGATTTAATACCAGAACTTTTCTTAAAAACTAATACAGCAAAAGTTAAGATTATTTTATAACTGTATTAAGTTACTTTCAAATGAGTCACAGCATTTTTCAGTTGACATCACGTCAAAGTCATTGCACAGTTAAATCATGTTAAGACAAAACTTAAGAAACAAAATAAAATACTTCTCCTCTTTCAGGGATTTCTAGTAAAAAGAGTTAGTTTCAGTGGAAAATATCTTCTAATACTTAGTTCACACTTTTCCTTACTGGAGTCACAGCCTACAACAGAACGGGCTCGTCTACTTTTAGATGTGGAACCGTCCGCTTTGCATTTTAATAGGATGCATTCGTTATGATTCGCATTTGAGTAATATGTACTCATTTGGTGAGTTTGGATCAAGCTCCAAGGTATCCTAGGACAAATATTTCACACATGCGCAGTATAACCACAATCAAAACGTCTAAGAGCACTTTCGGAGATATTTACATTCATTTGCACAGATTGTGATGTCATAAAATATCAAAATATGTGGCTATAATGTTGAAAGAGTAATATAAATATGTGCAATACTTCGATTCTGACATAAAAATAGATATTTGATACTAAATTCTTGAAATAGTTACAATTCAGTATATCTGATTGGCTTTTAAAGATTTTCCATTGTTTCTTTTTCATGCCGCCATCTTAGAAGGGTGGATTACTTGGCGTGGTTAAATCGAATGTCCGAGTAGCATTATCCTCAGCATTTGGATGAAAATCCATGGTCCCAGGACACCTCAGAGTGTGATCCAAACTCACCTATATAGGCATTTAACACAACTGCACAACTCAAAAAACGTTTTGTATTTTTCCTACCACATTTTTGAAATGTTTGAAAAACCTCCCACGAGCCTGGTTGTCATTGGCAACACTTGTATGTTTCCACATACCATATAAGGTAGCTGAAGTGACAACAAATATATATTTATTGATTTCATGAATTTCCATATACAGATTTCGAGTTTTATTACATGTATACATTTGAGTACACATACACACTCACGTACCCAAAAAAGCCTCATAAAAACCATGATAGTAATGTCAAAGTCAAAGTTGGGTTTTACATCACGTTCAACAGCCAGGGTCATATTGGGACAAAACCATAGTAAAAGGTTAATTGATTTGATGTTGGTAAAATATATGTATAACTTATGCTTGTGTAAATTCCTGTTTCAATCAAAAGAAATCTACGTTAGTACATTAAAAACAAATGCAAGAACACTCTCAGAGTGTATACATCCACCAAGGCACGTAATGATAAGTAAATGGGAAATTCCAGATTTTTTTTTTCTATACAGTGATCCGGATCTCTTTCAAAATTTAATGGGATCTAAATTGGACCAAGGTCCATCTTCTAATTTTTTGAGGAAACTCCAACCAGTAGTATTTGTGTAATACTGCTAACAAACAGACACAATGTGAAATGCAAGTAAATCATAGATCTTCTTTTGGCATTTGCATAACACAGACAACACGCCATAGCCATGGAAAAGAAATTGGTGTGCAAATTGTTTACTGTGTGGCAGCCAGACCAAAAGAGTTGCTTGGTTTGTGAGTAAGATGTCCTTGTAAACATCTACTTTCCCCACAAACGCGCCATGACCATAAATTTAATAAAAAATCGTAGAGCAGCTGGTACACATTTTTACATGTACGAATGTAAGAGTAGTTTTCATTACAAACATAAACATTCTTTCTGCCACTGCGGCATAGAAGTTTAACACACTTGCCTAGGAACAAAATAACCTGGGTTTGATCCATGGTACAGGGAGATACATGTGGGCTTGGAAGACTACTTAAAATATCAACACACATTCAGATGTATTGACACATCTTAGTATCTGAGAAAGAGACCTAAAAATCCTGACCAGGAATAACAAAACTTAAATTGAATGCACACCATGTGACAGAAATTTGCGTTAATTATGTCTAACATGTGAAAAAAAATAATGACACAGCAAAAACTCAATGAAACCCACACGGCAAGGATTTTAGCACAATGTATAAATTTGAATACAATTACTGCTACAGCTTCAAAAAGAAAAAAAGAAAGAAAGAATCAAACCCTTAAAAAATATACATGTCATCACAGCATGTCCTGGACCCTATGTCACAATGAAAGTGCAATGAGTTAGGGTTATTGAGAGATCCAGCACTCCCACTGTAACGAGCATTATATGCAAATAGGGGGCTTTCTGCAGATGTGGATTGTCACTGAAATCAACTGATGACTGGGCCTTCAGACTCCCCCAGCTAATCACCAATGCTATGATGTTATGGCTTGTCCCTGTTAATAATTAATGGACAGTCAAGTGGCAAATTACAAAGGAAAAAGGAGACAGTTACTGCACAAACTCTCCTACTTGTGGCCTGTTTACAAGGAACAAACGCTTATTATGGTTAAGTCACTCAGTATTACATTAGCTGTTTATTTATGATGTAAAGTTGTCACATTAGCTTTGATTGATATTAGGGTATTTATTTATATAAGCATAGCTTTTGTATGTTGTGTGTATGTTTGTATTTAATTGTCTTTGTATTTTGTAATTGTTTTTGTAATGTATTAAAAAAAAAAAAAAAAAAAAAAAAGATATTAGGGTACAAATTTCTGACATTCTAATTCTTACTCTTATTCTTAGAAATATTTCTTATTTTCAGAATTTCTAGAATTCTTAAGAAAATGATTTAGAAATTAGAATAGCTATACGTAAAGCAAGTTACACTAGTACTTTTACTGATAACTTATATGAAGGCACTGTTTGTCAAAACAAGACCACTGCCGCTGTGGTTATCTCCTGTCGGGTACAAAGTAAAAAACTGGACCTTGAAATATGGTTGAGAAGCCCAAGGACAATATTAAGGAAGACATAAGGCCTTTTCTCTATGATGACCCAACTTGAATTAGGGAGTTAAAGGTCAAATTCGACAAATGGAACAGATTTACAGGCCATGATTTCTGATAAGCTGTTTTAACATTTTGAAAGTCCTAGAAGTAATAATAAGAGTGACAAAATTCTTGTTAATATGACAGCCCCACTTGACCTTGAATCAAGGGTCTAAGGCCAAATTTGACACTTCCGAAAGATGTACAGGCCATTACTTCCAGTTATTAAATATTATTATTCTCATGAACATTACCAACATTTGCAGAGTAAAAATAATATCTTTCTAATATGATCAGTTATATGAAGTAATTGATGAAAGTGAACCTGGAATATATGCCACATTTTGACTGTTTTCTAACATTTGTGACCAGATTCTTGTTCATATAACAATAATTACCAGACATTTCTAATAAAGGATGTTACAAATTGAATTTTACAATATAATTTATTTAAAGGACACCTTACTTATTGTCGAATTACACTGATATGTTAAAAAGTCAACAAAACTAACTTAGCACTACAATTTATCTAGACTAGGTGACAATAAATAATTTATCTAGTTATTGTCACCTTTCTTTAACTCTCTTGCATTAGCAACCATTTGCATAATAAACTGTATCAGTAACCTGACACTGAACACACTAACAATCTTCAAACAGTACAGTACTTTGAATTTCAAAAACACATGTTTTTAGGCACGTCTCAAGGCAAAATTATTTTCATTTATTTCAATTTTTCCACCATTTTCATTTAATGTCAAGAAAAAAGGATTAATGGAGAGCTTTTAAGTTCTTTTAAGCCAATAATGAAGATGTCATAAAACACCATAGGAGAGTGGATCATATTATGTTTCACACGGCGATAATAACTCTCGGACACACTTGAATAATTTCATTTCCTCAATTTGCATAAATAACGTGCATTGTTTTAACCCGCTGATCTTTCGGCAGTAAAAATGCCTCAACTCTTCCAGAAATGGCTCTTTAAGTACCATTTCAGGAAGTGTCTTTAAGTTTTTAAACACCCCACCAGAGTAGTGAAAAGAGATCTAACACAGGTCATTTTTCATCCCTTCAGGTTTCTCTTTAATTGCTAAAAAGTTTCCCTTTCAAATGATCACACGGAACACAAAGAACAAGAAAGACTTTGATGGCTTTTGAAAGAAATCAGTAAATTTGCTCAAACACAATCCATCTAGCATTTTAAAAGAATTCATTTCTGCAGTGTAAAATTATGTCATGTACAAGTTATAGTATTCACTTATTTAGCAAATCCTTTAAAGTTTAATTCTTATGGATCAAACCAATGCATCTACTTGACAAGAAAATTCAGACAAATCCCAGTCAAGGTAGGGATAAAATCCTTTAAAGAAGTAGAACTGCAATATGTTGAAAGTTGCAAAACATAATAAAGTCCCAATAATTTTCAGTATAAAATATAAGATTTTATTGCGTAAAATACCCTTACCTTATCCTCAACTATTGCTATGTGTTGGCGAGAGCAAACATCCACGACCAACTCGGATATTTTTATTCTTTTTAGTGCACTGCACATATGTGAACTGCGCAATATTTGTGCCACATCCCTAGTTCCTCTATGTACTTCATATTTTATTTGGTCATTGGAGAGTAAACATAGACTAGGAACCATTTGGTGTTTTGTTTATTTCAAAATTGCTGAAGTTTTAGACGACAGAATATCATGCAAATTTTTACAATTTTAATTTTAGAAGTTTGAAATTAGCAATATATACCTAGAATTGATGCATGCTTGATTTGATACACAAAGTGAGACTTTTCATTAGAAATAACATATTATCCTCAGAATCTGAGGTTCTTATTTGTACAGAAGTGTCAGATACTACACAGAGATGACACAATTGTATTAGTCTGCACATGGTTGCTAATTAATTTAGCAATAGCCTTTTAAACATCAGAGAGAACACATCCTGTGTCACTAAAACTCATATCAGACTAACTTACCTAGCTATTATGTGCAAAGTTCTTCAAACCTCAGAGTGATTTAACCAGAGTAATGTGGGTGTTCCACCACACGACTAAGGCTCCCGATTAAGGGTTTTTGGGAGTCGGTTTCAAAAATTGGCTTAGTCCCAGGCGTTCTGTAAGGGTCGGTAGTTGTTGGTTGGGGCCGTGAGAAATATCAAACATGTTTGATATTTCTCACGATCTAAACCAATTCTTTCTTCCCGCCATAAACAAAATGTCCAGTCCCAGGCTTCCCCAGGCCTCCTCAGACCAAATGTACACAGTCCTATGTTGTCCCAGGCCACCTGCGATCCTTAGTCCCAGACACTTAGTGCCCTAGTCCCGGGCCTCCTGCGACCCTTATGTGGGTGTTCCACCACACGACTAAGGCTCCCGATTAAGGGTTTTTGAGGGTCGGTTTCAGAAATATGCTTAGTCCCAGGCGTCCTGTAAGGGTCGGTTGTGGTCGGTTGGGGCCGTGTGAAATATCAAACATGTTTGATATTTCTCCCGACCCCAACCGATTATTTTTTCCCGCCATAAACAAAATGTCCAGTCCCAGGCGTCCTCAGGCCTCCTCAGATCAAATTTACACAGTCCTATGTTGTCCCAGGCCGCCTGCGACCCTTAGTCCCCGACCCTTAGTCCCAGACCTCTATCACTTAGTCCCAGGCTTCCTGCGACCCTTAGTCCCATTGCCAAACAAAAATCGGCGATCCTGGTCTGGGGACGCCTGGGGACGCCTCAGGACACCTTGTGGGGTCGGGACTTAATCCTGGGTTAGTCGGGGCTTAGTCCCAGGAGGCCTGAGGCGTCCTGGGACCCAGTCGGTTTGTCTACGACTAGAAAAATGGCTTAATCGGTTCTTAGTCCCAGACCAGTTAGGGACTGTCTGGGGCCTCCTGGGGCGTCCTGAGGCCGATCTGTAGTTAATCCCAGACCTTCATACCGATTCTGTCTTCCACCCCATTGGTCAATTTTTTTCCCATTTTTTCCAAGACTACCCACGATTAAGGGTCCCAGACAGGATCGGGGCTTAATCCTTTGGTGGAACAGGGGCATTAGTCCCATTGCAAAACAAGAATTGGCCACATTGGTCTGGGGAACACTGAGGAGTCCTCAGGATGCCTGAGGAACCCGGGACTTAATCGGGGGTTAGTTGGGGCTTAGTCCCAGGAGGCCTGAGGCGTCCTGGGACCCAGTCGGTATGTGTACAACAAGATCGTGCTTCAAACTGATCAGGAAACTGGCTTAGTCAGTTCCTAGTCCCAGAACAGTCGGGGACTGTCTGGGGCCACCTGGGGCCTCCTGAGGCTTCCTGAGACCGATCTGACCTTAATCCCAGGCTTCAATACCGATTCAGTATTCCCGCCCATTTTACCTTTTTTTTCACCGACTCTCCACGATTAAGGGTCCCAGACAGGATTGGGGCTTATAAGTCCTTTGGTGGAACAGGGGCATAAAATATGGAACAAACTCTCTTTTTCTGAATATTCACTACCCACTATGTCAGTGTCCAATATACCCAAATACTAGTATATTTGGTATAAAACTGTGTACTTTTGTCTGGGAATAAGGTACCTTACTCTTCTTCTTTATGGATGTGATTAGTTTACTGTTTCATGGTAATTGCCTCAGGCCTCCTGGGACTAAGCCCCGATTAAGTCTCGGCTTCCACAGGCGTCCGGCGGACTCCTCAGTCTTCCCCAGACCAATGTGGCCGATTCTTGTTTTGCGATGGGACTAAGGGTCGCAGGAGGCCTGGGACTAAGGCACTAAGGGTCTGGGATTAAGGGTCGCAGGCGGCCTGGGACAACATAGGACTGTGTAAATTTGGTCTGAGGAGGCCTGGGGAAGCCTGGGACTGGACATTTTGTTTATGTCGGGAAAAAAGAATCGGTTTAGATCGTGAGAAATATCAAACATGTTTGATATTTCTCACGGCCCCAACCGACAACTACCGACCCTTACAGAACGCCTGGGACTAAGCCAATTTTTGAAACCAACTCCCAAAAACCCTTAATCGGGAGCCTTAGTCGTAAGTAAGTAAGTAAGAAACACTTATATAGCGCCGAAATTGATGTAAACATCCTCTAAGGCGCTGATGTGCAAAAAGGGATAGTCCAGTTCCAGAAAAAAGGTCCGTTTCCATATTAGGTCCGTTTTCCATATTAGTCGTGTGGTGGAACACCCACATAAGGCTTTTGTGTTATTATCACACTACACAGATTGTACAAATTTACCATAAACGGACATTTGTACACCAAATACATATTTTATTTGGTATATTTACACACAATAATAGCTGCATGATGTGTTCAGCCAGTTAGAAGTTCAATAACCTGTTAAAAACCGCTGAATTCCTGGCAGTTCTATTTCATCCTGAGACGACAAAGACTACACTAATATGACAACAAAAGGATATTTATGTTAAAAAAAAACAGCATATTTTCTGTTATGTTTAATGCAGAATCCCACCCACTCAGCAACTCTTATGATATGACCAATTTTATACGTGCCATATACTTCATAGCATTGAAATTCCAGACCACCATTAATATCTTGCTTACTCCATACTCGCATGACGAAAGTTTCTCGTAAAACAACATCAAACCTCTTATTAAGATGGGGTAATCATACGTGTCATAAGTATTTTTTTCACCACTGAAATTCCAGACCTCCAATTAAAATCCTACCCACTCACCACTTGTATGACGAAGTGCTGAGAGTAGTCGGCTTGCAGGAAGTACTGTTTTACCAGGAAGTTGGAGAGCTGGTCCTTCTGAGAGGCACGCTTCTCAATCTCCACGGTAATGTCATCCTGGTCCAGTTCTGGGGGTGCGTCCCTAATCTCTACATCACCCTGGCAACAATATTGACAATAGAAATAAATAATGGGTTTTCAAGAGAATTGGAAGTTTCTCAAATATGTCAATGGGAAAAGTTCCTTGAGAGCCACACATGATATAAGTTCAGAAACAGCTGGCTCTTTTCAGGTGAAGAAAATCATAAAATATTTTCTACAATCAGTGCACAAATATAAAGTCATGTATGCTTTTCGCTGACTATACCCCACTGATTCATTTAAAATTGAAGATTTCTTCAAAATAAAATTTTGTCTGAATTATGCAATATTCTTATCAATTTTGTATTTTTGTGACTGTTTTCATGGTCTGTGATTTGTACAACAACAGGTTTCGTGGGAGTCACAGGTATGTGAAAAATACCACTGAGAAAACCTGTAAAGTCTTTTTCTCAATTGTGGAACATAATCTTATCAACTTTGATGACTGTTTTCACAGTCTCTGATCTCTCCATCACCATGACAATAGCGATAACAACAGAAACAGACACTGCATGGATTTTGAGGGAAGTGTGACAAGAGATGACAAGTAAATTCAGATGTATGTGGACAAAATATATATATATATTGGGAAGGCTGGAAAAAATTCGTCGTCACAAATCGGCTATCAGATGTCATAAGCCATGTATATGTGTCTATATACACTCACTCTAATTGAAAGGCAATTTCTGACATGGCTTGTAGGTGGTATCTAATCACTGGACGGCACCTCTTTGTGGGTAATTAAGTGGACTCCCACAAGTGGCACTGCTGAGGGCCTGTCCCAACTATGACCATGGCTGTTGAAAGGGTAGTAAAACCCCAACCTTGACCTTTGAAATGGTTTATAAAAGATCTCAGTGGCTGAGGAATGTTTGGAATTTGATCACTTAACTATAACCTCCATGATCTTGGGTTCAAACTGGCCCCTCGACAATAATAACTGAAGAAAGCTAAAGGTATGAATATATACACTGAAGTACTGATACTGCCATAGTATACAAAACAACAGTGTGTACATAATATAGTACCAATCAATGAAACACTTCACAGAATAAAATCTGAAACAATAGGCATTTTCAAAACAGACATGCATCTTACTCAATTCCTTTAAAACTCTGTTTGTGCTGCAGTGACAGTTAATTTATCAGTCATGTGTGGTTCAATGCAAACCCTTTGATTCACTACAAGCACTGTACACAAAGAAAGGCATATAAAATATGCCACAGTTTGTGGAATGTCCCACTCTGATAAAAACCCTCTTAATACCTCCAACAAGGAGGTTATGGTTTGAGGTGCATTTACTTGTGTCTCAGTGTTTGCAATTATACCACAAAACTAAGTATCTTAATGAAAAATTTTATGTTGATAGGGCATTAGACAGAGAAGTGATTACAGAAAAAATATGGGTATATAACAATCACAAATTTTCAATAGCCCATTTTTCAAGGAATTTTCAATGCTTGGTATTATGACTGTCCTGTCCATATCACTGTAAAGGTGTGACCTAGGTATTATGACTGTCCTGTCCATATCACTGTAAAGGTGTGACCTAGGTATTATGACTGTCCTGTCCATATCAGTGTAAAGGTGTGACCTATTTATTATGACTGTCCTGTCCATTTCACTCTAAAGGTGTGACCTAGGAATTACGACTGGCATTTCCATATCACTCTATAGGTGTGACCTAGGTATTATGACTGTCCTGTCGATATCACTGTAAAGGTGTGACCCAGGAATTATGATTGTCCTGTCCATTTCACTGTCCAGCCTTATACTGCTCCAGAATGTACTGTGACATTACTTGTGTGGCATTTGTCCTGTGCATGTTAGGATATTTCTCCTGTTTTCATATTTGACAGAATAGGATTAGTGATTTCAACGTCATCAACAAGAATAATCAAGCCCATGGGGTGTTGAGTTATTACATAATAATTGTCATTTGTGTGACAGTAAAATTCTCTATAAAGTAGTACTACTCATACATGATACATATATGTGTGTAAATTACATGTATGTGGCACTTGCCATATACAATAGACATGTCTATCATGCTGTATTCCTTATAATCATAGGGGGCTCGTTGGTGTAGTGGTTAGAGTGCTCGCCTCTGAGGTCGCCAGCTCGAATCTTGGCCCTTGTGCTTCATGTTGGAAAATTGGTTGTAGTATCCACTGGTCCCCCCACCTGTAAACTACCCGTCACAATATGACCCTGGCTGTTGAACTCGACGTAAAACAAAAAATAAATCGTAAGCTAAAATCCTTATCATCATATTTTACAGGGGAATGGATAATTCTTTGGGCCTTTAAACTGAAGGAGTAGTCACATACATTGGTGATTTTAAAATTCTCTAGTCAACGTCGCATTTATCACAATATTTCTCTGCCAAAATAGCCCAGTATCATTCATAAGTGAAATCTGACCACCTTTTTATTACCTTGTCCAACCGTAAAACACATAGAGTGTCCAACTTCCATACAATGAACCTACTTTTGTTCACTATTTATATAAATCACTCCATGCTCACCCCATAATCTTGTTTTTAAATTCAGACTATTTATGTGCATAAGTAGTTTTATTTGAAAACCTGATAGCCCAGACAATGGTTTCTTTAACCCTTCCATTAGTTGTTCTTAAGTGACCTATAATTTGTCTTTGTTTCACTTAGTTTTTGCTTTTGTATGTATACACACACAAGTTTTATTTTATTTTTTTTTCAAAAATGCAAAGAAACAATAAATCAGCCTCCAGACACAAATTGCTTAGAAGCAGTGATCCTTAAAGAGTATCATTACATTGACCACAGTGAAAGCACAGGACCACAGGCAATGTATCAAAACCACTAATTACCTTTAACAAGAGGACTCTGCTCACATGTTTCAACTAGCCTTCCTCTCTGTCAACTAATTACATTTTGAGTTAGAAATATGAAATTCCCCAAAATACTCGTATGTGAAACTGGCCAGTGAGGAAACCCCATTCTATTTCAGGGGATTGTGGGAAATTCTTCAGACATTTGGGATTTATATGAATACGGTAGCCCTTTCATTTGCCCTGATTCCAAATTGGCACAAATTTGGGTTATTTTGACTTACTATTTAAGGCCCCCCCCCCAACCCCTGGAGGCCAAATTTGACATACTGTGGCAGATTTTACATTTCTTACTTTAATATCTTTAATAGCCTTTATGAAATGGTTGAAGCTATAATTTGTTATGTTCCTGTTAACAGCTTACGTCATATCAGGACACTGGACCCCAGTGAATCCTCCCCCATTTTCTTATATTGTGGTCACTAGAAGATATATATTTTGGTGTTCAAAAATGACCTGACACCAAATATTTGTTTTCTTTAAAAACAAATAAAGAAAAAATAAGAGACATTAAAGTTGGAATGAGAGAGTTTTAAGTCTGATAAATTTTTGTTTCAGCCAGTTAACCTGAAAATGGAATTTTTGGAAAAATATTTTCAAGACAAATCAGATATAATTATGTGTGATAGTATCTTTTATTTTAATTGAGTCAGGACTTGCTCATCTCCCTATTTGTTTCCCAAGATATAAAATTAGATACTTAAACTTTTCAAGCTTATTGAAAATAAGATTTATGTTTCTGTCTTCATGAGATTGTGTATGAATTGTTGAAGAATTGTATTCAGCTATTTAGTTGTTGAAAAAGAAATAATTAGTACTAAATGTAAGGATCAAAAGTTTTGATCATTTGATAAATAACCAAGTATTTTAAGATTTGTTATAATCATGCTTAATCCAATTTTATTGGAGATCCACATTTTCCAAACCAATACTTTTGGATTTGGACCAACAGCTACAAAAGTGAGGGTTCAGTGAACCTTACAGACAAATTCATGCAAAATACATATAGTGTTTTAATATAATTGTACAATTGTCAATATTGTATGTTTAACTGCTGCTCAGTTATCAATGAAATATCTTTGAATGTTGCCCAGTTACCAAATTACCGTAAATTTCCAAAATAACGCCCAGGTTAAAATAAACGCCTGGTTCAAATTAACGCCTGGTACCAAGCACACTGTTTACAATTCATAACACTGTTTTTTGTATTTTAAAAGAACGCCTGGTTTAATTTAACACCTGGTCTGATGCCATTTGAAAATAATTAACGCCCCAGCCATATTTTGGAAAAATACGGTAATATAAAAGTTATGTAAAATTTTTGCTGAAGTGTCCACAAAAATATGTTTAAAATTAATTAATGTCGTTCAACTATCAATACAAGATTTATGTTTTCATGTTTCTTAATTATTAATAAAATATCTGTTAATGTTGACAAATTCAACATGCAACTGTTAATAAAATATGATAATATGTGGCTCAACATTATCACCAAAAAATGTTTTAATATTGCTCATTTGTCAATTAGATAGAACTATGTGTATATCAAAGCCTGTATAAAGACTAGTCAACATGGATAATCATTTGGATTTTTTCAGATTACTACACACCATTATTGTGTTTTTACTGTTTATTTTTCACAAATCTACTCAAGAGGCCAGTTTTCCTGTATTTTGTTTCAGCCTCTCTAATGAACAAGTCCTGTCATTCCAAATAAGTCACACAAATAGCGCACATTTTATGTGATACCAGACTGCACGACACTGCACTTTACTAAAGCTGTGTCTTCATGCATGCAATTTGCCATTCACGATCCTTAATTCACAAACATAGCAACCGTTACCAGGGTGATTTTTGCATGGTAATGGGTGATCAAGTTATTGCCAAACAAAACATGCAAACAAAACATGTATGGTTTCTCATACTTTTCTTATTTTTATGTGTAAAACAACATTGGTCAAGAAATGTCACGAGAACAGGTGATTTATAATGTGCTTATAATTACGCTTTAACTATTTCTTTAAAACTGATTCATTATTGTTGAAATTGGATCAAGGATCTACTTATTGCCAATTTGTAGGCTTTTACATGTAACAAAATATATATGGTTTCTGATAGCTTTCTTATTCTTACATAGAAAACACACTTTTAAAGATCTTTGTAATAAGAGATTGAGTCCAAATAAGAATTTTCTTAAAATTTTGGCATCTTCCTGGGATAAATTTTTTTAACTTTTTTCAAAATTTCCATAAGAAAGTATGTTTGCAATACATTTTCTTTTACAAATAATGGCTTCATGTTAATTAAAAACTAATTGTTAATGTTGTATGTACAACCACTGCATTCAATTTGTCATTTTCACTTTAAAAAATTAAAAAATTCCCATGAAATTAAAAATTCTTACATCTAAGACTTTTTTTTAATCAAACAATTGTTCTCAGAAAACAACTCCAAGAATTAGAACATTGGTGAATATGAGTCATATAATGCAATATCGGATACAGTGAGTTTGCTCCTTGTTGTTTGAATTATAAGGATAATTTCACATCCTATAGGAAATTTCACCTTTCTTTCTTTGATCTAATCTAATCTAATGTGGACTTTTATAGTGCTTAATCTCCATCACTGATGGACTCTAAGGTGCAACTGAACATAAAGCAAGGCAGTTTAAGCATTAATCCGAGGATATAGCCAGGTCATACCAAGGAGACACAGGGTGACAAGGGAGGCTATGGTGGATAGGCTTTTGCAAACAGGCAAGTTTTAAGCTTCTTTCTGAAGGAGGCAACTGATACTGCACTGCGCACATCATGAGGGAGTTCATTCCAAATCTTAGGAGCATCAAAGGCAAAGTTGTGATCAAAATGTTTGACAGACTTGAAGACTGATGAGCGGAAAGGAGGAACAGTAAGGTATTGACGATCTGGGTGACTACACCTGGTACTATAGGAACAACTGCTGAGAGACAAGACTAGATTAAGTATTCACCCTACCACCATTAAAATATGACCGTGGTTGGGCAAGGGTTTCTTTCGTATGTAAAGAATTTTTCTTTTTTTCAGTACCTCTGCCTATTTCATGACAGTTTGTTCACCTGACAGCAGGATTATGCAAATACTACTACTTGGAACTTCATGAAAAAAATCAGAAGATGGGTCTTCAGGTCCAACTTAGATCACATTAAATTGTGACTGACTGTGATCTGGATCACCCTCTGAATGCAAAAAAAAAATCCGGATTTTCCAATTTACTTATTATTACATGCCTTGGCTAAGGTATGCACTCTCCAAGTGCTCTTGTTGGTATTTATATTAATTATATGCCACTTGTCATGTGTATGTTAAGGTGAATGCTCTTTAACCTCTCCATTTTTTACTTTAAATATAAGAATGTAAGGAGGGTGCTGATGTGAGAACCTCATGTAGCTCACAGTCTGGTAACATCTGTTTTTGCCAAATCTTAACAATTAGAGTAAGAAATGTAAAATTTGCCAGGAATCTAAAATTCGCCACCTCTAAAACCTTAGTTAATTTTATGAAGAAAATGATGATTTTGTCTAAAAATTGGTATTTTTCAGTTCAAAAAGCCTCAATTTTCTACTATACAATAAACAAATCTCACCACAATTCATTTATTTTATTAGTATTTTCACATGTGGCGAATTTCAGATATGTGGCCAAATCTTAACAATTACATACAGTCTAGAAGCAAACAATGAGCTGAGACACAAATCTTAACTGTGGGACAAAACTCAATTGATGGATGCTTGCTCATCATAAATCTGGTCAATGGAAAGGCTGTATATATACATATGTGTGGCTTTATATAAATGTTTTATAGTAATACATAAACCACATTTCTTTGCAGTTGAGATTTTTGCAACATGAGAGTTGCCAGCAGATAGTAGAAATTGGATGTCACCACTTTATCAGTCCTCTGAGTAAGAGAACAGAGTAGAAAGGAATTTTCAATCAAAAAGCACAAATTGAAACAAACCAGAAACTAAGATATAAATGTATATTTCAGAGAATGGGAAGATGTTCGATAAAATATGCGAACACCAAACACATTTCAAACAAAAATCTATGGTTAATCTACTGTCTGAAAGCTCACTACAGGACGACTTTGGTATGGTTTTTACTTGATAACATCTTTAAGTGGGCTGAATATAATGACATGGCATAACTACAAACCAATGGTAGAGTGCAAAGCTCTGCAAAAAGGCAGATGAATATCCCAATATTGTGATTTCACCCAAATACACATTGAAAATGGGACTGGTGGAAATTTGGGACATTTCTACATCCAGAGTATGAACCGGATCTTTTCTGAAATTAAGTCATTGCTTCCATTGGTGAGGCTTTACCGACCTAACAAAATTTACAAAGACAAGTTCATTAGTTTTGCATTAATCAGAAACACAAACAGACAAACGCACCCTAAAACATAACCTCCTTGGCATAAATAACAACAGAAATTCTATATATAGAATAGAATAGAATAGAATAGAATAGAAACATTTATATAGCGCAAAATTGATGCAACATCCTCTAATGTGCTTGAAATCAAAAAGGGAAAGTCGAGGGACGTTCGAGGTCATGATCCAAGGTTAGTGCCCGCCAGGGAGATGTACTATGGTGGAGGATATGCTAATCTAAACAAGTAGGTCTTTAGCTGGCTACGGAAACCTGTTATTGTTTGTTGTGATCGTACTGATTGTGGGAGTCTGTTCCATTCTATGGGGGAAGCCACTACAAAACCTCTCCTACCGATGGCCTTTTTGTGAGAGGCTGAGGAAAGAGAAAGACGATTTCCACGTGTTAGACAACTGGTTTTGATCAAGGATGATAGGTATATGGGTTGAGAGAAATTTATAGCCTTGAAAGTAATTAGATTGTACTTAAACAATATACGGTAAGTGATAGGAAGCCAGTGTAGTTTTTGAAGAAAAGGAGTGACATGGCTAGTTCTATCAAGTCTAAAAACAATTCTACAAAGGGCATTTTGTATCTTTTGGAGTTTAGCAACATTGTACTTACTGATGCCATAAAGTAGGGAATTGCAGTAGTCAAGTCGACTACTGATCATTGAGTTTGCAAGCAAGGCTGCAGTTTCCACACTGAGGAATTTACAAATACGTCTTAGGTCCTTAAGGTGGTAGTAGCAGGCTCGACACATATTAGTTATGTGGTTGGAAAAGGTGTTTCCAGAGTCAAAAATTACACCCAGGTTCTTGACTGTATCAGTAGGGGAAATAGAATTTCCGAGAAGTTGAGTAGGGAATTTATTAATGAGGGACTCTCTGGCTTGTCTATCACCTATTATAATAAATTCAGTTTTCTCGGGATTGAGTTTCAATTTCACGCCAGCCATCCAGTTTTGGATACATGTGAGACACTCTGTAAGCTCAGCGAAACTGGAATCAAAATTCCTATTGTCCAATGCTAGATATATTTGGGTGTCATCAGCATATAGATGGTGGGTGACATTGAAATTGGAAATGATATTACTGAGAGGGGTTGTGTAAAGGGTAAAAAGGAGGGGGCCCAGGACAGAACCCTGAGGCACACCATACGGAAGTGAGAACACATCTGAAAAGCTATTTCCTAATTTAACCTTCTGTTTCCGGTTTGAGAGATAGGATCTGATCCACCTCAACACAGTGCCATCAACCCCAAACCAATCTCTTAGGGAATTAAAAAGAATGTCATGGTCGATAGTGTCGAATGCCGCTGAGAGGTCTAGCAGTGTGAGTGCAACAGCCTTACCAGAGTCCAACGAAGCACCAATGTCATTCTGGATTTTCAACAGCGCTGTTTCTGTGGAATGGAGTCTCCTGTAAGCGGATTGGTTGACATTGGAGAGCCCCTCGCTATCGATATAATTATTTAACTGTTTGGCAACTACTTTTTCGATCAGTTTGGATAAGAAACTAAGGTTGGATACCGGTCTATAGTTTTTTAGGAGATTTCTGTCTAAGTTTGGTTTCTTGAGAAGAGGGGTGACATATGCTGTTTTGAAACAGTTTGGGAAACTCCCTTCTTTGAGTGAATAGTTTATAATATTGGTGATTGGAGTGACCAAAATGTCCGCACACTCTTTGACTAGTGCGGTAGGGATTGGGTCCAGGTCGGATGATTTGGTGTTGGATGACCTTAGGATTTTGAGGATGTCATCCTCAGATACAGGCTCAAAAGAGGTCAGGGCACTGCTATTACTCTTCGGTATTGTGAGGGAAACAGGCACTGATGACTCTAAAGCAACTCTGATTTTCACAATTTTGTCACTGAAAAAATGACCGAAAGTGTTAGCTAAATCAGTAGGACTAATATGATCGGGTAGGATGATAGTTGAGGTTTTGTGCAAGATTTTCTTGAAAGTGTTCCACAGAGCCTTGGGGTTACCATTATTTTCAGCAATGACAGTGGAATAGTGCCTGCGTCTTGATTGTTCCAGTAGGAAATTGTAGCGATTGACAGCAGCTCGATATCTTCTCCGGTTGATTGCAGAGTTGTTACTGCACCATACTCGCTCACACTTGCGCTTCAGACGCTTTGCTGAGAGGATGTCTGAATTCACAAAGCCTTTGTCGGGGTGCACTGGAGCCATTTTCCTCTTTATTGGGGCATGCTTGTCTAGAATGCTGCGCAAGGTGTTGAAATATTGGTGACTGAGCAAACTGGCTGTTCTGTGAGGATGCTTGATTAGATCAGAATTCAGGATGTCCTTTTTAAAATCCGTGATGTTTATCTTGTGAATTTTCCGGGTATTAACTTGTCTAAATTTGCAGGGAACCTCAATAGGTATATTGACCGAAAAAGTGATGGCTAAATGGTCAGATAGCCCAGCTATAACCTTAGCGCAGAGTGCCTTTGAAAAGGTGTCCCTCACACATATGACATCTAATATATGGCCATGAATGTGTGTTGGGGAATCAATAATTTGGGTGAAATTATATTGGCAGAGGGAATCATTGAATTTCTGCGACCAACCGTCCTGTTTATCCAGGTGTAGATTTAAATCACCTAATATTACATTTTCACAACATGATAAGGCAGCACCTTCGACAAAGGAACTGAAATCCTCAATGAAATTGGCTTTGGAAACATTGGGAGGCCTATACACAGTATGGAAAACAATATCCTGAGCATTGCCTGTGGATAGGTGAACAGATATGGACTCGAAGGTATTGAAACACGGTTGAGGCAGAACCTTAAAATCGATATCATCACGGATGAAAAACCCAACACTACCACCTCTCCCCTGCTGGCGTGGAACATGAGTACATTTATAGCCCGGAGGAGTGACACTTGCTATAAAGCTGTCTGTGTCGTCTGGTCGAAGCCAGGTTTCAGTGACCGCAATAATATCAGACTTATTGCTATTGATAAATTCTGCAAGAGCAACAGACTTGTTTCTAATGGATCTAATGTTTATTAGACTCCCAGTTAGAAGGCTAGTATTTGGGCCAGGATTTATACTGACATCCCCTGAGAGGATCAACAAGATGGACACCCATGGGCTGACATGTTTATATGAATGTGTTACCCTACGAATATGTCCTTGTATAGCCAAAAAGGCATAATTGACCCCATTGAGACATGGGTGAATGCCAGAAGCAAAAAATATGGTTGAATAGGTGGGGAAAGAAAAAGGCAGACTTGAGGCAACAGGAATTGGTGTTGTAGAAGGGTTGTCAGTGGTGGTATTGGTTGCTCGAGCAACCAGCAAAAAGTAAAGACAGAGCCAGAAAGTGCAATGCATGTCCAAAAGAAATACCAAAAAAAAGAAAAAGAAAACTAGAAAAAGATGAACCTACCTTTCCTGTGTACCCACCTGTCTAAACAGCAAACCATAGATAAGTAAGTTTAAGAACACTAAAAAGATTGGTGCAGGATTAGTATGGACAAGGTGTGATATTGTTTGGTTGTAATTTTATTTAAGTTATTGGGTTAACTAGTTATGGTAAGAAATGGACAAGGTGTGATATTGTTTGGTTGTAATTTTATTTAAGTTATTGGGTTAACTAGTTATAGTGAGAAATGTTGAAACAATGTGTGAGAATCCGCGGGAAATGTCCGTTGAGCGATAATACCCGATAGAGCACTATTTACAATTTTACCAAGTTGAAGGAGGTAATATGTGCAAGCAGTGAATGTTAAACAACTAAATATTTTATAAAATGACAATAAAAACAGATACAGACCAGCAAGCTGTGTAAAAACGAGAATATTAGTACCGGTCCGTTATGACAATATAAAAACACGTCTCGCCTGGCGAACGCTAAACCCCTATATATAGTAACAGACCCACAATGCTTTGCAAAATATAACCATCCTGATTAAATAGAATAAAGTGTCTCATTGGGGAGTAGACAACTAGGCTACAGGAAATAGCACATATACCTGAGGAAAAAGGTGTGTTTTCAAATGTTCTTTGAAAAGCTTCATATCGTCTAATTTTGTAATATACAGAAGAAGTTATATATTTGACAGTTTTGGGCCAGCAATAGCAAAACTTGCTTCTACCAACAAATTCTAACTGAAGCTTAGGTTGGAAGAGTAAACTTTTATACAGAGAAAACAGTGTTCGTCTACTGCTGTATATCACCTTATTACTACAATTTAATATTATTAACAATTTCTTTCTTTTTAACTATTCTCTGATATTTAGTAATACTTCTATTTTGTACAGAAAATTGACTATGACAGATCTACAACTCCACGGCCATGTGATCTAAATGCAGAGATTAGTTTATTATTATTACTTTATTTGATTTACTTATGTACAAATAAGGCATTGTATATTTTACATGATGATAAAACAGAAAAACAGCAACAAAAACATGACAATATCCACCTTTCGTTTGAGTACTTATGATTTTCTAAAATCAAATTACAGTAGCAGATGCAACAGCTATAGGGCTGTTCCACTATGACGATTACCCCCCCCCCCCCCCTCCCAATTGGGTTATGGTCCTGAAAATTTGCCATTCGGGAGGCAACATTTGTAAACCCAATTGGATCATTCATAGACCATTTGGGCCAGTATCATGACTGGGAGTTTTGGTTTAGAAAACAATTGGAATGTTTTGGGGGTATTCCCAATAATTTAAAAAATTGATTTAAATTGTTGCATTGCTTTCAATAAACTGTATATTATGATTATTAGTAGTTGAGGGAGATGGAGGAAAGCTGTGCATACTAGTTGGTCAACATTCTACACTGAAAACCATTGGCATGGAACCAGACCCATGTGGAAGAGGTATTAAAAACCATAGCCAAAAAATGTCCGGTGACAAAAAATAATAAAAAAAGGTGATCTCTAGAAGTATGAGCCTCACTAGAGTACACGCTTAATAACAAGCAAACCTTGATGTTTCTATATTTTTCTGAGTTAGTAGTACTTAGAAGAGAAATTTGCCACAATATATAAAAATTACCACACGGAGAGGGGAACACCATTTTAAAAGGGGGACAAAATAATCTAAATATGTGACAATTTTACTTCAGTAAAGATCAGAGGCCTAATGTAGGCACAAAAATTCTTAGAATTCCCCGCAAGTCAATTACAACAGAATAGGGTGTTCTCACTGGCGAATTTCACAAACTGTTGCAAATTTTCTCATTTCTTATTCTATCTCTGTGGATTTCTCCTCGAATCTCACTTATTAAGCTGACATATGGAGACACTGTCTGACCCAATCATGGCTGAGTACACTTTCCATTGACCTGCTGCTTAAAGCAAAGATATGCCACACCATATAAACTCAAATAAGAAAAGCCACCTTCCCAGCATTAATGAAGTTATCCAGCTGTAGTAAGAGGCAGGAAAACTTGCCAGAGTACATAAAATTGACCACCCTGATTAGTTTAAACTTGACATTTTGGTTATTCTGGCCCAAAATTTTGGAACAATTTTCAACATTTTATTTCTAAATTCAGTTTTGGCATAGTCAAGTACATTGACTATAATAAATTACAATTATGAAATATTTATCAAAGAAAAACAAAAATATACGGTGAAAGAAAATGTGAACAAAATTACATAAATACACTTAAATACATCTGACCAAGGAGAGATAGATATTTTGTATCTTTTGTAAAATATATTAATAAAGATAGCTTAATGTGGCAAATTATTACAAATACCTTACTAATGCATGTCTGTACTTGCCTGTGGCCATGCCAGTTAGGACTTCATATGAATCAAAATATACTAACTAACATATAGGCACTTGAAAAAAATATGCAAAAACGTGACGAACGGACGCACAGACGGACGGACGCACGGACGGAAGGCGTTTTATAATCTCCCGACCATGGCCTTTGGCCGCAGGTGGGAGATAATAAAACATTTAAAGCATACTTAGTCTGATAACTATACAGATAAAAACAAAGAATTCTTTAATACATTGCAATCTACTTTAAAAGTTAGTATGTCTAAATTCTAACTTTGCAACACATCCCTGGTCCAAATATATTTTATTTAAATATTTCCCAAAATGTTCACCATTGTTTACATAGTGTAACGATCTAATTTTAATTGTCTCTGGATTCTGAATTCTCTTTGGGTGATAATATAAGATATTGAGTTGGGGCTTACGAAATCTTGTGACAGCTTTACACTACCTCCACTTAGATCCATAAGATAACACCAGTCACTTCTGAACTATGTAAAGCCATGTAAAATATAGTACAGTATAACCTCTATTATCCGACCCTCTTGGGGGAGGAACAGTTGGTTTGGATAATGGAAGGGTCAGATAATAGAAGGGCTAAAATAACAGGTTTAAATGGAGTTGGGAGAGTGGGTTTGAGGTTGGATAATTGAAAATTCGGATAACAGAAAGTCTGATAATAGAGGTTCTACTGTATATTCATCCACTGCCTCTTGCAGGATGTACAAATGTGAAATAATGTCAAACTCACTGTTTCAGTGCATCTTCTACATGAACCCTCCGGATTACTGATCAAAGCAGACATTTTCAATTGGCATTAATTTTAGTTATTTCAACATATGATCCTGGATAGCAAAAAAATTAATTCCTAATGCAAATTTTAAAGCTGTAGTAAACTCTAACCATTTGCAAAAAATGTATTCTTGTGAATGCCTTAATTAGAAAGCACTTCTAGAGCGCAAACCTCTGCCAAGGTAATTGAGTAAATTATATAACAATTTTGCCATATTGTTATTTCACCCACTCATAATCTTTGAAAGTGGGACTGTTGAAACTAGCAAAGTACAGTAGAACCTCAATTATCTGAACCTAGTGGGAGACATACAACAGGGTCGGATAATCGAGGGGTTCGGGTAGATAAAGGAAACCAAAATTCGCCGTCTATGGGTTATCAAGTGGGCGATAATTGAAGAAAAAAATGTTTTTATGTACTTAAGACAGACGAGGATGGTCATTGATGAAGTAGTTTAATAAATTTGTCTTGTATAATATATCTGATCCTCTAATTTTGACTTATTTGCTCTGTATCTATGGATATTATCATGCATTTTTATTTAAAATATTATGCGGACTTGAGGTTCTACTGTATCTATGCACTATGCAAGTTGAATCTCAAAGGACTAGGCCACATTTATGATAGTTCTTCCATCTCAAATCTAAATTTTTTTTATCACAAATCTTAAAATTTGTTTGAGAACTGAGATTTTCAAACAGATTTCAGGCTTAAGTTTTGAGTTGAAAATATAAGACTTTGTGAATTTCGTAAGGATTTGTGATTTTTGTTATTTGAAAACATCTGGTAAAATTGTTTTTTCTTTCATTTTTTTTTTGTTTCATTTACGATTGGTATCATAAATGTTGACTTAATCAAAAACTCAACTAAAACAACAAATGCCTTGTTCTTCTAAATAACATTATTGTCATTATTTCATGAAATATGGTAAAAATAAAGCATTAAATAAACTTTGCCTTCACTTAACATCACTACCCTATACATCCCCTGGATAATATACTGATGTTGACGAGCAGCAAGTATTTATTACAGACCAGTGTTTCTCAACTTTTTCATGTCACTTAAGTAAACAGTAATAATGGATAATACCAGAGGGCAGTAATTTAACCCTGGATCAATACTCACATAAATTGCTCATAAAAACACAGTAATTGGCTTAAATCATCCAATGTGAAGCCTTAACTCGGACAAATAAATCAAAGGTAGCCATAATTTGTGGCAAATTATTGAAGGTCCTATATTTGAAATTTCTGCACAGATTGGAAAAAAAGAAAATATGTTTCACATTCAGATCCAGTCCTGTACTATTTGGTCAAATCTTTCCAATGCCTAGTCAACACATATACCGTATTAATCCGTACAAACGCCCCCTCCCTATTAATCCCCCCTCTCAACCTTTAGAAAGTTCATAATTTCAGGATTTTACATCCCTGTCAACAGCCAGCACCTATGCGATTTCAGGATTCTGATAAAAGATACGTTTAAGTACTTCCCCCATCGAATACCGCTTATGTGAAATAAAGAGAATCACAACAAAACATGCCAGTTTTGATGACAGACGCATTAAAAACTGTACAAGTACGAGATAAAAGTTTATAATTTCTTCAGATTTAAGATTTATTTCTAATAGTTTAAGCTCTCCCACCATTATACATACTGGCAAGCAAGATCAAGGCTGAAAGTGTCCATTATCGTCATTGCCACTGGACTCAAGAATTGATTATTTTTATCTGTAACAGTAACCCTCCCTTTGAAAAATTCATCACCCCGGGGTGTTTACACAGATAAATACGGTATGTTGTATTTAACGCAACTGAATCAGCCTCCTAAAATATCCACTTGCCTGGCATCTCAACGGCTTGATCAAGTAGTTTGTTTTGCTAATGTACTTAATTTCCACCTTTTTATAATTTTATCTCCACAGCCATGGGGCACATAGCCCTTCGCTGAAGGCTTAATAATGAGCTTCACAATATAGCATGCATTTTACAAGATAATAAATGCAATTGGTGACCCATTTAAAGTAGTTAAGTAATCTCCTAATAGCCCCATTCAGACTTTTCGAATAAGGTGTCCAGAAATTGGATTTTTTTTTCTGGCACTGTTTGGCATTCTTTATAATTAGTATAAAGATTATATTCAGCTTATTTTCAGATCCATACTACCAGTCGGACTAATGGGCCTATATTCACCAACATATGGCAGTCAACATGAGGAATGAAGAACTGAGCATCACACTATCTAGATCATGTTGACTGCTAGCACCACCTAGAAGCCCGACTCGGTCATTATGAACTCTTTTTTTTTTTAAAGGTTTGGTCGAGTTAGAAGCAGCCTGCCAATTAAAGTAGTCCCAGATGGTAAGTTACTGTAGCGCATTCAAAATTCTTGTTCTTAGAATTATTGTTATTCGTAGAAATTTCTAAGAAAAAAAACTATGTTCTAAGCAAATTTCTTAAAATAAGGAAATATTCTAAAACTAAAAATTTTGAAATTCACGAGAATTTTTAGACTTTTGAAGGTAACAATGACATAATGGATGCAATAGCTTTCTAAAATCAGGTAGCAATAGTATTTCAGTTGCTGATCAAAATAAAGGTACAATATTTGCAGGTAAAATTTATTTCAAATATATATACTTTTTATGGAAATGTTGAAAAAAAAACTTCTTATTCTTAGAAATTTTTCTTTCTTGTTTTAAGATTTTTTTCTAAGAAAATGCCTTTTATGTTAAAATAATGCTTATTAAAAGAATGAGAATGGTAGTAATTATGGACAATGATGACAGTTTAAAATTATAGCGGCACAAACAATTTTGCAATATTTTGGTCACCTTAATTTATTTTCCGGTGCCGGTATTCACGAAGGGTCTTAGCCAGGGCTTAGGCTTAAAGTTGAGACTTTTGTCTCAAGTTTCTGCCCAAAAACTGCTAAGACTTTTGTCTTAGGCTTAGTGGTATTCACAAAGAATTTAAGACCGGTCTTAGGCTTAGCCAAGAGCTCAACTTTAGGACTGACAAGTAGGAGGCTTAAATATTAACATGATATGTGTTTGTTTACATAGCCTTGACCTTACCAAAAACCATGCACTGCATTGTTAGCGAAGATTTGATTGGATGGCAGGCGTGACTTTAAAATTGGTGGTGTTAAGGAGTTAAGACAAAAGTCTCAGCTAAGTCCCCTTTTGTGAATACGGATTTAAGACAAAACTTAGCTGAGACAAAAGTCTCAACTTTAAGACCACACTTAAGCCTAAGACCTGGCAAAGTCTAAGACCTTTCGTGAATACCGGCCGGGGATAATTTAAAGACCCATTAGCACTATATTATCATACTTTGACTTTCTCAACTGACATATTCTATCATGTTAGAACTATGAAAATTGTGATATTACAACATGAAATTGGAAAAATATTAACAAGTTTATCAACTCTCACCCCACTTTACTTGCTAATCTGGTGTGCCCCATTCAGAGACAAACCATTAGAAATGAGCACTTTGTCCAGGGAAGTGTGAAGCTAACATAAATAAACTCCTCATGAACACCATGAAATTTTACCCTAAATCAAGGAAGTGACAAAGATCAGGGAGTCTGTATAAAACTCTGGAGCCATTTTCATGAAAAGACTTAGCCTGGACTTTGATTTAAAGTTTAAAGACCTTTAACTCAGACTTAGGCTAAGTCTGTTGTCTTAGATTTAGTGAATTCGTTAAGCCAGCTTTGGCTTAAGTCTTGGACTTACAGTTAAGTCCACCTAGGAATGGCCTAATTATGTTTTACAAATAAAGATTTAAATATGTCTGCGATAAACTTTTCTCCACTTTAAAATATGAAATGGCTGAAAATAAAGTATAAACATATAGAACACCTCTCTAAAGAAGATTTGGAAAAAACATTTTTCTAAATTACAGGGTTTTCCATTGCAAAACAGCATTCCTTCTGAGAAAAAATATGTCAAAAATAAGCACAATTGTATTATGTCACCAGTTCTGGTATATTTTGAGTAGAAATAATGGGTCACATGACACAGACAACAACTTGGCTGAGTCTAAGACCCCTTGTGAAACCAGCCCAAGGCGCTTAATTGTATAACACACACACACTTTGGTGCTTGCAAAGTTTAACCTTAACTTAAAAGAATGTACTCCTCGATCATAAGAGCATAAAAACTCAATTGAGTATTAAATTTCATATGAAATGGCTGAGAATATATGAGGTCCTTATAATTGAGGGGTTTCTATAAAAAGTTTTCCATATGCTATCTGGAATTAATGGTTTGGTAGAAGGTAATTTTCTGGTTCTTTTGTCGGACTCAACTATATGTGTTTGATTTACATTCTTATCTTAATTTTGTTTAGCATAAATTTTTTTTCTATTCGTTTAATTCCAACTGTGCATCTAACTCTTACCCCACCAAAAAAAAAAAGGAAACGAGATTTAGAACAATATAAAGACCATAAAAGCAAATATATTAAAATGGATAAATCCTTCATCTAAACACCTATACAGCACAACAAGATGACAATCCACTGTTTTTATTGCAAAATAATATTATTTATTTGGAGTTCCAGGAAATATTACTTTATCATCTGTTAATTTGCAATTCTAGGGCAAGGTTATTGGTTTACAGTAAGGAAGCTTTGATGTATAACTTAATACAAGGGCATGATTATCTCAAGAAACCCAGATAATAATGGGGTGACAAAGACTCCCAGACAGATACATAAAAATAACACTTGTCACCAGTAAACGTGCTGATTGCATTATTGCAAATGGAGTTTTCATTGATCTCTGGTCAAAATTATATTACAGCCATACACTCCCTTTACAAAATTGATGCAATTTTAAGTGAATCTACATGAATTAATGCAACAACTATGGTAATTAAAGGATAAATATTTCAGAGTAGAAAACTAATTGTCACCTCAAAAGCAGTGAAATAGTATGAGCAATTTTGAGTGTTTGCAGTATACATCCACACTTACAGAAGGCCAGTAAACATGAGAAGTTATCAGTTCACAGAAAAAAAGTTATTAACCGAACTCTACTAAGTTATTGCACTTACGATTATTCACAGTAGTTTTGTTCAATTGTGCCTTAGAGTCTGTCAATTGATGGGGATTAAGCACTATAAATGTCTATATTAGATTAGATTAGATAGTTGTCCCCTGTGCCATCTGGGCAGCGTCTACCCACAGCCTAAACCCATGTACAGATTTCACCAAATTTTCAGGATATGTTTACTCTAAGAGGATCTAGAGCTGATTAGATCTTGGACAGTATCTGCCATGGCAACAGTTTTAACATTTTGGGTCTTTAAGTTTGTGGGTCGTCCATAGCCTAAACACATGCAATGATTTTCACCAAAGTTTCAGAATATGTTAACCCCACGAGGATCTAGAGCTGATTAGCTTTTGAAGGGTATTTGGCAACAGCTATTGCCATGGCAACACTTTAAATATGTTTTGGTCTTAAACTTCTCAATTGAAAAAGGGACGCTATTAAACCAATGTTACTACAGTTGCATTTTTGTCTCTGATGCTAAGCAGGTGAATTTTCTTTACCTTACACATTTGGGCGATTTTTTTCAACGGTTTTCAGTATAATTGACAAAATATATTTTTAAAGTCAGTGAAATTGACTAGAATAGTTAAAAGTTTAAGTTTATGTAATTGAACATCTAATTCTCCATTATAACTACTTAATCCCTCTACGAACAAGACCCTTGTTCAGTGTGTCCCATTAAGAATTATTGATGATTGCAATCCTCATTCAATTAAACCCTTTTATGTGTCTATCTTCACACACCACATTTTGTCATCTCTTTTCTTTCAGTTACTCCCTTCATAATGAGCGTATTTTACATATTTTTTCCAATGAATATATTTTTGTATAGTTCTGTGATAGACTGCCCTTTTAAACATGCTGGAAATCCAGATATCAATAAAAACATTGGGAAAGCAGTGAAAAATCTGCACAGTTTTAGAAAAAAATTATAAAATTTGCTGAATAGTAAAGTCCGCGCCGCATTGCTAGCTGCAATGCTGCACATATGTATCAGCAGTGAACCACTTCCTTTATTTTTATTTTATTTAGCCAGGCTGCACCGCGCCGTACTAGTGTACAATGGGATTTACACAGATGAATGTGCTTTACTTAATGATTCTATTTTCACAGCCAATGAGATTATGTTTATTGTGGTGTGCATTTGTTTGTCCGTTTGTATTTTTGCAATTGTATGTAAAAAGTTAATGGATGAAGAACAGATGATCACCGTGTGGATCCAGCAATTAAAGGATTTGTTATCATTGCAGTCACAAGCAATACTGGAGGTGTTGGCCCTTGGTGAAGGTTGGTGCTCTCCAAGTGCTCTTGTTACTTATATACATTCTACCAGGTTTTTATTTAAATACATAAAACAGAAAAAATACCATTATATGTGTATTATGTTTATAAAAATATGTTATTAGGTTAATAATATAAGTAACAAGGGGGTTTTGGTCTACTAGCGAAAGCCACAAAGCCATCAGAGACACAAGTAGTGCACTGAAGCAGTCAACCATCCCAGTACTAATGTAGCCCATTGCCGCTTAAGAGACAGGCACTCACCACACTATGCCACAATTCATGAAAGTCCGGAGACAAAAACAAAGAAAGAAAAACGAAGAAAAACGTGATCTCTAGAAACACAAGCCTCACTAGATGTCGCTCTTAATAATATAATTATTAATATCACATTAGTGATGAGTAGTTCTTGTCTTATTTCAAGAATTCCACACTGTTTCTATGAGGTTTGTTTAACTCATACCCAAAAGAGAATGATCATAGACACAGAGAGAGACAACAATTGTGTATATGAGAGAAATAATGAGGAGCTAGATTAACATTCAATGTGACAAGAGAGAATGACAGGAGACCCAAACTGTCGCACTGTGAACCCACTTATTAAAACACTGACACTTTCATAGAGTTTGCTTATTTGCTGTTCAGAGGCCGTCAATGCCTATGGCTGACTTCTGAAGCTTTGTCTTGATACAAAAGTAGATGCAAAGATATTTGATAAAAAAGGCACTTTCTATGATCGTAGACGCTGTAACAAAATTCTAAATACAGAGGAGAATCTCAGACTAATATCACTTGGAAAGATTTTCTTTGGAAATATGTGTAAAACAAAAGTTTAGATGATCGTAGTGGCATCACTATTATATACAATATTATTATAAAATACCTGAAACTGAGATGTTGTGATTGTAGTTCTGTAGTTGTTCTGTCATTGATACACAAAATATTCTATATTTTTGGCAAATGTTATATCCATTGAGTATTTAGACATTTAAAAGCATAAAAAATCTTTTTGAAATCTGTCAATATATTTGTCAAAAGTTTTATATTTCTTACAATGTTATTCTCTTGTCAGATCAGTAAGTACTAAATCAACATTCTGTTGTCCTAAATATTAAAAGTAGTGTACACATGGTACCTAATGCATCTTGTGGACATGGATTCAAAGTCAGCTAATAACATTAACAGCATGTGGTATTTACTGAGAACCTGTCCTGATATGACCGTAACTGTTGAAAGGAACTAAAGAACCTAAATCTTGAACCTAGTTCAGGAATGAGTCACTTGGCTCTGACCTTTGTGTACGATGCCAGGGGACTTGGTGGTATAGTGGTTAGAGTCCTCGCCTTCAACCTCTGAGGTCGCTGGTCCGAATCTCAGCCTGGGCACTTCATGTTGGAAAGTTGGTAGTTACTTGCCGATGCCCGGTGGTTTACAGCGCAAAATCTTGACCAACTAGTATGTACTGGTTCCTCAACCTGTAAACTACCCGTTCCTATATAACCCTGGCTGTTGTATGCAATGTAAAACAAAAAATAAAAATCTGTGTACGATGCCTCAATTCCAGGTCTCTTGGCAAATATTTGGGAATGCACTGTCTGATTGAGCTCCTGTCTTGATGTGATCTCAGCTTTAGAAAGGCACATAAAAACATCAAACTTTGACTTTGATACCCCATGCACTAGTGAAAAAGGTTATCACTGGACAAATAAGAAATAAGATAAAAATCTATTGGTCTACATTCTTCACTCTTAAAGTGAATACAGACTGAGAGTATTTACATGTGTACCCTGTATTCAATACAAAAGTGTGTACTGAAATAGATTTTGAGTAAAAATACAAGGATAGTTACTTGGCCATTAGCCTATACATAGTGCTTAATCTCTGTACTATTGTATTGTATTGAGTTGTATTTACACTCAGCGTAATATCTCCATGGCTCAAAGTGCTCTATGACCCATCTGAATGCACAAGTACAGCAAAAATCTCAAGTTACTGACATTCCCCTAACTGAAAGATAGAGGCTGAAAGATGACCATTTATCAACATTCTTGAGGTTCTTTAGCCTGCCACTGGGGATAGGATCCAATGACAGAGGACCGCCATTTTAAGTGGTCATCCGAGCCACTATGTATCTGCTTGTACCTGGGTTTGAACCCACATCCTCTGTCTTCCTAGGCGAGTGTGTTACCCACTGGGCCACAGTGGCAGATATTCTATGAGATTCTAAGGTGTGAACTCATCATTCAAAATTCATTCAGTCATTGATAATGCATGGGTGGTTAATCAGAGACATAGGGGAATATAATTGAAAATTTACTATGGCCTTGTGGCTACTATATGATCAAGGGCTAGGCTATATTGTTTAACCCTTCGCAACCTATAAGCCTGATCTTATTCATCAGTACACTGGATCTAGTCCTGCAATAAATCAAGCCATAAAGAGTATCATTTTGCTATGTAGTTAAATTTTATAAGTTTGAGCTCTAGTGAGGCTTGCTCTTCTAGAGATAATTTTTTTCTCATTTTTATTCTTTTTTTGTCACCAGACTTTCATGAATTGTGGCATAGCTTGATGAGTACTCATGTCATCACTGAAGTAAATCAGCAATGGGTTACATTATTACTTGGATAGGTGACCCTCTGAGTTCTCAGCCAGGTATGGGATGTATCACCAGACTTTCATAAATTCTAGTTCACTTCTCATTTCTCTGATGGCTTTGCAGCACATACATGTAGATAGAAATGCTTTTTGGCCTTGTTTTAAAAAAGGCTCTTGAGTTACACTTTACACACCCACATAAAATAATATCATATTTTGTGCATTAATAGATATTGTGATGTCACAGTTAAGGTACTGCATGAAGGAAAATAATAATTAACTAGACCTATGCATCAGAGAACCGATGCAAATTTGTATTAACCAGAAAGACAACTCATCAAAGCCAGTGAACCATCATTTGACCTTAAAGGAGGGGCCTAAGGTGAAATCTTACCACATCAGAAGATTCCCAGCCCATGATTTATTATAAGTTGATTTCACATTGCAAACCTCTACGACCAAAAATAAGCAAGTTATAAGCACTTTAAGTTTTGCTATATTCATTTGACCTTGAAGAAGGCCCCAAGGTCAAATCTGACCACATCAGAAAATTCCCAGTCCATGATTTCCTATAAGTTGGTTTCACATTGCAAACCTCTATGACCAATAATAAGCAATTATCAGCACTTTAAGTTTGGTTATCCTTGTTTGACCTCGAAGGAGGGGCCTAGGGTCAAATCTGACCACATAAGAAGACTCCCAGCCCATGATTTCCTGTAAGTTGGTTTCACATCCCAAACCTGTAGGACCAATAATAAGCAAGTTATAAGCACTTTCAAGTCTGTCCTCATTTGGCTTTGAAGGAGGGCTCAAGGTCCTTGATGTTCTTTGGCTTGCCACTGGGGATAGAACCCAATGACAGAGGACCTCCATTTTAAGTGGTCATCCGAGCCACTATATATCTGCCTGTACTTGGGATTGAACCCACTTCCTCTGTGTTCCTAGGTGAGTGTATTACCCACTAGCCCACAGTGGCAGATAAATTGAAGGAGTTTGTGCCAAGTTATGGAAGGGAGCAGTAGGTCCTTAGTCTATAGAGGAGATCAAACATAAGGGGTTTAAATCCAGACAGTATTTCACAAAGTTATGTCATTTAGTCTTGCTTTTTATTGCCATGAAAATCCAATTATCAGCAGATTGGTTTGAAAAGAACACCAATATTTTTGTCAAAAGTCTAAAATCAAACATTGGGAACTGCTGTGGAATTTGATAAAAACATTCTATGATCCACACGGAATTTAATAAAATTGATCAAGTCACCCAAGTTTCAATTAACCCAAAATATATTTTCTTCTTTTTTGATGCAACTAAGAAATTTCAACAGAATGAAATCATTAAAAGTAAAAAAAAATTGCAAACTTGGTCTTTTCAGTTCAAAAAGCCTTAATCTACTACACATTCACCATAGTTCACCACAGTTCATTTATTTTATTAGTATTTCCACTAGTGGCAAATTTCTGATATGTGGCGAATTTTGTATTTCTTATACTACAGCCCATGGAAACTGCCGTATCATCCAAATTCAAAAGTAGAAGTACAGTATTTGGTATTCCAAATACTAGATTTTAAACTATAAATTTTAAATTTGGATGATGGCTTCAGGCTTTCCTAAGTAATACTAATGTGAACATAAAAACCGATAGTGTATTTCACACGCATAATATGCAACATGTCTGCAGTACACTAAAAGTGAAGTTTAATGGGAATATCTTCCAAGGCCAAAAGCTTTCTCATTTAAATCATAGCTACATTAAGAATATGTGGAACCTTCCAAAACAGATCCCCGAGAAGGATACTGAAATTATACTGGCCAAACACCATAAGCAATAGAGATCTACAAAGAAAAACTGAAATAAAAAATAGAAGACAGTATCAAAGAGATAAGATGAAAATACATTGGCCACCTCCTAAGAAAAGAAAAATATGACAACACAAGAACAGCACTTACATGGGCACCAGAAGGAAAGAGGAAGGCCAAGAGAAACATGGAGAACAGCTGAACGAGAAAGAACAGAAATGGGATGGAAGGACTGGATGACTGCGAAAAGAGTCTCGAAAGATAGAACACAGGAGATTTCTGTGGCTCACCTTATGTTCCACAAGGAACAAAGAGTAGGTAGGTACATTAAGATATAGTCACATAAAAACAAGACAATAACATGTCTGTAATACAGTGTGTCACTTTTCTGGCAAAGCATTCTCTCTACAGCATCAATCAATCACCATTGTATTCCTGTCTGTTTTATATGTCAATACCACTTCACCGCAACAACAAAGCTGTCACAGTCAAATATGTACTACAACATTGTAACATGTAACACAAATGAACTCACTGAAAATGCCAGATTAAAAGCACTGTCACAGTTGGACTAGTTGTTTACTAACAGATACTATTTTCCTGTCAGAGTGGTTCTGATAAAGAATTTCTATTTTTAGATGCACAATAGAAAAAGATTCCCTTAATTAATCCTTTCACAGACATACAAATTTTTCACCTTACAGCCAAATATTTACACATTTTTCCCAAGATACCATACTGACAATGTGACATAGCGATTCCTTTTTAATATCGAACATTATTTCCTCTGTAAAGATACATGATAGACAATAGAAAAACTTCACGAATGACATATATAGAAAAAATATAAATGACTGAAGATAAGAAGAAGACAAAGTAAATTTCTTTTGATCTAATTATTTAAAAATCTATTATTTTAAAACATAATGTCTGGACTAATGAAGCTTCTATTTTATGACCTTTTGACCTATGTCAAGACTGAGGTCTCATCAGTGGCTGTTTGCCTAATACTTCTGACTGCCTTAGGTAGCAAAAAGTGTAGCAAATGTGGTTTAGTACCACTTTGTATATACCAATTACATACCATTTTTGAAAAAAAGAGAAAGTTATTGAGTATGGAACAAGAAAACTGTCCACAGTTTTGGAAAAACCCAAATGCTATAATTAACCCAGCACACCCCTTCTTTGTGTCTGGAGATACTATTAATTTTGTTTGTGCATCTTTAATCTTGGGCTGAAATGTGTACCAGAAAGTTTTATACTCATTTACCCTATTGTTATCACACTTTTTCATCATGAAAACAGCCGTTTTTACCTGATTTTATTGAAAAACTTATGCAAAAAAAAGCAACTCATGCAAGGTCCAATTTATCAAAATATTTGCAAAATTGTGAATATTAAACAAGAAAAGAGTATATGCCATTCACCATTGCATTCATCAGATCTTAAATCCAACACAACACTCATCAAACAAGTACCATTAAACAACACTTGCAGCCCACAAGGCTTCTCATATTTCTAGTTTCCTTGGCATTAAGTTACTGGGATCAGTTGACAAGGTGGACAAAATGCCAGTCGGTCAAGGATTGCTTTCAACTTGACACAACTTCATATAATTCAGTAATGCAGAGAAATGTCTAGGAAATTTCTTGAAGAAAGGTCATAAACTCTCACAATGTAACAAAGAAATCAACAAAAATCCACAAAATTAATGACTGATTGTGAGACTCATCATTTAAACCAATAGAGTGTGTACATTATTCAAGTCATTTCTCATATTTAACGCCTGAGTTTTTTTTTCAAATCTAATATTTCATTGAGACTTTAAGTTGCCATTCACAAGTCAGGTCTTAAACTGAGTTTTGTCTAAAATTTTAGCTTAAACAAATACATAGATAAAAATGTGAAATTTGCCACAGTATGTGAAATTGACCACAATATGTGAACAAACCCCTTTGCATTTTATTGACTTTTTTCAAATTTTTGACACATTTGTGATTCATTATAACTTACATTAGCTCTCTGATCTCTGCTGAAGTAAAACTGTTGCCAATTTTGATTATTTTGTGTTACTATTGGTGGGTGTCCCCCTCCCTGTGACAAAGTTCATATTCTACGGTGAATTGGACATTTGTTACTCTAATATCACTAGGAGAGCATATATTTTTCATATTGTCCTGAAATTCTCACACAAAGTTGATTGACAGATCTTGGCTGGTCGACTTTGTCTTGTAGGTAACACACATTCTTTTAAAATTTTTTTTTTTTTTTTAAATTTAGAAGAGACACAACAATTAATTAACGTCTTTATTTTGTAAAGTTTGTAGAAATTCTGAAATAAAGAGCAAAAATTGGTGTCTGGAGATACCTCATTTAAAAAAAGGAATGCCCCATCAGGTATTTTACTTTAAAAAACTCAAAGGCAAACACCAATATCTACCACTTTAAATATCAAAACAATTCCCACGTTCGGATTGTTGTTTCAGTGCTAGCTATGCTTACCTAAAGTTACTAGAACATACTTTTTTCTATTTATGTGGTAGCTTCCTGGTAAATAAGTAAGTACTGAAGTGATCAACATATCTCCTGTGATTTCTTAGTAAGTAAGTCACATGACAAAGCAAAGAAAATAGCAGCAATCACATATTTCATTGAAATTTGTTATTTAATTCTAATTCTAATAGCACTTTTATAGCGCTTAATCTCCGTCAAAAGACAGACTCTAAGGCGCATCACACAAAAACATTGTTCAATATTCAAAAACCAGAGACATTGCAGGGGTCAGCACCGCGGAGAAAGCAGAAAGGAGATTGGAAATTTAGGGTGGGTATGCTTTTCCAAAGAGGTATGACTTCAACTTTGACCTGAAAGAGGCAAGTGAGTTTGCAGAGCGGACCTCATCAGGAAGGTCATTCCAAATCATAGGTGCGTCATACGCAAATGAGTCCAAAATGTTTTCGAGACTTGAAAATTGAACCAAAGTGGGGAACCTCAAGAAATATGCCATCAGATTGACTTCGACGAGTGTTATATGCACTATGTCTGGGAATGAGGAAGGGTTCAAAGTATTTGGGGTTACCACTGTGTAGGAACTTATATACCAGCATGGCAGTCTTAAAGATAGTACGGTACTTAATTGGCAACCAATGTAGTGCTTTTCTAACTGGAGTGATGTGTGAGTACTTGGTGGTGTTGGCAACAATTCTGGCAAGGCTATTCTGAACACATTGAAGTTTGCGCAGATCTAGAGCTGAGAGACCTCTGAACAGAGAGTTACAGTAATCTAGTCGACTTCCGACCAGAGCATTGGCAGCCATAAGAGTAGCTTCATGTGTCAGATGTCCTCGGAGTCGCTTAAGATCCCGGACATGAGCAAAACAAGCCTTGCAGACCTTCCTAACATGGCAAGAGAATGAGAAATCAGAATCAAACCAGACACCAAGGTTCCTAACTGCATCTGTTAGTGATATGAGATTACCAAGTATATTGACCGGGAAGGACTGATTAAGTTTTTCGCGCTGAGACTTTGAGTCAAACACAATGAATTCGGTCTTATCTGGATTTAGCTTGAGCTTATTTGTAGAGAGCCATCTCTTTACGTCTTCAAGGCAGTGTGACAGCTTATCAAGGGCAGAGGCAACATTTTTATGTGTGAGGTGTACATACAATTGTGTGTCATCAGCGTAGAACTGGAAACTAATACCAGGATGATTCTGTATGACTTTACTCAGTGGAGTAGTACAGAGTGAAAAAAGGATTGGCCCCAGGACAGAGCCTTGAGGCACACCATACAATAACTTTTTGGCATCAGATAAAATTGACCCAATCTTAATGCACTGAACACGGTCAGAGAGATAAGACTTAAACCAATCGAGGACAACCCCGCTCACACCAAACCAGGAGCTAAGAGAATTAAGTAGCGTATCATGATCAATAGTATCAAACGCTGCTGATTGATCCAAGAGAACGACAGCAGTAGCCTCGCCTTTAGCAAAAGTCAAATGAACATCATTCTTAATTGAAAGCAATGCAGATTCAGTTGAGTGACCTAGTTTGTAGGCAGATTGCCTGACATTCTCAAGTCCGTTCAAACTAACATGGTCATTCAACTGAGAAGCAACAACACGTTCAACCAGTTTGGATATGAAGCCCAACCCAGAAACAGGTCTGTAGTTTTTTAAGTCATTGGGTGGTAGTGATGACTTTTTAATCAATGGGGTTACAATAGCCTTCTTGAACTCATCAGGTACAACACCTTCTGACAACAAGCAGTTAACAAGCCTGGTGATAGAGGGCAGTAACATATCAATACATTCCTTAACAAGAAATGTAGGCCATGGGTCTAACAAACAAGATTTGGTGGGTGACTTCATGATAATTTTTCTAATTTCCTCTTGAGAAACTTGTTTAAAGCAGCTGAAATTGGGTACATCAGGTGGAGGAGGCAGAGTGAATGAGTCACTAGAGGAAAATGAGTTTCTGATTTTATCTATTTTGTCACTGAAGAAAGTGACAAACCGGTCAGCAAGACCTTTCTTAGATTCATGAGAAGGGAGTACTGCTTCAGAACTAGAGTGCAGTGCGGAACGCAAGACCTGCCATAGCTTCTTGGAGTCATTGGTATTTTCTCTGACCAGGTTTCTGAAGTAATTTGCCTTATCTTTGTTGACCAGTGAATTGCAGCGACCAATCTGTCTTCGAAGTCTAGCTCGATTATAGGCAGATTTATCTTTACGCCAGATTCGTTCCAGCTGTCGCCTGATGGTTTTTGCCAGCCTGTAGGTGTCAGATAGCCAACCAGTAGCTTGCTTAGTAAAAGTGCGAGTAACCAATGGTGCATGCTTGTCGAGCAATTTGCTCAAATCATCTAAGTATTGTTCACACAAACCACTGACTGTATCACCAGGGCATTTTACGAATACGCTATTTCCCAAATCCTTACGGAAACTGTCCATGTCAATTTTATGATACCTCCTGAAGGTGACAACTTTTGCCTTATGTGAAGGAGGATTAACTGAGTCAAGCTGAGCAAGGACAAGAGCATGATCTGAAATAAATTCAGCAACTCGTACATTAGAGATGGCACTGGCATCAGTAGGAGTGAGAACAAGGTCTAGGATATGACCATGTAGATGGGTAGCCGTTTGAACATTTTGTGTTATATTGCATGATTCTAAACAGTTCTGGAATTTGATACTATCATTTGAAGAAGTATCCACATGAATATTGAAATCCCCACAAATTAGGAAAGAGGGAGAAACAGAGGATAAATATTCCAAAAGATTGAGAAATTGGTCCAGGAAACTTTCAGAGCATGAGCCAGGTGGACGATAAACACAAGTCAACACAAGCTGTTGAGCCGCCGACCCAATTGCAATGCTAACATTTTCAAAGGAACTGAAAGTAGGTGTATCCACAGATCTGAACTGTATAGCTTTGTTGATAAAAAATCCGACACCACCACCACGGCCATGAATACGGGGTTTGTGGCAGAATTTGAAGCCTGTCGGGGTGATGGAATGTAGAAGGCTGTCCGTTTCCTCCTGGCGAATATGTGTTTCAGTGACAGCAAGAATGTCGACAGAATGTACTGTTACAGCATCATCGATGCAGGGTCCCTTGTTTCTTACAGATCGGCAATTTACCACCCCAAACGAGATTGGTCCAGGATTAAGGGAGATGTCACCACAAAGTAACAATAAGGTCGCAAGGCCATGACGCTTAGCAACACAAGGGAAAAGATGTGTATTCAGGACATAGCTGTGGAGTCTGTAGGGGCGTGGTAATGAAGTAAGACCATGAGCAGACAACGGAATAAACACATTAGGATCACTGCTTACTGACTTTCTCCAAAACAACAGTAAGAGGAACAACCAGCGGATGGTACTCATTGCACTCCGGTTCCCTAAACTAAGAACAGGACCGTGAGGAGTAACACCAGTATGCCCTAATTCTAAGTTAGTTACTATGTAACACAGTCTGTCCACTCTAAATTCCGTCCCGTGGGCGACTCACGGGCACCCTACACTCCTCACTGAGCCTCTAGAATAAACAATTTCCCTAAAGTGAATCAAAAGAGGGGATTTAAACATCAATAATTGGTCATTTTGTTACTACTGAAATAACAGTGCAAAGAAATAATTTCATTTACACTTTTTTCATGCTTAATTATTAAGATTAATTTAAATAACTTGTTCTCCTTGATAAAAAACACAGATGTAATAGCCTTCAAATCTAACAAAATGAAATTTACCACAGAAAATATACTATGTGTACACACCTAATATTTAATGGTTTATGCAACAATTGTACAATTATTTTCATAACAATTTATAAGTTTATATGTAAAGTTATTAATAAAAACGGGCCAAGGGAAAAAAAAACATATTTCTAATACCTCCAAATACCCACGTGGAATCAACCTCAATTTATAAAAATAACTGATAATCAGATTTAAAAGAAATGATATCATCATAGTGAATTAATTACTTTTTTAATTTTTGTGGTAAGTTTCCAGTAAGTACTGATTGTTACTATACACATGTGGGCATAGCTTATTTTACTTATTGCAAATTTTTTCACGCGAATGACTCTAGTATCGGCTACAAAATCAAATATTGATGTTATTACAAAACAGGGGAAGTTGGGGAATGATCAAATTTTATGAATAGATAATAATAACATACAATAAAGGTTATATTGAAATCCTTTACCTCACTTTAAAATTAGCTAAGAGTTGCTCAAGAGTGGATAGAAATTAAGGTGATTGCAAGTTTTAACCTTAAGATTACAATTATAGGAGTACTACACTAAAGTAGTGGTTCCACATTCCCAATTTTGGCCTAAAGTCTTGCTGATTTTGAGTCCGGTCCAAAAGTTTGAAAATTATATATGGTGGGACATAAAATCAGGAAGGACAGAAAAAGTCAGGAAATTTTCAAATATTTTTTAGATATTTTAAAAAATTCAGCAACTTTGCTTACTAAATCCCAAAATTCGGCTTATCTTACTGACATTTATCACTGTTATGTTTAATCATATTGAAATTGGATAAGTCAGGGACTTTCTTCAATCAATTTTGACTAATGTGGGTGTTCCACCACACGACTAAGCTTCCCGATTAAGGGTTTTTGGGAGTCGGTTTCAAATATTTGCTTAGTTCCAGACGTCCTGTAAGGGTCGGTAGTTGTCGGTTGTGGCCGTGAGAGAAATCAAACATGTTTGATATTTTTCACGACCCAAACCGATTCTCATTTCCCGCCAACAACAAAATATCCAGTCCCAGGCTTCCTCAGGCCTCCTCAGACCCAAATTTACACAGTCCTATGTTGTCCCAGGCCTTCTGCAACCCTTAGTCCCAGACCTCCGTAGCTTAGTCCCAGGAGGCCTGTTTGGCAGTCCCTGACTCATAAGAGATCTTTGAAGTTTCATGCGTGTGAAAGGGAATCGGTTTCATTAGTCCTGGGAAGCCTCAGACCGTCTCAGGTGTCCTGGGACTAAGAAATCTGGGTCTGGGACTAAGCCCCGACTAAGAGAAGCCGACCCTAACCGATCCAAGCCGGCGTCCTCAGGCCGCCTGGGACAACACAAATTTAGTCCGCAACGGTCTGAGGACGCCCCAGGAGGCCTGGGACTAAGAACCGATTAAGAGCCGACTGTTTTCTGTGTGTCGGAAATTAAAATGAGGCAATGAGGGGGTCTGGGACTATATAAGCGACCGCGCACACATTCTCGTTGTTACTGACTGTTTGGCTACTGAGAGACGTGTGTTACTGTTTTGTAGGGGTTTTTAGTTTTTCAAATATCATATAATACTTGAGCTTAAGGCAAATTTTACAGTTAGGAAACACATTTTACTTTTTTACTTTTTTTTATTGCTATTGACTGGAGTTATGAGGAACGAGAAAGGAGGGAAGAGAGGAAAGAAGAAGATGGATGAGAGGCAAGAGGAGAGGGAGAAGGAAAGTGGAGAGGTGGATGAAAGGAATGAGGAAAGGACGGAGGAGGGTACAGAGGAGGGTACACAAGAGACTGAGGAGCGATTGGAACTTACTGAGGAAGCTTGCGAGGAAGAAGAGAGGTGTGAGGAGGATTTAGAGAGTCACTCAGCAGCCAAGAGAGCCAGGGTCTGTTCAACTTTCACTGACAGCCAAGAAACTGCAATTGTGGAGTTTGGGAAGGAGCATCCAGAGCTCTATGACAAGGAGCATGCACGTTTCCACAACAGACAGAAGAAGGAGGCTCACTGGGCAGAAATTTCTGCAGAACTGAAGCTCCAGCCCTTTGATGTCAGAAGATGGTTCGAATCCCAGCAAACGCATTATGGCAAGCTGTCAAAACTACAATCTGGCCAAGCCCCAAGGGAGATGACCAAGAGACAGTCCTGGGTCTACCAGCAGATGGGTTTCCTTAAGACCTATATCAGACGAAAGGGGGCCAGCAGAAGTTCAGGGTTCAAGGCCAGTCCAAATACCAGCAAGCAGGACGAATCTCGTGGGTCTACTACTGATACAGAACACCTCGAGTCTGTGGTGATGAGGTGGAGTGGATACAAGCTTGCCAGCTCTTGACTATTATTTCTTTGCCAATAGATTTGGAAAGTTGGGGATCTGAATGCATTATATCCTATTATTAATACATCTAATTGGATTGAAATCATTTAGGTCGGCGTCAAAATTTGGTCCGGAACCACTGAGATAGGTTCCTGGATAAATTGGGTAATTGTTTTTTGTCTGATCCCAAGTGTCAGGATGCATTTGAATTTTCCCACTTTTTTGGCAAATTCTAGCAATTTTAATATGGGGTGGGGGGTATGGGGGGTCTCTGTCATGACACTCCTTGAAAATAGAACTAGGTCTTTAAATTCAGGTATTTTGACAAAAAGTACAAGAAACTATACATTCTAAAACTACAAAAAGACCAACATATTAAGCATATTCACACTGAACAATTCAGTTTTGTGAAAGGTTCATTCTAAAATTTTTCAGATGTTCTACTTTTAAAACCAGTTTTACACTGAAATTCATCTTGTTTTTGAATATTTAAACCAATGTTGTATCAGATATAATGAAGATGCAGAAATTTTTGCTAGACATAAATTTTTAATATTTTAGCTAATAAGCTTGGAAAATTAATGACCAGTAGAATTTTAAATCTGTATTAATCTCTACAACTTATCATGAGCTAAAATGTATTCTGATGAATTTGTTAAAAATTGAGAACTAATTACATGTTCTTCTGGCTAAGCTTCTACTTGTACAGAATATATCTATTTAAACAATTAAGATCTCATTTGTTAACATAATCTTATTTGACTATTACACTGCTTAGTAGCAACTGTCAAGGAAGCCTAAATATAGAATGATATAAATCTATTCCCTTCTGTCCATTAAAGGCATCTTCTTCACACCTGTCTATTGTTGTCAGATCTAAGGTGTGTCTTTTAGAGAAATACAAGTATCATTAACAAGGCGCCTCAAGTCAAATATGTGTCCATAAAAGACAAAAACGGATTATTCACACATATCAGAAACCAAATACACTATATGGCTGGGCATTTTCTCAGACAGAATCTATAAAGGAAATCTCTGAGACACAAAAGCTCCGAGAATGCAGATCAAGTACCCATTGTCTGCACAATGTCATCAAATTATCTCACTGATATTTAATGGAGTAAATTCATTAAATTTTGCTCTTTATGTTTTTTAAAAATTTTTTTCATTATTAAATTTTTAATTTGCTTTATTTTTCTCATGAAACTTTAATCTATATATATTTTTTAACTTCTGATTATCCAAAATTCTAAGTTAACCAAACTTTTCTCCCATTTTTTATGGTGAAGATAATTTCGGACTTCAATGTGACTATTGAATTTTAACTTAAACCATTCTTTATTGTGTAAAATTCCTGGCTGAATCTAAAGCAATTGCCTTGTCCCAAATTAGTCTTTTATAACTTCCTACATTTTATTGAGAGTTTGAAAAAAATTACACAAAACTTTTTATTTTATGCCCAAACCGACTGTTGGTTTTTATGACAAAACCAACCAACCAGAGAAATCGATTATCCATTTACAACCTTGCCATAAAACTTCACAAGACCAACAGTCAGTACAGCCAGGTGTACCATTTTTTTGCTAGGAGAATCACCAAGGAGATATACAATACCCCATCCACTGACAAATACTGCATGGAACCACAATTTTCTGAAAAATCAGGAAGTACCACATCAAAATCCTAGCTTCTACCCTGGAATGATAAGTATTTACACCTATACTTAAAACTACTTTTAAAATGACAACTATGGTGGAGTGTCACAGTGAAAGCCAGCAGGACAGGCTGTAGAAAGCTTAAGATAAAAAATAAATGATAGGTACTCAATTTTTTAAAACTCTAAAGAGGAAAGGTTCCTGTATCAGATTATAGTTCAAGTGGATACATGTACTTGGATATATCTGTGTCAATTCAACTTTTCATTATGACCAGGTAGTAAGACAAGACATGCAAATAGCTGGATCGCCTTACTAAATTACCTCTCATCCTGATTAAGCACAATTTTTCAAATGCTTTCAAAGTGATTTGTAAAAACAATATGAAAGTGTAGAGCCCTCCTCATCTACTGTTGTTCCATCAATGTCTGATTCTGCATAGAAGAAACAATTTACAAATAGCAGAATTCATTTGATTTACAGTAATCCCTGTCACCTTCTCCCACCCAGTTTGAGAGACAAATACACTTGACAAACAAGATTAATAAACATCACTCTGGTCAGCAAACAGATTAAGAGCAATCCTAACAGCTGCGAAAAGCAGGACAAACAACCCCAGTCTTCCCATATCAGGTGTTTTGTAACAAGATTAGCTCCTGAAAAATTCTAGTTTGGTTTTCTCCTAATTGACTTGCAGATTTGGTACAAGTACTGCTAAGGAGGGTTTAACTGTACATACAAAATCCTTTCATCAAAGTCATTTTTTCATAAGACATAGTGCACAATATAACAAAACACTCCTTACTTTTTTGTCAAGTGTAAAAATATACTTAGGATACCGCTTGTTGCCACAGCAACTGTTTAAATTGAAATGTTTATAAAATAGAAATGGGAATATTAGAGAAAACAGGTTGATGAATTTAGGACAGTAGAACTGTGCTCATAAAATCAACATTCTGCATAACAGAAGTTTGGGTAATAAAGGTTTCCACTGTATTAAACAAGTTAGTTTAAAGCAATATTTTTTCACTAAATGTAATTCAACGGAGTGTAGATGTGATTACTGGTGAGAAGTCCACCCTGACCCTGCTGCAGACAATTACTGATGAATGGCAAGTGTATTAACTATGCATGCCACAATTACTGGATGATTTCTCAAGGGTCAAGATGCCTTACTGAATATAAACATGTGGATCTCTATCAAAGATAGACAACCAAAAAACCAAACATCCTACTCAACATGTTGTCAGCTCTTTAATAGTACTCCTCTTTTGTCACAGTTTTCTTTGGCATAATTTAAATGTAAAAGCATAAAACATAATCACCTATTAGTATTCTCCACCAATGTTCATATTTTTGGAGGTCCACAGGAGCACATATAGTTAAACCCATTTTGTAAAACTCTTTCAAATAAAGAAAATTTTACTAAAATAATTATATGATAATATAAACTTAAAAATAAAAATAGATTAATTAGTAAATCGATTATAAATTAAGTTTGTGATTAAAATCATAGGAAACGACAATATAAAAGAATGGCTTCTGTCGCAACTTTTCAGTGATCAATTTTATGCCATACAAATATTTCTATAACTATTATTATAATTAATTTAGTGCCATAGTGATGGCTTTGCAGTTCAAGCCCATAGATCAAAAGACTTTTTGGCCTTAAATAGAAGTCAATATTGGGAATATAACAGCCAGTCCATCAGTAATGATCTTTAGGAATAAAAAGTCAGAACCACCTCTTTAACTGATGCTTTCACACTTAGCAGGGGCCACGATGGCAGAGTGGTAACACTCTCGCCTCCGCCTCTGAGGCCAGAGTTCGATTCCCGGCATGGCCTCAAGTGGGAAAGCTGGTAGTTGCTTGCTGTTGGTTGGCAGTTTACAGTACAGAACCCTAACGAACTGTATGTACTGGTTTCCTCTGCCCTTCCAACTACCCGTCATGATATGACCTGTACAGTGTTGAAAGCAACGTAAAACCCCAAATAAATAAATAAATTCACACTTAGCATCTTCTCCTTGTTCACTGGCCTACCCACAACCAGTGATATAACTGACCCAGAATGTTCGCTGACTATTGCTTCTTAACCTCCAGCAATTAGGTACAGGTAATTTGCAGGGTACATTGGTTTGTTCAAAAATAACTTGTGGTTGACAGATTTTGATAAAATTTTTTTTCAGGAAAAATGGACAATATCACAAGTAGAGTAAGAAATCTAAAATTCGCCACATATCTGAAATTCGCCACATGTGGAAATACTAATAAAATAAATGAATTGAGGTGACACTTGTTGAATGTACACTAAAGTAAGGCTTTGTGAATTGAAAAATGCCAATTTTAAGACAAAACCTTATTTCTTCATAAAATTAACTAAAGTTTTAGAGGTGGCGAATTTTAGATTCCTGGCAAATTTTAGATATCTTACTCTAATAGAATGAGTAACTGGGCACACCTTGGACACACTCAGGTTCATACATAGGTTTTGCCATTGAAATTTACCATTTATGCCACAGTTAAGTTAAAGTATTTCTCGCGTGAAAAGATTTGACCTGACAAGGTTGCAAATATAGTTAAACTAAAGGCAACTCTTAATGTGTCACACCAGTAAATTAGTGGAGAAAGTTGATGCTTTGTGAAATGAAGATTTATCGCCAGTGTAACTCCATTTTCTTTGTGCAAATTTATGCAAATAAGTGAAACAAAAAGTATAATCACCCAGTCTCTCCAAAGTTTTATTATGATCAAACTAGTGCCACAAATTTTTTGGATGTAAAACAGTATTAATATGAGATTATTAGATTAAAGTGCATTGTATTATATTTTGTTTTGGAGGGGGGATTTAATGAAAATAATAACACTGAACTGAGTTGACAGCATAACATAGGCTCCAGACTTGCACACTGTATAATTGGAGAAGGCTACACCATCAAGTAAATCAAGTTTACCATCATTTGAGAAATTCCTCAGAGATTCTAACGCAAGGTTTTTTCACTTCTTTGTGGGAATACTTTTTGATCTGCACGTCACATGCTCGCAATATCAACTGAATTGCTATTGCTTTTGAGCTGCTGCAATACTTAACCAACTTAGTCCTAGCTTTAAGAGAGGTAACTGTACAAATTTTATCTGAAATTTCCCATAAGGTTTCTTGTTAATTAAACTTTAATATGTCATATTTTTCACTTATATCCTTTATAACTTTGTATATAGACCCCTTACTATCTGAATCTACATCTATGTATATATTTGTTCTTAAATGAACTATTTATTATTTGGCAATCAAAGCATTTATCGAAGACACTTCTGCTAGACTAGGATTTCCATATAGCAGTAAATTTTGATTCAAAACACAGAGAACTTGATTTTTCACTTCTAGTTAAAAGGGATTTCTGCTTGTAATAAGAGTTCTTCCAACGGCATTTGACTGCATGTGAATTCTTCACATTGATGGTCAGACTCAGTTTATGAAATCAATTTTGGAACATATATGATTATTTTTCATTCTCCATTTAATTTAGAGGATAAAATTTTCAGAAATAAATCTAAAAAAAATCATACTTCATTTCTATATTTATGTAACATAATTCCGTTTTATTTCATAAGTGTTTTAGTCCAATCGTAAGCTATGCACTATTTGCTCTAGAAAAATAACAAAAGATGATGGATCTCATAGAGACTTGTATAAATTGTCTGGTAAAAACTGCAAAATCATTATTTCAGAACAAACGTGTCATTTAGTACTGCAGACTAGCAATTTCTGGCTCTTTTTAGCTTCCTAATGTCCCTGTTTCACTGTCATGAGAGATCATAATACCTGGCTGATTTTAAACTCAGTGAGTAGCTTATAATGACTGACTCTTTGGAAATTTGTGGGGAAACTAGAAAGATTATAAAGTCAAGGGGGGCATGGTGGCAGACTGGTAACACTCTCGCTTCCCACTTCTGAGGTCATGGTTTGGTTCCCGGCCCTACCTCAAGTGGGAAAGCTGGTAGTTGCTTGTTGTTGGTCGGCAGTTTACAGTACAGAACCTTGACCAACTGTATGTACTGGCTTCCTCTGCCCATAAAACTACATATTGTGATATGACCTATACAATGGGTTTAAAACCCAAATAAATAAATAAATATAAAGTCAATGGTGAAAAGATCACTTACATGACCAAATAAATTGGCTTTACAACCCATGCCTGACCACTACAATTCATAAAATCACTCAGCTCCAATTACAGTGAGTGATTGCTTGTAATGTCTAAAATATATGTTGACATATCCAGAAGAATTATTTGTAAAGCTAGTTATGACAAAAGTAATTGAAGACACAGACTGACAAACAGGCCCAAAATGTAATCTCCTTTATGGAGGCAAAAACTGGTTGTACTATTGACAAAATTATGCTACTAATCATATAATCAGGTCAGTCAGGAGGTAAACTAGACACAGTGGAACAGGAGTTTAAGGTAACTTATTTGACTGGTACAATTTAGTTACAATAGTGTATTTTTTGTCTACTATATACTTGTTTTTCTACATTTTAAAAAACCACTGACAAATATTTGCCAAATCAATATAGAAATTGTCTTGAAAGACAAATAGCAAACTTGTTTAATATTTATATTGTTAATCCAATGACAACTCAATGTGTGAAAGAACCATATTTGTTTTTAGTGAGACAGGTGGACTGTCTGAGCACACCCAAACCCTTACCTATACGTAGTGCTTAAAAATCACAATATAAAATAATTCTGGATTCATAATCTAGATTCATAGCATCTTTGAGGAGAACTGACCTACAGTTGGACACCCCCACCCCCACCCCTATGAAAACAGACACGGGCACAAATAGACCAGAGTTAATAAAATCAAACATGTTTGAATGGTAGAGGGATCAGTTAACAACAGAGGTGTTCACATATAGAATTGTGTAACATATTTTTTTTACTGTATTACTACTGAAATTTATTTGTTTCTCAATACATATACTCGCATACTATGTAATCAGAAAAATACATCTAAATTGGTGTGAACAGATCATTCTGAAGTTTCATCACATACAGACCAAGTGATACATTTTTCATTGTCCTAAAAATTAGCTCTCAATTCTCTTTCATCATAGAAAGATGTTCCTATAGTATACAGTGTAACACATAAATATACATGTATATCTGATGACAGCAATAGGAATTGTCATGCATAAAGGATCTGGGGAGTCTGCCTTAATCCTTGCAGCTGTCAAATTCCATACCATTGCCTGGACTAAATCCCCACTGAATATGAAATTTCCACCCTTGCCTTTCTCTCTCCTTATGTCTTGGTTGCACCTTTCCGTGTGGTTACCGTAATTAAATTACCTATTTAGCGCATCCGCCCTTGTAACCGCTCCCTATCTCTTTTTCCCAATGACAGTCCACAATATCCACATATTTTTTAGATATTGTACATATTTTTACTTAATAAATTGACATTTTTGCCATGACTTTCGCGTTTGTTTATATCTACTGCCATATTTACAGGAAGTGGGTATCTTTAGTAGATTCTAAATGTCGGAACACCGTTATTCTTACTGGATTGACGTATACTTCATCCCAGAAAGTGTTTCATGATAGGTGCGCTAAAAGGGGAATTTTTTTCCAACAAATATTGAATAAAAATAGTCTTTTCTTAGCGGACTGTGCGCTAAATAGGTCATTTACAGTATATATGTACATATTTGACTTCTAGCTGAAGACTTTGTCCATATGGCTCCGAAATGAGATGTTGCAACTTGGTAGTATACACATATGTTTTACTACAACTTGTGAGAGGTTGTAACAGCTATTTCAAACATTTTACACATTTTATTTTTACATTTTACAGTCCTCAACACAAATCACTTTGCATGTCGTGTCAATAGTGTCCTGTGTAAATGTGAATCCTGTGTAAATGTGAATCCAACTGAATCATGCCGCAGATTTCCTACCAAGACAAAAAACAGAACATACCACAAACAATACAAAACCACAAGAGCCCATTAGATTGTAGCTGATGACCAAAGAATGGAAAGGTGAGACCGAGGAATTAGATAGAAAAAATACTCCAGGCATGTTTCTGCTGTAAACTTTCATATACAGTAAGAAATGGAAACTATGCCAAGTGACATTCACCACTGATAATGACCCCCCCCTCCAACCAATAGAATTCACTGCAATTCAGTGAGATATAAAAGAAATCATTTGAAAACTTCATAAAAATCTCAAATCTTATAAGAATTTCCCATAATTCACAATAAAAATAAAGGGCTTTTTCTCCATCCCGAATTTCAAATTTTTCACTCTTTTGTCAATACATATGACTTCAGCTTTTAAATATGCTAAGGTTTATGTAGTTTTAATGGGAAATTATATTCTAGGCAAACCAAAAAAGAACTCAGACTTGCATATCAGTTGATGCCTATTACAGTTATTTTTAAACAGGTTTATAGCAGAAGCTATTATAGTGACAGTAATGAAACAAACCATTTGCATAGAGATAAAGCCTAGAAGTGTGCCCTTGAGTTATTGTGTTTTTCTGAAAGTGAAATGTCTTCAGTGATTGTAAATACTAAAGCTTCTAAATACATTAAATACTCCATGTTCTGTCTTGATAAGCAAAAATACCATGATTATTGCTTACAATGGAAGTAAGATTAGAGTAAGAAATCTAAAATTCGCCACATATCTGAAATTTGCCACATGTGAAAATAGTAATAAAATAAATGAATTGTGGTGAGATTTGTTGAATGTATAGTAAATTAAGGCTTTTTGAACCGAGAAATACCAATTTTTAGAGAAAAACATCATTTTCTTCATAAAATTAACTAAGGTTTTAGAGGTGGCGAATTTTAGATTCCTGGCGAATTTTAGATTTTTTACTCTACTTCAAATATTCCATGGATTGAAACAGCCAGAACTTGGAACTTTTTCTTTGTGTTCAAATGCTTCATACTGACATCATACATTTGGGGGCTTATCCACAAACTTTGTGAAGAAACATCGTGTGTTATTTTGAAGTATTAATACATTAAAAAACCCATCACATTTTGCAGAAGATAGAAGCAAACCCAGAGATTTAAGTTTTGACAAAGTTAAACAAGATGTATTGGCATGGCACAATCCATAAATTATTAACGAATAGAAATATGCTGTACTGACGTGGGGAAGGACCATTTGCATTGAATTTGTATATACATCAGAATAACACAAAGTGACCATACAGTTGAACACTGTGCATGCACCAAACTAATCCAATATCATCTGATATGAAATTGGACCAGAAATAAAGACATTCTGATCATTTTAATTGGAGCTCTGTGGTGTATGCTAATGATATTTGATACTGGTCTGATAAAATTCTAATTCTAATAGGACTTTTATAGCACTTAATCTCCCCTTTATTAAGGGGGCACTAAGGTGCAACAGCACAAAAAACGGTCAGCCAGTTAAAGTATTTAGGTATTCAGGGGTCAAGCACCATGGAGAATACCAGGGAGGTATTAAAACTGTAGTATGGCTTGGTGTAGAGGTAGAATTTAAGCTTTTTTCTGAAAGAGGTAATAGATGGGGGACACACAAATCTCATCAGGAAGAGCATTCCAAACAGTAGTTGCATCAATAGCAAAGCTATCACCGAAGTGTTTGACAGATAAAAGTCAGATAATTGTGATTAGACTATGTCCTTTCTGGTTTGTTAAAGCAGTAGCATTGACCATCTGCACGGACAGGCAGCATTGAGGTAACACAGCCACAGAATGAAAGTCTTTGTAAACTATAGAGTATAAGAAGAGGAAATGTGAAATTCACCACACAGTATGGGAAATTTGCTAGTGACGGTATCCCCTTCTCTTTCCTTGACTTGTGAGATATTCTTTACATATTTGTAATTTTTTGACTAAAGCAATCTTCCCATCTTCTCTGATGAAAAATTGACATAAATTGGCTTCGTGGTTAACACATTTGCCTAGGAACAAAGAGGACATGGGTTTGAATTCATGTATAGGCAGATGCATAGTGGCTCAGATGACCACTTAAAATGCCAGTCATCTGTTTTTGGTTCTTATCCTCAGTGCCAGGTGTAAGGACCTCAGGGATGCTGATAAATGGTCATCCTTGTGTTTTTGTCTTTCAGTTAGGGGAATGTCAGTCACTTCTTGAAGCTGCACTTGTGCAATCTTTATATGATGTTTTTGCCCCTGGAAGGGACGCCCTTTAAAACTATGACAAAATAATCAAACCTTTTGTATATTGTCTATTTTTGCTCAATGCAATTTTCCTTGGATCACAGTGCCATTTCACTCATCCTACAGCGGTGAATTTACTGTGGTGAATTTCACATACTGTGGTGAATTTACTGTGGTGAATTTCACATACTGTGGTGAATTTTCGTATTTCTCTGTCTCTCTCACATTTACTACATGCTCAACAGTCTCCATTAGTTTTTTTTTCTGATAAGATATAATTCTTGAATTACACTTTATTACTATGATTACAACTGACATCACACAGTGGGAATATCCTGGGTATAATATAAACCCATATTTTTTAAGTAGAATTCACAATTTGGTAGAAATACTGTAACACTGTTGATTTAAGCAATTTTAGCCAATGAGCTTAGCTAGTGAAAATTACTTCTTGTTTGCTTCCTAATTACTTCATTGTTAATCTCTTAGTAGAAAACTAGCCATTAGTGAAAATTAATTCTAGTGAATTTCTTAAAAATGAAGAATGAATGACAACTAGTAATAATATTTATTTATAATAAATTCTTATGGAGTGAAGACTATATGTACAATATTGAACAATTAGGTACAATAACCTTTGTTAACTGAACTCGTTTTGATTTTAGATCAGCTTTAGTTCAGGTCAAAGTAATTCAATAAAAGTTAAACTATTTTATACAAAAAAAATTTAACACATCTATTATTTCAAAAACTCTGCTTCAGATAGTATAGACTGTACACAACTCAATCATAATGATATCCAGATTACATGAGTTATATTTCCAGTCATTATATGTAATCAGGCAAAACACGGGTGTAATGCTCTACTGCCTGTGAAAACCACTCAACTAGAGACAACTACCCACAATTTTGCTGCAGAAGAGAATCAGAATTTATAGAAACTTTATATATTTCAACTAAGTAGAAAACAGGTATCATAGTATTTCTATTGTTGATAAACATTAAACAAGAATGTATTGTTTGTCAACAAACTATATTGACAACACCTTTTTCTTAAAACCCAGCAAATATGAGTAAAACTCAGAGCTTTTATTTTAGACTTGTATTGTGTTGGAAAGCCAACACAGAACTGATATAAAACAAACTAATTCCTAAACTCAAATTAAGTAGCATCCTCCAGTTGTCACATAAATTAAACAGGTTATAAAACTGCTTTAAGATGACACACAATTTCTCAGGAAATAGATTTCATACACGAGGGCTTCTACTAGTAAGGATAAGTCTCAGCAGTTCGCTACACTTTAATACTCATTTACATAATCAGAAACTTTTCCCAGAAAACCCCTATTTTCTGAGACAATTGTTTGAATAAGTAGTTTTTCTCAGAATAAGAACGCTAGCCATTATGGGCCCTGGTTCTAATAAGCCAATCATATTCATTGAAATGTATCCCATTAAAAATAATCTAGAAATCCTTAAAAAAAACTAATTCCTAAAGTCGAATTAAGTAGCATCCTCCAGTTGTCACATAAATTAATTGGGCTTCTACTAGTATTAGGAGAAGTCCCAGTAGTTCACTACACTTTTATAATCATTTTCAATTTTAGAAACTTTTCTCAGAAAACTCCTATTTTCTGAGACAATTATTTGAATAAGTGTGGTTTTTTTTTCAGAATAAGAATGCTAGCCATTATGGGCCCTGGTTCTAACAAGCCAATCATATTCATTGAAATGTATCCCACTAAAAATAATCTAGAAATCCTTAAAAATGCAGAAGCATGTCCTTGGGTCCTTTGAGAGTCAACTTAAAAGGACTTATCTATTCCTAAATTTGACTTGCACCAGTTCTACAAACACGGAGTCTACAGTAATAATAAACTGACACAATCTGTTTAAACAGACATTGTTTAGGCTAATCTGCTGAGGGCCATTCCGCTAATATGTAACTTCATCTTCCACACTGGATAAAATGAATAATATTCTTTTTTCTCTAACACCAGTAAATTGAATCTCTACTATTTGATAAAATGCATTTTGAATTTTTCTGCTCGGGTTTTTTTTGTTGTGGGGGTTATTTTTTTCTTCTTTTGACAGTAAATCTAACAAGAAGATACAGTGGCATAATAAATTGCACTTCACACATGGTATGACTTTGCCATTATTAATGCAATTTATCTATTTCCTTTTCATTCATGTTTTTCACTCTATCAACATTCTTCTCTTTCCCAGACAAATTCAAAATGAATTTCCACCTTTTAAACAGAATTTAGTGGATCACTGATAATGTTCTATAATTTGAAAATGTGCAAAGTACTAGAGTAGATATTGTTTTTACATCCTTTAAGCCAGGTTCACACACCTATCTGTCATCTACAATATACTTCTGACAAGGTTTCTCAGGACAGACAAGATGGAGGTAAAATCTTTGAGAAATCACTATTGTGTCTTATCAAGTCCATATATTTGTAATTTTATCATAAATAGACATGGAAATAATTGCAGTTGTAACATGTTGGTATGTGACACTAGCATAATTATTATTCTTAGAGAAAATTCTGAGAAATAAGGAATATTTCTGATAATAAAGAAATTTTCCAAAAAGTTTATTTGCAATAATTTTTGAAGCAAACCATACCTTCATGTTGATTCAAGAACTAAATACTAATGCTTCATGTTTTCTATTCAGCTATTGCATCCAGTTTGTCAATATATTACCTTTAGAAGTCTAAAAACTCTCACGAATGTAAACAAAATTTTTATTGTTTGAATTTTTTTCTCTTAGAATGTTACCAACTACCGGCCCTGACTCTGACTTATAAGAAATGTTCTCAAGCAGGGTTACATCAGGGAGGTATTACCAGAAGACTATGGATGTGTTATTACGAAGGGGTGATTCTCTACATATTATTATATTGACCTTTCATGACTTTAATCATATTCTTTACAAGCTATGTTGTCAGAGACATTTAATGTTGAAGCTCAGATACCTTATGGGTAACTGTGTGACATTTTCTCTATGCAAAATCTAAGTGTTTTACGAATAGTACGTAGTTCATACTTCAGATAGAATTTGCATACTATCAGATACCCTTTTTCTCCAATTTCACAAAGAGTAAGAAATATACTCCAGGAATTTTGAGTAATGGTAAATTTCAATGTAAAAAACTGTGTAACAACATTTCTTGAAAGTAACTTCTTAAACAAGTGCAGTATGATCTGTACTAAAGACAATAAGAGCTACTAGAACCCTGAAAAAAACCTTTACAACACAAAAACAATGAGCAAAGAGCTACTTTTTCTGTGTGGTATTGCCTGATTGTTTGATTTGATCACTAATTTTGTTTGATCACTATATAATCAAGAACATTTCTGGAGTTTTTTGTCTCGTAAATACTTCTGTATAACAGAGAGTGCATTAGTATAGTGCAGCTGAGTATTTTCAGTAAAACATAAACCAGTCTTTTCATAAAGCTGTTTCAGGTACAGTTTATTATATATTAGTGCAAAAAAATTGTTTGTGCTTCAACAATACAATAACATAGGTATTAGCTAAATTATCTCTTTTATTTATATAATAATAATAGAAAATATTTGTATCTGCAACAGACTTTACCAAGTCAGTGTAAAGAACTATACACACCAGAATAATCTGATAGGATATATGCTCAGATGGGAGTCCTCTTGTAAAACCTAGTTCACACTGGTCCGTTCTGGCCATAACAAGCTACATATACAAGCTGTAAATATTTAACTTGTTAGGGCTTGTTTCTGGCTCGGCATGTTTGAACTTTGTTAGTATACTTAAGGTTTAATAAGTCAGGATTTGTGTCTGCTGCAGACTCTGTACACCTTAATCCATGCAGAGGTCATCAGATTGATCTGATCCAATATGATCTGATATGATCCAATATGAGCCGATATCAAATAATCAGATACGGGTCCTCTTTAACTGAAGAAATGGTGAATGAAATGTTCAAAATCTGACCAAAATATAAGGAAGTTATTTTACCTGTTCATTCCCAGGTATAGGCATTAGGATCAGTCACATAGATTGGCTATATATAATAGATGTTAATCACTGTGAAAAAGTGATAAAAATATACTATAGGTGAACCCAATGCTAAGTCAAATATGAAAATACCAGATAATACTTTACGTTTTCAAACAGGGAATCTAGATAACAGAGAAAACTTCAAAGGCAGAGAATCTTTATAAGAATTTATTACATGTATTATTATTAGTATTATTATTACATGATTGAATATTCGGGTAATAGGAGGTCTGATAATAGATATTATTAGTGATGGGCTAGATATTTGGTTGACCATACGCCACGCTGTTTGTTATTGTTTCGACAATACCTTATCTCGGTATATGTTTCACTACAATACATGAAATTTACAGTGCACGCATTAACAATCAAGAGCACTCAGGGAGTGCATACCATCGCCAAGGCCCAACACCTCAAATATTGCTTATGGGAGCAATGTACTTGGTGTCATTGTCAACGTTTATTGAAAATTTCATCAAAATCTGAACATAAGATTTTGAGTTAAATGATAAATAGACAAACAAACTCACAACACCAAGTACATAACCTCCTTGGTCAAAGTAATAAGACAAATTCACAGAAATTCTGCATCATAAAAGTTTCCTGAAATTATCATAATACTCACAAATTTGATAAGAGCTTTGCACAACTCAAACAAAAATAAGACTGTTCTCAGTGGTGACTTTCATACATTGTGTAGTGAAAATCACAATTTTTTATGATATATATCTAAAACCCCACTGATATATCTGGTTTTATAGGATCTCTCAGATTTCTTGGTTTCTCCCAAAGGTTAATTCTTTATTCTGATAAGGCTAGAACTCAGTCAACCTGCCAACAGTGTTTAGTTTACAAATGAGCCAAGGCACTGGATCTCTGGGCTGTTGATGGCTTATAGTTTTACTCAGTGTATTGATATAAGGCCTCCAGATATGCCACTAATTATGATTACTCTCCGCTCTATTGGGATGCGGTAACAAAATGCCACACACAATTGCCGCTGTAATGAATAGACAGAGTGTAACCCTCCTTGTCAAGATTACAGCCAATCTTAACACCAATCAGAAGCTTCTGTTATAATGATTTTGGCCCTCCACTCTATATTTTTGACATCATTCTTATGTCTTATATTATTATCTAATAGTCAATGACCTTTTTTTCCCCCTGCATTGACATTCCAAGACATGAGATAAAGTTTCTGTATATGTTCTCAAATGACACAATCCAATGGTACAAATATTGCAAATTTGAGGTGTATAATTTATATGCTTGAAAATACAGCTGGGAAAGAAATACTGGACTATATAACTCTCTGTATGCTTAATTTTTGTAACATGATACATAGATATTGGTTTAGTAAAATTCCTCAATGAAAATTTTTACATGAAATATTTACAGTCAAATATATACACAAGACTCCACTTCACACGTGGAACTTTGGAGAGAATATAATACTGGTCAAGACATTTTTTAGTTCTATATACATATCCAAGTGGATTTCTGTTTTTTTGTTGTTTTTTTTTTGTTTTTTTGTTAAATTTATTTTTTGTTGTAACATGGTGTAGTTTATACACTAGTGAAATAGAAAAAAGTACACAAGATGTGTTAATATCCAATGCTATTGGGCTAATCAGATTCTAAAAACTAAAACACAACGTCAGATGAGGTAGTTTGTTTTTTGAGTTTTAAATTTCAATGAAGGATTACAAAGTAGCAAATTTACTGAAATCTTTTTTTCCTTTTTATTTCATTTGGCTGGATTATAAGAATTTACAACTGAAGTACATCAAACATACACTTGACCCCTTCAAAGTCAAATCTCAAGTGACTTAAAACAGTTTTACTACTTTAACTAGATAAGAAGGTAAATTTCAATAAAAACTGGTCTCTCAGGACTTCATATGTATCTTGATTAAGGCTAATACTACTTATGGCTGATCAACTGAAAGAAGTTTTACAGAATTTTAATGAATAATTTGACAGACAGTATTTTACTTAATTTTGGGCAGGTGGTTACTGGAGTCAAGACACTGTGTTTGCTGTAACAGCTGATTTTATCTATTTCCCAGAAAATCAACAAAATACATCTTAACTAGGACTTCCTGATAACAGAAAAACAAGAGTACTTGGAGAGTGCATACCTCCACCATGGGACGTAATAAAAAGAAAATGTGAAAATACGGATATTTTTTTTTGTGTCCAGAAGGAGACAGATGCACAAAGTTTAGCAAAATGTATTTACAGTGACAAACCACAGTTGATTATTTATGCATTAAGAGTGATAACCTTGCTTAAGACTTAAATTTCCTTACAATAAGCAAAACCTCTTTCAGTTTACATCATGTACTCCTATATGTTCTGTCTTTAGATCAACATAGGCTTCTAAGGTATGTCTGCTGAGTTTATATCTCCTAACATCCAGTAGGGCCTTGTGCACATGTTGCAAGGGCCTTTGTTGAAAGGTTTTTTTAGTCTTCAGGCAATACCAGAGATACTTGTTGTACTGGCATTCATATACTTTAATTAAAAACTTGAATTGCTTGGTATTAAATATTGCTATAAAATTAAATCTTAAAATCGAAAAAAAGTGAATTCATAAAAATTTCTCTGAATGGTTGTAATAATGAGGATAATACATGTATATGGTGTATCGCATGACGTACAGCTATTGATTTTTACTTCACGTATCCATTGCCATAAATAAACTTCACCCGATGTAGCTTTGTCACTGCAATAAACTACTTGTATGTTGATCACATAAACAGATACCCTGCTGCAAATTCCTGAATTAAATAAATTATTTTCCCGAAATAATACAATGGGATATCATTTTATTTTGGAGCTACATAGCAGCCTTGCCTCTCCCTCAGACAACGTGAAAAACGTCACAGGTTGAGAAAGCGTGGGAAACAGGCAATTATGAGAAAAACGTAACAGAGCTAGTCTTTCCGAAGCCCATTGTTGAATTGTGATCACCATCAATTCAAATCAATACTTACTATATCGCACGCAAATCAACTGTAATTTAAATATTTTAAATAATCAGCCAAACAAAATTTTTAAACAATTTAAATATCTACTACATGAACCATGGAACACCAGATTTTCTTTGTAACAAAGGGGCACCAGATATCATGAAATCACTAAACATATGAAACTTGCTAAGTTCTATGTTATTCATCGATAATTAACAGTCAGTTTAGAAATGCTTACCAGATAAAGAGAGATGGGTTCTGTTTAATTGGAATAAGGCTAATAGACACAAATCGAAAGCATTAACTTAAGCCATAGCCTATTCCTTTAAAACATTATAAAATATTAACAACCCTTTTATTGCTGTTGTTTTCACTGTGTATTAGATTTTCAGTGATCTTATGTCAGGATTGTGAGAGCTAAATTATTTACTCATCCATTGCAAACAGCTTAAATATCAAGCTTACAATGGAAAGTTATATATCTGTGTGTTTGTCACTGATTTCTATTTTATCTATAATTGAAGAGTCCTGGGAGAATTTTTCACAATATACACAATTTGGTGCAAACATTCTGCACAATTAACTGAATACAGTGATCCCTCAGAAAGTTGGCATCAATTATCAATAGTATTATTGAACAATTCCCTGTTGACATAAGCCTAAATCCAATGATCTATTCATACCAACAGACAATTTGATTATATGGCATATTGGTATGGGAAAAATTTAAAAAAAAGGAAACTAACATGATCTTTCATTTACTTCACTGATCAACATAGCTATTTATGAATAGGAAATAAAGTCCACTTAAAAGTACACCTTTTTAAAAAAAAAACTGTCTTATCCACACATTGTATCAATGTATAAATGTTCCTGTTACAATTTTATTAAAAGGAATCCAATGAACCCAAATTGCTTATTTTAGTTATTCACCTCAGTGCACCATACTTCACATAAGTTACATTTGTTTTATGTTGCAACATAATTAAGCTATATCAATCATCTTTAACTGTGATTAAGTTTTGATTCAACCTTTAAAAGTAATCTTTTGTAAATAAAGTATTTTTCTTACCTTTATGTTATGCCTTACATGAATTTCATCATATTTAAAGTGTTCACCATTATCAAAAAGTTTAAACGTTTCTGTTTCAGTCACAACTGTACAAGCATCATCATATCCATGAGCACACTTTTGTAAAATATCCAAAAGAATTGCTGCAATAAGAATTGCTTTCCCAAAACAACAAGTAAATTTCATTTTGTTTAAATAACATGACAGTTCATATTATGACTTTTAAATAAATACAGCATGAAAGGAAATTTGTAAAATTTAAAACACTTTCAAAGTCCTGGATGACATGTAACCAAGAATAACATCCTTTCTCGTCTACTCAACTGTCAACTGAGAGTGCCAATACCATATTTGCAACTCACTGGGCTCTTAGTTTAATTCATCCCTACAGCAACAATCAATTAATACAAAATGTGAAAGTATTGAAACAAGATTTGTATTTTGAGGGAAGTCTATTTCAGCTTATATATAATATTATAAAACTATTTTATTGCAATTCTGACAGATTTTTAAACATAATTTTAACATCAAAAAGGCAATATGGGTAAAAATACAGAATAAACATACTCTACGAGGAGGGTTGAAGAGAAAAGGCTGGAACAGCCGATAAACATGGAATTATGGCGGATGTTTCTCATTTGGGTTTGGTGACATTTTTGCAACTTAAATGAATATGTGTTTTTGTGAGTGTGTTTATAATTAAAGCTTTGGATATATCTCATTGTAAGTATCTATAGAACGCTATTGCTAGTCCGTTATAGTTAAATTGGGTTGATTAATAACATAAAATGCTCCAAACCTTGTTAATTTTTTCGATGAGCAGAAATGAATCTTTCATGTGGTGTCTGGGCCTTTATTTATGTTGCCAAAATTTACTTTATAAACTGTTACAGTTGGTTCTCTTCTTAAATATATATATTTGGCACGAATATTTGAAAACTGCTGTCTCTAATTTTAAGAGAGACTTCTCAGTCATTTGCAATATACTCATTTTACACATTGGGTTAAGGCCAAACTGACGTAATTTTGTTTTTCCTAAATGAAACTATATATAACTGAGTACAGTACATCACTGAGTGTGGTTTTCAAAAATGAAAATATGATTGTTTTGTCATTCAGTAATTTTCAACACAGTTTCCTTGTAATGTGTGATATTAAACACCCTGTCACAAACATATTGAGAGAAATTCAAACTTTTAAAAGTATAATTGCTTGTATAGTTTGTGTTGCTATAGTACATGTATTTCACAACAAAGAAATTTGCTACTCGATCATGACATGGCTTTTAACAGCTTAAGTATGCAACATATACAGTTACTATTTATGTTTATTTAATTGATTATACATGCATACTTGTATCTAACCTTCCATAATTTAATAGATGTGAAGTGTGAGGGTGCAGAGTGACAAAAGATATAATTTAGTTGTCAAAAAGATCACTAATTATAGTATACATAACAGCTGTTTTGTGCCTTCCAGCAATTTTTTTTGTATCCTTCTTCATAGATCTTCATATTTTAACCTTGCTTTAGAAAACGTAACAGTTTTATTACTATAGTGATATTTTACAAATATATTTCAGTTCATAACCTACAATGCTGTCTCCATATTTGTTTCAGTAGATATACAGATATGACAATGGCAGTAGTACTGGTGTTACTGCTGAACCTTCAGACTGCATTATGTCAGGATAATTCTCCAGCTTCTCAGTTTGTTCTGCTGGACAGTCTGCCAAAAGAGTTTGGCAGTGTGGAACATCCAGGAAACCACAAGATGATAGTCAGAACCAACTTCAAGGTAACGGGAGATATTATGTCAGTTGCAATAGGTCATATCAGGACGATATGAAAAATATCAGTCAGTGTTGATTATCCCCAGATGTATAAACTTGCTCCAAGCCTTTGTAATTCTCATTCCACCAAATCTGATATACACGGGAATCATTATGAATCTATTTGATGAGTGGGAAAATCTACTGTCTGATGAAATACGCCCCAAATTCTGGTAAAAAAGTCATTCAGTTCTCATATAATACCTTAGACAAAAGGACTTGGAAGAAAGTCTACCAGATGTATGGGGGCTCCAGATCTTAATCGGTATGAATCAGCAGATAACATTATTAGTCCCTGCCATTCAAAATTTTTTGAATATTTGAAATAAACTTGATCCCAGTGTAAGAAATGGACATTTTTGCTTCTCAATAGAAAAAGTAGAGTGTATAAGATACTGGGAAGCCAGCCTAAATCGCTATTCCAGGTCTGAGCAGCCACTCAGTGATTACACAGGTTGCCTTGAACTAGGTTGGAACCTACAACCAGAGAAGTGAGACCCAGGTGATTAAATATTCAATTTGTTGACCACTCAGTCACTGAATCCCTTGACATTATCAGTAAGAAATGAGTTAAATGGCATTTTTATAATATATTTTTGTTTTTTTTTCTTTGGAGTAAGGATGCTGGAGAAATTACTTATGACATTTGATATCTGATTTGCCTCTGATATAACATGTTACTACAGCAAAGTGTGACATAGTATACTTTGGATATAGTTTTTTTTCACAAAATAACCACACATACTGGTGAACAACTAAACTGTTATTGCTACTCCTTCTACTGCTACTCCAAAACATTTGTATGTATTTAAAAATTACTTCTTCAGAAATTATTCTTAATTAAGTACTGCTGTAAGCAAATGATTTTCTTGAACAATTTTAAGAATAAGATTAATTATAATAATAAGATATCATACTTAGTTCACACTTTTCCATGCATGTGTCACGAGGTACACCTAAACAGGATCGTCCACCGTCGGTTGTGGTTCAACCAGGTTTGATCCACTGTTTACATACTATGTCTTTGCTAGGATTTGCATTTGGATAGCAGTAGGAAGTCGTAGTGTACGTACACATGTTTGTGACCTGAGACATCTGACTCTGCTTCGCCATTCTCGATTTGCGACGGCGATTTTGGGAGGGAAAAACTGTATGTGAAGTAAATTTAGATGTATGTTGACAAAATATTCAGACATTGAGACAAAATATTGAGAAAGTTTGGAAAGAATTGCTGTCACAAATTACCTGTCAAATGTCGTAAGCCACATACATGTGTACATATGTATACACTACATACACTTAGCATTCGATACAACCTGGAACACATATTGTATTCAGGACCACTTTTTGAAATGTTTGCAATCAGCCTTTATGGGCCATCCTAAAATACACTCTGGAGAAATGTGTACAGATACTACCATAAGGACAGGTGTGACTTAATATATAGGTGAATATGGACAATGGTCAAATTAAACACATATTTTATTGTTAAATTTGCTTGGCCTTGTGTACATTTTCTAATCCAATGCTCTTCCACTTGAGTATTGAATCTATTGATCAAGTATAACAAGTCAAGTTGTGTTTGTTGGGTAAGTGGAGAGTTAATGGAATTTTACCCAGAATATAATTATTATACTGGTCACCAGTGGTCAACACTGAAAAGAATAAATCCTTTGAGTGGGATTTAGTCTGGGTGTAATGAAAAGAGTTTCTACAACACATTTATTAGTTGTTGTATATGTAGTCTCACTCATTGTGAGAAGTAGTTTGCATTAAGCCCCCAATAATATTATTTTAATAAGTTTTGCAGAAAGACGATTATTTCTAAAGTTTCAATTTACTGTATAAGTAGAAATTCTAGGTAGAAGAAAATTTCACTAATTCTCTATTTTAAAAAAATTCACTAGAACTAATTTTCACTAATGACTAGTTTCGTCTTAAGATGTAACCGGTAAAACAGATTTAAAATTTCACAAGGAACTTATTTTCACTATCCTAGCTCATTAGCTAAAATTAATGCCTAGTAAAAATTTCAATATATATAATTTATATATACAATAATTAAAAAGTGCACAGAGAACATTTTATAAGTCTGTAGAATATAATTGATAAATAAGATAAAACTTAAGTTTATCCCTATTTTATACACCATATTTTAAGTTTAAAGAAGTTACAATTTTAAATTTCATTGCAAATCACTTTGTTTTCAAATCATAGATCTGTAAAACTCACTTACTGTAGATCTTGGTGTTCTTATCAGGGTTGTGGTACATCGGAATTCAGAAAATCTTTATTATTGGCAGGCATTCTTTTGTGTTCCCAGCAAATTCTATGTGGAGTTTGATCCCCTAATTAAATACTGAACTATTCCCAATTGTTATAAATCCATCAAAAACATCACAAATTCACTTTGGCATCATTTGTGCCTTCTGGAGTTCCTTTGTCATTCTTTGTCATATCAGATTGATCTGGGACACATTCCCTACCTTAAGGAATGCTTTCCATGTTTGGGAGGATGTCAGGAGTAGTTTGCAATCAGGGATGGCGTTTGGATTACAGATATACAAGAAATGCACAGTTTTGATCCAGAATCAGTGACTGTGGTCAAATTTGGTCATTCAGGGATGTTCCCAAGCCATTTGACAATGTGTATTAGCCCCATTAGCTGGTACTGCTTGAATTTATAATTTAGGGAGACTTATCTCAATAGGTTTGAACCATATTTCTATGAAGCTGTGTGTCTTCTAAATTTATGCATTTTGCATTTTCATAAAATAGTTTATTATATCCCCAGACGAAAGTCGGGGATATATTGGATTCAGGTCCGTCGCGCCGCCGCCGCCGTAGAAATTTCCTTGTGGACGCGATAACTCAAAAACAAATTAATATTTTTTTTTCAAACTTGGTACACATGTTAAGGGTGCCCAAAGGAAGATCCCTATTTTAAGGTGACCTTAAACTCCCAGTAAAAAAGAACTTATGGCCACCTTAAGGTCAGAAATTGGACTTTTGGCCACTTAGAGCCCTGTAGGTCACAAACTATGATGCTCAGCTGGCTGAAATTTTACCTGACAACACATTAATATGTTCTTAGTACATGTGCCGAAAATCACGACTTTAAGTTGAGGAGAAAATTGTGTTTGAGGCCCATAAATACCCCCACTTAGGGATTTTTTGCTATACTTTTCACATATTTTGCCCTATAATTTGGAAGTGGTAATTCTGATGAGTCTCAAACTGCGCTAGGTATAACTTTAATATGTAATCCTTGTCTCTAGAAAATTTTAGGGCTGTAGGTTTACCCAAAGGGGTCGACTTAAGGTCTCAAAAGTGCCCACAGAGACCCAATTTATGCACTTTTTGCCACTTTCAAGCACTGTAGCTTTCAAACTATGTCTCTCATCTAAGTTAAATATCATCTGAGAATATATCTATGTGTTTTCTTATATGTGCCCCAACATTTAGGCCTTTAATAGACAGTTAACCTGTGTATCAGGACCATAAACACCCACCCGAGTGACCCTTATAAGACATTTTTCACATCTGTTTCCCTGTAACTTGGAAATGGTAAGTCTGAGAAGTTTCAAACTGTATTAGATATATATTCTGTGTGTAATCTTAGTATGTAACAGATTTTAAGTCTGAAGCTTTAATTTTGAAGGTCAAATTGAGGTCTCTAAAAGGCTCCCACAGACCCAATATTTGGACTTTTTGCTACTTTTAAGCCCTGTGACTGTCAAACTATGTGACTGATAGAGCTCAAATCCTATCTGGGAAGATATTAGTATGTTATTTTTATATGTGCCAAAAATTAAGGCTTTAAGAAGACATTTAACCTGTGTATGAGGACCATAAATCCCCACCCGAGTGACCATTTTTAGACATTTTTCACATATTTTTCCCTGTAACTTGGAAATGGTAAGTCTAAGAAGTTTCAAACTGTATTAGATGCATATTCTATGTGTAATCTTAGTATGTGACAAATTTTAAGTCTGAAGCTTTAATTTGAAGGCCACATTTAGGTCTCTAGAAGGCCCCATAAAGACCCAGTATTTGGACTTTTTGCCAATTTTAAGGCCTGTGACTGTTAAACTATGTGACTGATGGAGCTGAAATTTCATCTGGGAATACATTATTATGTTCTTTTTACATGTGCCAAAAATCAAGGCTTCAAGTAGACATTTAACCTGTGTGTGAGGACCTTAAACACCCACCTGAGTGACCCTTTTAAGACATTTTTCACATATTTTGCTCTGTAACTTGGAAATGGTAAGTCTGAGAAGTTTCAAACTTTATTACATACATATTCTATATGTAATCTTAGTATGTAACAAATTTTAAGTCTGAAGCTTTAATTTGAAAGGCACATCGAGATCTCTAAAAGGCCCACAGAGACCCAATATTTGGACTTTTTACCACCTTTAAGCCCTGTGACTGTTAAACTATGTCATTGATGGAGCTGAAATCCCATCTGGGAATGCATTATTATGTCCTTTTTACATATGCCGAAAATCAAGGTTTTTAGTAGACATTTAACCTGTGTATGAGGGCCATAGACACTCGCCCAAGTGCCTTTTTTGACATTTTTTCCGTATTTTGCCCTGTTATTTGGAAATGCTTAGTGTGACAAGTCTTAAACTGTATTACAAAAAAATTTTTTTGTTATGTATGTCCCCCAAAAAGTTTCAGATCTGTAGTTTAATTGCTAAGGTCTCTTTAACAATTGTAAAATGGCCAGAGAAACCCAATTTATGGACATTATGCCACTTTAAAGCCCAGTAACTGTCAAACTATGTGGGTTATAGAGCTGAAATCTTTGAATTTTTAAAAGGAAATGCCTGTCTATTTAAATTTTGAATATTAATAATGTTATGGCTATCTTAGTCTTTTAAGAACTTATTTTTGTGTGTTATACCTCTGCTTGCTGAGTTTTTAACTTTTTAAAATGAAACTGGTTAAACATATTCAAGTAGACAAAATGGACAGATTAAGTGAGCTTTAAGTCCCAATATTAATGAAATTATATCCTTATGTAGTAAAACTAGGGGATTTTTAACCCTCAACTAGCCCAGTCCCTCTGGGACCTCCAGCTATATTGAGTGACACTAAATAAACAAAGGTATTTAATGATATCAGATGAGAAACAAAGAACTCAATGGGGTTGCAGATCTTGTGTAATAGTGAGAGAGGTGTGGAGAAGGGGAGAGGGGTGGGGGTGGGAGGTGGTGGGCTTCATTACATATAACACAAAGGGGAGTCAGAACTGAGATTGTGTCACATATTTAGGTTGCATATATATGGACCACATATATAGGTATAGAGGAAATGAATAACTGAAAACAATTTGCAAATTCTAAAAATAATATAATAAAATAATAATATAAATAATTTTTTTTAAAATAATATTTTATTTGTGAACAAATATAGAAACAGATATGCGCTTTTGGGATTATGAATTTTAGAATGGACATTGAATCATCAATCATTTAAATACTTTGAAAATAGGTTTAGAGTTATCATTGCAGGAAGATTGAAAATATAATTTGAGTTATGTATTCGGCGTCTGGGGATACACCATCTTCCTTGGGAAGATATAAACAGAGTAGATTGATGTGCTGAAGTTCATATAATAATGGGTAATTATGTTTTAAAAAATTCCCGATCAAAACCTGTGGCGTGAGTGATGACCTGTCTGGGGATATGTTGGCGCCGAGTTGGCCCAATCTAGTTATAATTAAAAGTATGTTATTTTGCCTTAATTTAGAGTCCTTTAAGTATCAAGGTGTCATTAAAATACAGGTGGATGGTATTATAATCAAAGTAATTAATAAATGATTAAATTTACAATACACCCAAACATCAATAAAACTACATACATTTCTCGTTTTTAATGTTACATTCCTTTTTGTTTCTGTTTATTCCAGGGCTCTGTAGAATTTATTGAGTCTGACAAGTTCCACATTGACATCAACATTACTGCACCTAATGTGGAGGAGCTGGCCAAAGTCCAATACCAATATACCAAGCATGAGGATGCTATTCTTCTCCAAATGGTAAAGCCATTGTAGAAACTGTTAACTAATGTTAACTAATTAGCTGCTGGGGAGCTAAGGAGTTAAAGTGGAAAAGCTCTGTTGAATAGAAAGATTTTGATATTTGTGATACTTTATACAACACAACCTTTTATATCGAGCATTGTATTTTCTAGGGATAGGTTGGTACCCCCAGTATCTTGGTATTGAGAGCATTTTACTGAAATACCATGACAAGATTTCAAAACCACCATCTTGCTTGTCAAGACATATAGTGGAAGGAAAAGTTTAAATATTGGAAACAAACCCCATATCCGATGAAGGTGTGAACTTTTATGCCACCTTTTTATTTTTTTAAATTTGGGAACTTTTATTTTGATGTTAAGAGGAAACTACCCTGACCTGTTGTGGTTACATGAGCTTCTCTTAAAGTCAAGTTTACTAAAAGGAATCTTTCATCTTTCAAACCTTCAATTTTATGATTTCACTTCCACCCTGCCCAAATTTGAGTTTTCTTACGTTTTTATGCTAAAACTATCTCTTTTATTGCACTTACTAATGTCCTAACATGATCTTGCAGCCCCGACAATGGCTTTTACTGAATTACATTGAAGTCCTAGCTTTGAGTGGCCTACTGTCCCGGAGGTTTATAGTTTCTGAGTACTCTTTTTTTTTTTGCTATATTACAGTTTGAGTCATCCCCTGGAGAGGCTGTGTCCCCTCTGCCCTGGATCCTGTTAACTATAGGTGGCACCACCGCTCTGGCATTGATGATTTCAACGATTTTTGTACTGTGGTGGAACTCTGCAAAACGGCAGCAAGTCAATGCAAAGAAGCTCATTGTTCCAGGTAATAAAAACTTTAAGAGCTAAATGATACATAAATGCAGTGGAAACTCAATTATCTGACTTCTGTTATACAAATATTCAGTTTTATGGCCTCACATCTCTCTCAAACTTGTATATTCCTATTGCCTTCTGTTTAAAACTGTTCCATTCTCAGACCAAAATCTTGTCCTCCCCAAAAGGTCAGATACTAAAGTTTCTACTGTACTTAGAGTCACCTTTGGTGGTCAAGGTAGTGGTACTCTGCTGAGGCCAGGTAAAATTGGAAATGTGTAAAAGTTGATTGACAAAAAATTGTACTTGAAGCATAATACAGTGTGAAAGATATACAATATAATCAATAAAGGAAAGTAACGCCTTTTTCAGCAGTATTCAATGGCTTCACCATGTCAGTGGCAAGTATGGTCACACTTCCTATTATCATGCACTTTGTGTTATCATGCACCAGTCTAACCTTTGTTTTCCCATGTATTAATGAACCAGTTTTGCCACAGTCAGTGAACTTTATGTGTCAAATATAAATTCTGTTTTTTTTCTCCGGTTTTTGCCAAGAAATCTGGTACAAACAGGTATCTTAATAAAGTTGACCATAATGTCTTAATATTTAGGTCATATAGATCTTATAACCCCCAAAATCAAAGTTTTTCACCGCTGATTTGTTACATTTATAATTTATCCAGGAATAATTATACTCGTTTGATATATGCGTTGAAGTTCGACTTTAAGACTACCATAAATTAATTTGAGCAAAACCCTCATCATGTAATAGTTTAATTTTTGTTCAAACTTTATATGGTCTTTTAAAGAGATGCGTGGATAGTTTGTGATACTTAAGAAAACTGAAGCATATGTTGTCAATCGTTTTGTCACTGTTACATTTTCTATCAGGGGCAAAGTTGTGCATAAATTTTAATATTTACAAGAATAAGAGCTCATCTTCACTTTACCTGCAATTAATATTTTAGTCCCAAAGATAAAAGTAGGAAAAGTTAGAACCCAGGAAATTCTCGTGGATACAATGTTCAAAGTTTCATGAAGAAACATCCCAAGGAAGGCTCCTCAGATGTATAAATTTTACAGATAATTAAAATGTACTAAATATATGTTGATGCCGACTGATATTTGAATAGTATAAATATCCATTATTCTTCCTTTCAGTCTTAAAAAACTTCCCATTTCACCATCCATTGAAGCATTTAGCTTATTCATGAGGCAAGTCCCTTTGGTGTTCAGAGTACTTTAAAAATGTTCAACTGTTCTAATCAGTTTTGTTTCAATAAATAAAAACCCCTTATTGCCATTAGGTGTTAGCTTTTATCTACTTTGGTTTTAGTAAGCACCCAAAATGAGATAAGTACCATCAGCACAGTAAATGCCTTAAACCTGATACCTAAATCCACAGTAAAAACAATAATTAAGAGAGTGCTGTCAGAAGAAGAAAAGAAGAAAAAAATCTGTGAAAAAGCACACTTGGAGCATCCATAGAAATCCTCTTGGGAACAAATTTAATTTGAAGTTCAGGCCTATAACAGATTAAGTTTTCACAAAAAAATCCCAACAAAAGAAAAAATGTGAATCTCACTATGGAGACATTTTAGCAGAAGTCGATTAGGAATGTGGAGCATTGGCTGAATGTGAATTTTGGAAAAAAAATACTTATATAGGGAATGTGGCATAGTGTCACATGTGTTGGCAGTGATTTTGTATCTGGAAATCTATAATAGTTTTAAAACTAGAAGCATGAAATGTGAAACATTTCCCACTGCTTGTGAATTTCACCACTGGAAAAAATCCCTCATCTTACATTAAATTATTGAATTTTTTTTTTTTACATTCTTAAGTGAAATTTGTCATTTTATTGTGACAAGTTAAGACTACTGGTGTAAATGTTAATCCTTCCCCCAGGAAATCCTCCCCCTGGGGTGGAGAATTTCCTAATAAATCCTACCCCCCCCCCCCCCCCCCCCCTCCACTTCTTCAAACTGAAACTTCTGTCTGGTTAAAATGAAAAAAGTTTTTAAATTCTTGGTTAACTTTATTTTACATAAACCAACATTTTTTACACAGTATTTATTTATTTATGTTGCATAATTTCATTGATACTTGTTTGTTGTTGCTTTGTGGCTTCTAAAAGGTATTTAAAGTTTATATATTGTGGTGAATTTCACATTTCCCACTCAATAGAGCAAAGTTATACATGGAAGAGTGGCTTCTGAGGACTACTGATTGCCTAAATGAAGACAAATGTATTGAAACAAATTGCTTTGTGAATAAGGTGCAGAGGAAAAATTTTACATTTTAACAAACGTTAATGGAGACTGTTGCCCCTAGTAACCAATGGGACCATTTTGTGCTTTTTTGTAGAAAATTTGACTCTTGTGAAAAATTCGAACTTAATGTATATTTATGAGTTTGATGTATGAATATTACAGTGAGTAGTACTTTTGTAAGTAGTATTTTATATTAATTTTGTACATTAACTCAATTTTGATATGAAAGAAAACATTGTAACAATTTTGAGAACTTTGAAGGTTTATCAATTGGGTGTACTTGCCAAGTATTTATAAAACTCTCTTCTTTATAATATAATGAGAAGATTGATATTTTTCCTGACAACTAGACTTGTCATAAAGTATCTTTTACCAGACAATATATAATCTATAATAAATCTATAATTCAAACAAATTTTTTAAATGGCTTTGTGTTGATAATCAGGTCTACATGTATGGCGTTCAGAGACTTTCATGTACATTTAAAAGTTTAATAGAAAAAAAACATAAATTTCTGAGTTTTCTGCAATAAGAAATCTTTGGGCAATGGTCAAAAGTTTCAATTTTACATTCATTTCAACAACTAAGTTCATATGGGTACAGACCCTCAGTGAATCTCACATGTTGACATAATCTGGGCTTGAACCTGTAACCACAGAGGTGAGAGTCATGTGATTAAATATGAAACTTGTTAACACCTAACCACTAAAACACCTCTTTAAAGTCTTCAGAATTTGTAAACTGAACTGACATTCAGTCTAAGCTATGGATGTGTTATATTTAATTTCAAATAGCCTAGTGTAATGCTCAAATTTGCATGATATCTTTTTCAAACATGCATACAGATATTCGGTGTTCATAAAGCACTCATACATGTAAGGAGATACAAGCTTATCAGAGAGGGTCTTTTTCATAGCTGTATCAGTGTGTATAGTACTGTAAAAGTCAGTTCATGTTTTCATTAACTGATACTTCATTATCTGAACTGAAAATTTTCCCCGAGTGCTAGGGAACTTTAGCCTTTAGCAGGGCTAGGCTTCAAATACAGGACAGTGTGTGTTTGAGACAGTTGTAAGCCTAAATCAGGAAAATAACTATCCCTTAGCTTTATAAATAGGGCAGAGAACAAGCATTTTATGTTACAGTATTAGTTGTGGGCAAACATTGAATTTAGCAATGTCCATACAGATTAATTCTATCTGTAATTTAATTGGTTTTTCAGTAATACAATATGGTTCCTTTATAAGGCGCTGTTTGACTATTGGTTTTACATCCAGTAAGAAATACAAATGTTTTTATTAAATGGTTCTGATTACGCAAATTGCTCCGGGGAAATTATTGTGTTTTTGTTAAGACATTTATTGGTTTGCTGGTGTGTCTCTTTTAAATTATTTTTTGCTTTTTTTCAGTAAGTTTGTGACCTCTAGTACAAAGTGGGTTAAGGAAGACACATGTTTTAGAAATATATAATGGAGTTAGTAATGGTACATTAAACATATACGTACTAGAAATAACCTTAGGATTGAGTTAATATTTAATGTGTTACAGTAAACACTATGTACAGGCCCGTTGTGAATATGACAGTCAGTATACTGGGTATTTTAAATGCACGAATAAATTAAAGACTATATCATTAATTTAAAACAAGACTGTTGGGACAAGTAAACAAATTCCATCAAAACATCTCAGAATAGATCTCCCAACATGTGAATATTGACAAGCTAAATAAGATTAGAGTAAGAAATCTAAAATTCGCCAGGAATCTAAAATTCGCCACCTCTAAAACCTTAGTTAATTTTATGAAGAAAATGATGTTTTTGTCCAAAAATTGGTATTTTTCAGTTCAAAAAGCTTTAATTAACTATACAGTCAACAAATCTCACCACAATTCATTTATTTTATTAGTATTTTCACATGTGGCGAATTTCAGATATGTGGCGAATTTTAGATTTCTTACTCTATGTAGTTGTAAAATAAAGCAATATTTAGAAAGCACTGGCTTCTCAAGTAGGATACTGCTTTGCTACCAGTGATCACAAGGTACCATTTATCAGCAGAGAGAATTCAAATAGACAGAAATTGACCAAAAGTAGCATCCAAAGTCTAGCAAATAAGGTAAAACTATTTCTAAACTGAGTAGAGACTACATAACAAAAAGGTTTCAAGATAATATATGGATGGCCATTGCTGAAGCATGAATCAATGTTTTATTATTGATGGCGAGAATTGGTAATATTTTCATTATTTTAGGTTGTATGACTGCAGTTCAGAGGATGTGTAAACTTAACAATACCGGTATTTATAATTATCTGTGACTATGCTGTTAATAATAACATGCTTGTGGCAATAAAGATATTGACCAAGTAGACTTAAATAGACAAACAGAAAGGATATCATATTGACTGTGTCTAATCCACATCATGTAAAGGCATCTTGCTCAGAAAACAGATGTATTAGTCAGCTGTGATACATTTATTCCATGACTTATTTGGTTAAAAGTATAAATAGTATCAGTTAATTGTGTAGTCACTCTCTGAATGAATCAATAAAAAATGAGTTATCTTCTTAAATTATTCAATTATTGCTAGGCAAATACAAGTAATGATGGGTGAAATACAAGCTACCTTACTGATAGCCTTTGTACACGATTCATTTCATGTTGAAGGATCCTAATGAATTTATAAATATTTGCCTATGAATTATTGATACAATGAATAGTCCTCTCTCTTTCACTTGTTAAATGGTGCTGGTATGCAGAAGAAATGCCTCCTAGAGAAAAAAGCCTCCTTGAAGGAATGCCCCCTGCATATATTGTATCCTGGAAAAGATGCCCCCAAATTTTATTTATAGGGCTGGAAAAATTTTTTTTCCAATATATGCAAGGTAAAGTTAAGTTCCCTTTCAATCTAGGTGTTAGTTACATAAAAGATGAATTACAATATCCTTCAATATATATAATTGCTAAAACTGTTGAGCCACCAGTTCAAATATACTCGGGACCAGTTCTGGATTAGAATTGTATGTTATGATGAGTAGTGATGAAAATGGAGTAGTTTTGTGGCCAAGAGTGTACATTGTTATTGAAATATTATCCATAATATCAGCATAAAAATATTATCCATATAATGCCACATGAAAGGAGTTTGTTGCAGATTCATGCATATAGTGATATAATTTTAAGAGCAACTACCCTTTAAAATATACCGATGATCAAGTCTAAATTGGACTTATTTTAATGTTATTGGGTTGTTATTTGTGTAGATTTATTATGGTTTTATTTAAATTCCAAGGATGGATTTTTATTTCCCTTATTACACTGTGTACTATTAGTTGTGAAAATAATTTTGCTTCCAAATATTGCTGATTTCTTTTTTCTTTGGAGGATTGTTTCCTTTATTTATTTATTTGGGGTTTTACGTCGCTTTTAACACTCTGCAGGTCATATCATGACGGGTAGTTGGAAGGGCAGAGGAAACCAGTACATACAGTTCATCAGGGTTCTGTACTGTAAACTGCCGACCAATGGCAAGCAACTACCAGCTTTCCCACTTGAGGCCGTGCCGGGAACCAAACCCGGCCTCAGAGGTGGGAGGCGAGAGTGTTTCCACTCTGCCACCGTAGCCCCTGATTGTTTCCTTGAATACAAAATATGCATAAGGCATTCTTTCTAGGCTGCATTTTTCAAGGAAGCATATTTTCCTGGATTTGGACCTGATTGGCAATGATGACCCCTAGTCTTGGGAAATCCTCAAATTTGTACTAAAATCCTTGTCAAACATGTCCTCAGAGGTTTTATATTCATAAAGCACTCATATATGGTGATATGAGCTCACCAGGGTGTAGTATGGCAATGTAAAAGCCAGTTTATGTAAGTGCTAGGTATTACTGTCAAAGATGCAAGAAATAAATGGAGATCTCAAAAAGATCCATATCATATTAATAATAAGTTTTTTCTTGTGAACATTTAAATGTATACTGCAAGTAAAATGGTTTTGAAGGCATAAGACAGGTATTAAGGTGTAAGATTTTGGGACTCCCAGTGTGGCCTTGTAGGTTAGAAGGGCTGGGTGTAAAATGTACAGGCAGATACACAGTGGCTCAAATGATCACTTAAAATGAAAGTCCTCTGTCATTGGGTCCTGTCCCCAGTGGCAGGCTAAGGAATCTAAGGGACAAAGATAAATGGTCATCCTTGAGACTCTTGTCTTTCAGTTAGAGGAATATCAGTTACTTTATAACTTGGGCTATGCTTGTGCAGTTGGGATGGGCAAATAGAGTAAGAAATCTAAAATTCGCCACATATCTGAAATTCGCCACATGTTGAAATACTAATAAAATAAACTAATTGAGGTGAGATTTGAGGTGAGATTTGTTAAATGTACAGTAAATTTAGGCTTTTTGAACTGAAAAATAGCAAATTTAAGACAAAAACATCATTTTCTTCATAAAATTAACTAAGGTTTTAGAGGTGGCGAATATTAGATTCCTGGCGAATTTTAGATTTCTTACTCTAGCAATTTCAGTCCTGTATTAAAGGAGGTATTACACAGGCTTTAGCTATCAATAATATATATAATACAATTTTAAATGTGTATAGAATTATAATGACACAGACTTAGCTTTAATCATCAATAAATATGACCTGGAGATTGACAGATACTTTTATCATTAAACACATTTTTATTATCTTTTACCAGTTTTTCTTCTTGTTCAACAGTCAGGCTCATATTGGGACCGACCCACAGTGGTGTAACTTACGACTTCTTGTTCAACAGTCAGGCTCATATTGGGACCGACCCACAGTGGTGTAACTTACGAGAGTAGAACTGACACAGACATGACCGTCTGATTAAATGCCAAAGTTCCTAAATACTAGGCTTCTCTGCTAAGGTCTTTGTGAATTTTTAACAGTTTAAGTATGTTCTTTATACATGTGTGTTTTAGATGCATCACAAGCACCATTGTTAGAAGGACGCCCGATGCCAAGTTTGTCCCCTGAAAAAGTAAGTCACAGACACAAATAATAATATATGTAATGACAGAAACATTTGTATAACTAATGTAAATTGATAGTGATCCTCTAATGCCCTGTAATTGAAAATGGGACAGTCCAAAACCAGATACAGATCATAACCAAGTGAGCACCTACCAAGGAGGGATGACTATGATGATGGGCATGGCAGTTTCAACAGGTAGTTCTTGCATTGGCTCCTGAAACTCGAGATGGTCTGTTGGGATCTGACATTTAATGGAACCCTGTTCCATTTCAGAGGACTGCCTACCAGCTTGATATTATAATTCTCTTTTGGTAAAATCGTTTTCAAACTACATTGTACTTTTAGATAATAACCTGTGATTATTCCAGAAGAAACCAGTGTTTTGTACAATTTGTGGGATAATTGACTTGAAAGCCATGTATATCTTGAACATAGAAATATAGAAAATAGCAGTGCTGTAACTGCAGTTATCATATCTTGCCAATAATCTGAAGCTGTTTGGTCAAAATGCATCATATGTATGTAAAAAGTATCACAATTGTGGAAAACGGTCAATTTGTTTATTAATGGAGATAATTAGCACTTTGTCTGTTTTGAAATTAACGTATGCCATTGTTGACTTGAGCAAATATCCTTCAGATTTTCCATACCTGACGCTGTAATCATGGATTTGATATTCAGCTGCCAATTGCACAGATTTCACCTGTATTTAAGCAGGGTCGGGGGAGGAAGAGACGTCCTCAGCAGAGCCCTCTCACCACTGATGAGTACGCTTCTTCCGAGGACGAGATTTTACGAGAGAAAGCCAGACATCCACACCACCACCACCATCATCAGGAGTCTAGCAGTGCACGCTATGCCTATCCTCCCACCACGAAAGTCAGGAGTCTCAGGCAGGACCCTCCTCTGTTGGGGTCTGATAGTGGTATGTTTAGAGTGGAGAAATGCACTAGCGGATCCAGTGGGGGGGTTCAAACCCCCCCCCCCCCCTTGAAAAATAATGTAAAGGGGTTCAACCCAAAGTACAAAATTATTTCTTGAGAGTGGTGTTAAATTTACAGGAAATGCACTATATTTTTACGAAAAATTATTTTTTTTTTCCTGGGGGACATGTCCCCCAACCCCCCTAGTTATGGTGTGTCTGATGTGAACCCCCACTTTACTTAAAAGCTAGATTCACCCCCGAAATGGTACCATTAAACACAGTCTACAATATTAACACCTACCCTCCCTTAGAAAGCAGCTTAAAACCTACCTTTACACCAAAGCATACCCACCTTAGCCTGGTTGTCCCCTGGCATTTTCCGTGGTGCTTGACCCCTCTACTGTCTCTGGATACTGATATTTGGTCAACTGCTTTTTTGGTTTTGTTGCGCCTTACAATCCTCTTGTATGGGAAGATTAATGGCTATAAAAGTCCAATTAGAATAGAATTAGAATAGAATACTCTCTGTCTGAGACTGGTAACTATTTTCACAGACCTGTATCTTTCTACAGCTACTGATCCAAATGTCCTGAAACTTAAGAAAACTGTTTAAATATACCGTAAATGACCTATTTAGCGCATCCGCCCTTGTAACCGCACCCTACCTCTTTTCAAAGCAATATACTTGACAACTTCTAGTGGGTGAACGATCAGACAGTGACAGTGCACAATCGTGATTGGTTATAAAAGGTTACTAATGATCGATTATTCACCTTAAATCTTACCTTTCTTGATTTTTCTCAATATCCACATATTTTTCTATATAATTTACATATTTTTACTTAATAAATTGACATTTTTATCACGACTTTCGAGTTTGTTTTCATCTACCACCATATTTACAGGAAGTGGGTATTTCTAAATGTCGAAACACCGTTTCTCTACCGGATTGACCGAAATTTCATCCCGGAAAGTGTTTCATGATGGGTGCGCTAAAAGGGACATTTTTTCCCAACAAATATTGAATAAAAATAGACTTTGCTTAGCGCACTGTGCGCTAAATAGGTCATTTACGGTATAATTTTTTTATCTCCAAAATTGAGGAGATTTTTACTTTTCACATTTCTTACTATTATAGAACATAATATAAAACCATTTATTCTTTAGCACTTGTCACTTGTTTGGTCAATTTTGAAACTACCTCTTGAATTCAGCTACATTGAAATACGGCCTGGCAACTGTTGCTATGGCCCTGATACATTTTTGAGTTGCAGGTCTGATGGACTTAGAAAGTTTTTCCCCGTAAACTTCATACACTGCTGAGACAGCCCCCTGATTTTTATTTTGAGTTATGGAAAATTGTTTGTTTAAAATTAATGGGTTTTATGGTAATTTCAGATTGGAATTTTAATGACATTTTAATGTTGTGTAATGTTGTGGTATGAAATTGGTAAGTCTTTATTCCACTTTTCATTGTAGTAGAAATGATGAAATATGCAAAGAATATTTGTGACCTACTTATTGAAAATGTCATTATTTTATGCCTTCTTATGCCTGATACATCTTCAGAACAGTAAAAAATATGGTGTTGAATTTAACCTTGCTGTGAAAAGTTCACATTTTATGAACCCTAAGTAGAAGGTATGATTAAATACGAGTAGATCAGGTTACCATGACTACTCCGGTAGAATATACCACACCCGAGAGTCTCACACAGCATCCACACCTCCACAAGCCTTGGATAACAGTATAATAAGTAAGATACTGTGAATTACATACACCACATGATACTTCACAGTCATTAACAGTAATCTAGGCTCACTTGCAAAAAAAAGTGGGAACAACTAAGAGCTTTGGATAGTAGTGTGTCGTGTTACATTATATGTATGGAGTGACTAAAGAAATTACTTAAAGTTATTTTTAGAATCCACAGAATCTTTCTGCAATCCATAAAGATGTCCTAGTATTTCCATTAATTTTTTGTTGGTCTTGGGATTCACTTTTGACATTTGTTTTAAATTAATGTTCTATAATTAGAATTGATATTTCATCACATGTTCCGTTTACGCATATAAACATGAGTCTAATTTGATTCTATTACTGACACCGATAGAAACGTAGGAATAAGGAAACTAAATTAAACCGTTCCTCGTATTTTTCCTTTGTAAAGTTTTAGGGATATTTGTTTCATAAAAGTGACACTGGTGTACTGGTGTGGGTATTGTATTCTATCACTTTTCATCAGAAATTTTGCTGGCATAATTGAAGTCTGACAAAAATAAAACTGCACAGTAATTCTGAATACAGATTGAAATGTGGATCGTATTGTTAGTTGTGTTCAAGTCCCATTAACCAGACATAATGAGGGTCTTTATAGCAGTGGGATTGTGTGAGAGTCGGCATTCACAGGGACTGTGGGTTTCTCATTATCTCTGGAATAATAAAAGGTAGTGCCTTTTCAACAATATCACTGTCTGTGTTAAGAGAACTAAGGTAACCATAATCATTTCAATTATGTTATATTTCACTGAGATACCTTGGGAGGAATGTCACACTGTTAAAATTTCTTCCTATTATTCCCATTTAAGCCTTTTCTTCTAACACATTCTCTTTGAGTCTATTCTATTTTCTCAATAAACAGATCTAAAAAACTCTAATAAGGGTATAATAGAAAATTTTGAGGTTTCAAATATTTTTTCTGGGCCCATTGACTGTTGCTTCTGTGTTGGGGTTTGAGATGTGGGGAGTTTGTATGGGTGGATAACTGGGAAAATAACCATCTGATGTCAAAATCAAATGGCATTTCATTCAAAATTTTCACTACATTTTTATAAGGGTCTTTTTAAAGAAGTTTTTTTTTTTTTTAAAATTAAACAAATATATGATTGTTGTACCTATTTCCAGTCTATCACTAAAAGTGTGAAGTCTTTTATAGTACTGTTGTAACATTTAAAACATTTTAGCACACTTTCCTTGTCCCACAAAATCGTATGTATAACTAAAACACTTCTAGTTTAAGAATATATAGCTTATTTTAATATTTTTGCACAAAAACATGTGTAAGTCTGATCTTGAAACCATTTAGACCAGAAAGTGGAATGGACTGGATTCTGGTTCACGAAGGATACATTGGCTTGAGTTATTGTGTTGATAAAAATAAAATTTGATGTAATAAACCAATTTAAAACCCTTAGAATTTAATTTAAAAATTATACAAATAGAGGAAACTATGCAAACATTTCTTATTACTGGTCATAGAACTTTATATTGCTTTTGTACTCAGGTTTCTCAATGAAGTCTGTGTGTCAAAACATTTGCATTCTCTGCTGTAAAATAAAGCATTGTAACTTCTATAGTGCAATCTCTTTATGAAAAAATAAATATTCGGCAGAAGAATAAGGAAATGTGTCACATAGTATTGCCAAGTTCTTTTGTACAGTTATAGTTAAATGAAGGGATTGTGAGTATCTGTAATTAAGAAATCTAAGCTGGCATCTTCACATTGCAGTAACATGCACCTCATTATCATCTATAACTCCAGACTTAAAGTTAAGTCATTGACAGATTTAAGGGGAAATTGAAAGAAAAAATGTTCTAAAGAAACAAATCTTTATAAGCCAAATTAATAGAAATATAATCCTTTCACTCCAACAAAGCAGTAGTTCTTCTCTAGAACCTAAGAAACATTATGAAATCAAGAACACTCAGAGCATTGATATGGCTTGACCCCTTCACATTTTTTATAAGTCAGATATTGCCCAGAAGATATTCATTGTAATAATTGGCATTTAACAATATAATATGAATACCCTCTTTGGGCATATATTAAAGTTTTTTGAAAGACTTCTGAAATATCTATGATATATCCATAAATAGGGAGTTATTTTCTTCATTAAAATGTAGGGGGCCACAGTGGTGCAGTGGTAACAGTCGCCTCTCACCTGTGAGGTCTGCGGTTCAAACCCCAGACCCTATGTAAGAAAGTTGGTAGTTGCTTACCCATGGTCAACAGTTTACAGTACAGAACCTTGACCAACTGTTTGTACTAGTTTACTCTGCTCTTAAAACTACCCGTCGTGAAATGATCTATATACTTTTGAAAGTGATGCTAAAACCCAAATAAATAGATAAACAAATTCATTAAAATGTGTTCTGACAGGTATAATTGTCGATGTGAATATAAAAAGGAATAATCAGCATATTTTTACAACTCCAATTCCCTGAGTTATATACAACAGGGTACAAAATTATGCGAAGCTGCTTTCCGGTCCACAGGACTGACAACAATTTACTGGTTTGTCAGAAAGTTCATCAGTCCAATATGCAAACGTTTCTGAGAATGGAAAATTGCAAGATGGCTATAAAAATACATTATAAATTTACTTTGTATTTTACAGAAGCTAACCCTCCACATGATATCTCTCTGGAAGAAGAACCGTTCCCAGCGCCACCTCCTCCCGAGAAAGCTATAGTCTCTTACATCAAACTGCAGCCAGATGTTGCTGAGAGACAGAAGAGAGGCGGTCACCATGGTGATTCAGGACACAGTGATTATGAAGGCCAGACTACATTGAAGGTAAATACATTGGGTTTTGTGTAAAACTTGTATGTACTGCAGGATTTGCTTCTAGTTTTACATATGCTCTTTTATGCAGAGTAGACTCGGTATAATGAGAATTGTAGAGTAAGAAATCTAAAATTCGCCAGGAATCTAACATTCGCCACCTCTAAAACCTTAGTTAATTTTATGAAGAAAATGATGTTTTTGTCCAAAAATTGGTATTTTTCAGTTCAAAAAGCCTTAATTTACTATACAGTCAACAAATCTCACCACAATTCATTTATTTTATTAGTATTTTCACATGTGGCGAATTTCAGATATGTGGCGAATTTTAGATTTCTTACTCTAATATCTATCAGTGCTACAAACTTGCTTTTAACTTTGGACTTGAGTTTTGATATCCCTAAGGACTGTCAAACTTTCTTGATTATCAAAATAACTCATTTAAAAATGGATAAAGTACAGAAACTTATACCCCAGTCACACAGCAGGTGGTACAAGTTCCAGTTAGAGTAAGAAATCTAAAATTCGCCAGGAATCTAAAATTCGCCACCTGTAAAACCTTAGTTAATTTTATGAAGAAAATGATGTTTTGTCTAAAAATTGGTATTTTTCAGTTCAAAAAACCTTAATTTACTATACAGTTAACAAATCTCACCACAATTCATTTATTTTATTAGTATTTTGACATGTGGCGAATTTCAGATATGTGGCGAATTTTAGATTTCTTACTCTATAGATTTGACTAGATGACGGAACTGTCACCCAAGATGCTTCGTATCTTCTGGTATATCCATGAGGGATGATGCACATAAGCATTGACTGGACACAGTGTCAAACCATAAATAACCGTAGAATGGCAGTAGGATGACAGTAGTACAAACGTGTATCACTGAGAGACAACGTCCATTTACCTGCACTCACCTTATGGCACGATATTACACCAAAAAAGTTCATCTGCGTATGCTCGTGGTACCAAATTCAGAGGTGGAAATTTCAAGCATTTTGAAACTTCCATAGCAAGTACAAGGAACTGGATGATTCACCACTGTGTCATAAGCTTGCATACGGATGTCAGATGGTAGTTAAAGGTCTGGGGCATTTTGACCAATGACTATTACCAAGGTCATTCCGACTGTAATTTGATTCGGTTATTACTTGTTCCTGTGACTGTGTTAAAAATATGATAAAAACATATTATCCATACATATTTTAGATAAATTGGGAAAGATTCTAGAGTCATGTATGTGTTTGTTTAATTTCTTGATTATCAAAATAACTCATTTAAAAATGGATAAAGTACAGAAACTTATACCCCAGTCACACAGCAGGTGGTACAAGTTCCAGTTAGAGTAAGAAATCTAAAATTCGCCAGGAATCTAAAATTCGCCACCTGTAAAACCTTAGTTAATTTTATGAAGAAAATGATGTTTTGTCTAAAAATTGGTATTTTTCAGTTCAAAAAACCTTAATTTACTATACAGTTAACAAATCTCACCACAATTCATTTATTTTATTAGTATTTTGACATGTGGCGAATTTCAGATATGTGGCGAATTTTAGATTTCTTACTCTATAGATTTGACTAGATGACGGAACTGTCACCCAAGATGCTTCGTATCTTCTGGTATATCCATGAGGGATGATGCACATAAGCATTGACTGGACACAGTGTCAAACCATAAATAACCGTAGAATGGCAGTAGGATGACAGTAGTACAAACGTGTATCACTGAGAGACAACGTCCATTTACCTGCACTCACCTTATGGCACGATATTACACCAAAAAAGTTCATCTGCGTATGCTCGTGGTACCAAATTCAGAGGTGGAAATTTCAAGCATTTTGAAACTTCCATAGCAAGTACAAGGAACTGGATGATTCACCACTGTGTCATAAGCTTGCATACGGATGTCAGATGGTAGTTAAAGGTCTGGGGCATTTTGACCAATGACTATTACCAAGGTCATTCCGACTGTAATTTGATTCGGTTATTACTTGTTCCTGTGACTGTGTTAAAAATATGATAAAAACATATTATCCATACATATTTTAGATAAATTGGGAAAGATTCTAGAGTCATGTATGTGTTTGTTTAATTGTTGGGCAAAAATAATATTTTTATGCTTTGTTGTAGTGCTGGAAAAAGAAATTCTGTATTTTTGATCCATATATTGATCAGGATTGTCTGTCTGGATCTGAATCAGTTTTGAGGTGGACCAAGCAATGGATATATACCATCTTGTGCAGGGAAAGTAACCCATATTCAGCAAATGGCTTTTTGAGTTATGTATGCAGATATTTGCTGAAAAGTAACAAAAATAACACATTTCTAGATTCACAATGTCAATCTGGATCATCCTTGAGCCACATATAGACTCCAGCTTGTGTGAGAATGTGTGATTCTAATCCAGTGTGTAGTATTTGAGTTATGCTTTTGGAATAAACAAACAGATCGATAGAGTCGAATAGAATACAAGGGGCCACGGTGGCAGAGTGGTAACACTCTCGCCTCCCACCTCTGCGGCCGGGGTTCGATCCCTGTCATGGCCGTAAGTGGGAAAGCTGGTAGTTGCTTGCCGTTGGTTGGCAGTTTACAGTACAGAACCCTAGCGAACTATATGTACTGGTTTCCTCTGCCCTTCCAACTACCCGTCGTGATATGACCTGTACAGTGTTGAAAGCGACGTAAAACCCCAAATAAACAAACGATCGAATAGAATACAATGGGTAGGCTCCATGTAATGTGAAAACATTACCCCAATCCAAGCATAGTGGTATGTTAATACAGTACTGAAAAGCTAGATTTCAAATATCAGCAATTGGTGTATGCGATTGGTGATGCCTGTATACAAATATTTTACCAAACAACAAATGAAAAATCCCAGTTCAACATTTTCTATTAAAACAAATGTACAACATCACCATTTTTTGGTACCTTTGTATTCTGTTTTGCCTTTAAATAAAATTGGACAGTTTCTTTCACTTCAGAATAAGACTGAGAAAGTGCTTACAGAGAAACAAATAAACTGCAATGTAATTCCTCACTGGTTGTATTAATTTATAAATTATTATCATATTTATAGTTTAACTATTGCAACATTATCATTTTGTAGTTTAACTATTGCAACATTCACTTGCTCAGTGGATTCTCAAAATACTAACAATTAGTAAAGACAAGCATTCTATTAAAGCTGTTTTGAATTATACATGAAGTTATTTAAATTATTGACTGGATACAAACAGATTGACTGGATACAAACAGATTAAGTGCATCATCAGAAAAACAGGTGTTTTCTTGTTGACAGTTGCTCTGAACAAATAGAAAGGATCTTGATAAATAATTCTATTTTCTACCATAAAAAATCATTGATGCAAAAGCACTGGATTCAATTATTGAGAGCCTAGCTTTGTTATATAAATATAGGGGGAAATAGATGAAAAATTGATGTCTAAGGTTATCGTACTAACAGGATAATATATCATTTGAATAGGTCTGGTGATGCATGGTTTATATCAATTAGTAATAACTAAAAAGGTTTAAAATCTTCTTTTCTGTTTGAACCAACAATGATGAAATGGTTGATATTTAAAAGTAATTTATTTGCCTTTAGTATGGTTCAAAATCAAATAACATGCATAAAATAAGGTCAAGGTCAAAACTAGGATAGCGAAATTTAAAAGTGCTAACTCACTTATTCTTGGTCCTAGAATTTTGCAATGTGAAAATAACCTATATGAAATTCTGGGCTAAGGATCTTCTGATGTGTTCAGACTTGATCTTGGGCCCCTTCTTCAGGGTCAAATGAGGGTAACCAAATTTTGTTTTGGGGGCAATCCAGAAGCGAACTGTTAAACTTCTACAAACATCATTTCAGCATTACTCTGCAGTTGAATTTTTAAATACCGTTTGACGTCAATATATCAAAGCAATTTTTTATTTTTCACACTATTTTGCTGGTCACCACAGAATAATACCTTCTGAGAAGTGTTATGTTCATATCAAAAAGTACAATCAGAATTTCAATTCCTGACATCACAAACTCCAGTTGCACAGATTTCCTTTCAGACGCGATAACTTAAAAAAAAATTCAGTTAGACCTTTTAAATTTGGTATGTGGGTGTATATGGGCAATGCCATGAACGCTATTGTTTTGTGACCTTGACCTTCAATTTCAAGGTTACTGGTGGCCTATTTAAGGTCAGATTTTGGCCATTTTTTCACATTTTGGCCCAGTTCTCATATACAGAAAGTGAGATCACCCTATGGCTGGTATATATAATACATATATTTGTCCTCTGTAAGCTGAAATTTGACCTTGAAGCTCTTCATTGAAGGTCATCCACAGACCGACAAAGTACCTCACCGAGACCATTTTTTGGCCTTTTTGGGAGATATTTTCACACTTAATGCTGACTATATTGCATGGTTTATAGTTATTATTGGCGGTACAACTTGTTGGCTCAATTTGATTATTGTATCCACCGGAGGCATCCAGTGGATACTTTGGTTTAGCCTTCTGCCGCGCGTAGAGAGATTTTTGGCGTAAATGCTCTCAGAGGAAAACTACACCAGCTAGGTTCACCAAATTTGCAGGATATCTTCATTTGGGTGTAAGCTTCTCTGGGACTGAAATTAGCCTCATTCTGAAAAACAAGATGGCTGCTGCGGGCATTTCTTTGAAAATTATCTACAATTTTCTACTGGCTGTTTCTCATAGGTAGAAGGTTGAAGCTTTTCATAGGTGACATGTATAACAGATATACTTGTCCTCTTCAACCTTGCAGACATTTGACCTTGAAGCTCTTAATTCAAGGTCATCCACAGAGTGCCAAAGTACCCCACAGAGTTTCTGATTCTCTTATATCAGAAAGTCTAATCCATCAGAAAGTCCAGTTATGTTCTTCCTTTATTGTGAGATTGCTCTGAGGTACGAATTTGAAGATCTGATATCAAGATTTGAAATTCTAACAGATTGGAGTTTCTGATTTCCTTAATTCAGAAAATCTAATCTCTCAGAAAGTCCAATCCTGTTGTTATGTTATTGAGGGATTTCATCTATTATGGATAAAGATAAAACAATTAGGTAAGCTTTATTTAATACACAACTGTTTATATATAATACACAACTATATTTATCACATTATGTATCACATGATCAAGCACAAATAAAAACACAAATAAAATCACAAAACTTCATGAGGGTACATTTCAAAACAAAAGTTATCATGATTTAAGAATTCATTCTGGCAAGCGATGTTCCGGGCATGGCATTATGTTGAACGCTTCATACCCTTCTTGTCACAGCAACATCTGTTAGTGATGCAACTACCCTTGTCTTGGCAACATCATGGAGTTTTTTGCTGGCATACCAGTTTGTAGATTGTCTTGCTGCTTTAACAATAGAACCTAATCTTCAAGGTTGCTAGGATCAATCAATGTTAGCCACTGTTTCTTTTCCACTGAAGCTATTGCTCAGTATTCCAGTAGCACAGTAGGGTTTGTAGAATTGTCTTCCTTCTTTTTGTTTGGTACTGAGCACTTCGCACTTGGAATAAGACGGGCATCAGTACTTGTACTTGTTCAGTCAGTGATGTGTATATTTATGCCTGCTGTGTCTCTAACTGAGTGACTGTATTCTTTGACAAAACCATCAAGCTTGTGCTGGTATCGGGTCCTTTGAGTGGAAGCAGGTTTGAGATAGCTAATCTGGCTATCAACACAAATTTGTTCATGTCTGTAGCTATCTTCTATGTCTGCCATAAGGTTTCTGTCCCACACAACAGTTTCATTTACTTTCAGCTGACCTGTTGATGACCTCATCAATGCGTAGTATTGACATGAGTTTCCAGGTTAACAGGGACACCCTCAAATACGGCTTGATCAGGAATGTCATGGCTGATGGCAACAGCAACATCACCATCAAGGAGCTGGCATTCTCTTCCTCTTTACCTGCTAAAAAATTGGATTCTACAACCGTGACTTCAGATTCGACAACTGCAGTGTTTTATAGTTCCCCCAATTTCTCCAAATCCCACATTACTGCAATTTGGATCCTTGGTCAATGCATTATCATCAAGAATGTCCTCTTCATTCAGTTTACCTGAAGCACTGAGATTCTCCAGGAGAGTAATATTAGAATGGGGTTGTTGACCAAAAACTACTTCATAAGGAAAATTTCGCTTCGACTCTACAGACTGAGGTATTCATAGTGTGAATGACAAACTTAAACCCTTACTTCAGGAGTCTCGATTGGTGTCCATCCATTTCCCCAAGTTTGCTTAACTCAATCAGACCTACATAAAAAATTATATTACATAGATATATGGGATATATCTTTTAGGAAACTCATGTAGATGTTACACTGTATATTACATTTCCAGATATCTAACTCAAACAGACCTGTAAAACCACTAAATAAAACACAGTCACAATTAAAAAAGTACATTTCCTGCTTTGGGATTACCTGTACCTTACCTTGTGATTGTGGATGTGATTAAATGCCTAATGATAGGTAGTGGTCAGACCACTTTTGCAAAATGAAAACCATACTCTGGTTTCTCATGTGCTTCTAACTGACTTGGGCTAAATTTAGTCATGAGTGTATGGGAGGAATAGTTTAAACTGGGAATGTGAAATTTTAGACTAAACTTAATCAATATTTTTATCCTATATCAAGTCAAAATGTGAGATACTAGTTTTTTTTAAAACCAAATATATGGAAGATTAGTTAACATCTTGGAAAATTAGTTCTTAAATATTCTTTGTGGGTTTTGTTCTTTTTACAGTGAATCAAAAAGCAGAAAAATGGTGTTTGTACCTCTATTGGTAAGGCAACAAAGAAGTTACTCTGATGTTGTAACATGTTGAAATGTCCATCACATTATAATTCAAATAAATTCCTATTTTTTACACAATAGTTTAATCAGTACAGAAAACAATGATAGCTGGAAATAGAACCTTGTCAAGTAAAGTCAGATAAAAAGCCAACAAAGAAAAAGAATAGTAAAGAGTTAAATCTGTTAAGAAATTTGGTTTACAGATGCTTTTATGCTGATTTACTATGTGATAGAAGGAATTTTACTGGAGCTTTTTATTAAAAATATAAAGAAAAAAGGTGAAAAGCTTTCCCATAAATAATAAATGTGTCTACTTTACCCATTCGTAGCATAATACTTTGCTGGAGTGGATCGGTTTTGTGTAAGTCTCCCCCTAGATCAAAATATTCCTCTCAAAAACGATGTACATTTGTAGCTTTTCTGCTCAGAGTTTTTTTCTCAATAGTATCCCATAATTCTGTCTCAGAAAATTAGGTTTAGCACTTCAGTGGATAGAATAGTGAATTGAAGAGCTAGGCTTTGTTTAGTACATTTCAGTAATGTGAAACATGAAATGTCAGCCTGGTATGTGTTAGGAAACCTCGACGTAAGTCAAACCTTGCCATAAGTCAACGTTATTACAGTAATAACTGTATTATATGGCCTGTTGTCAAAATATTCAATTTTATGGAGTCATTTGGAGTCTTCCCCATTTGTTAATTCCGCCAAGGAGGTTATTTAATTGGTGGTGTATGTTTGGTTGTTCGTCTGCAAAATAACTAAAAAACACATGGACAGATTTTGATGAAATTTTCTAGAAATATCAAAAATGGCACAAAGAACAGATGATTTGATTTTGGTGGTGATGTGGCTCATCACCTGTATCCCAAAATTTTCTAAAGGATTTTTGTATCATTGCACTCATGCCCCTTTTACACTACAAGCGCTACTTCCCGCGTTTAGAATTTTTCTCGGCCCAGATCGTCACATTTTATCTGAGATGTTCAAACTAAAGGCGGGTGGCTACTGATTAGACACAGTTTTTTTAACCATCAGTAACAGTCGGATGACAGTACTACAAACGTTGGTCACCGAGAAGCAACCTCAACTCACCTTCAGGAGCCATCGGATGAACATGTGGCAAAACGACCAATACCTTAACTCACCTTACACTGAAAGACAACCAAATTACAACCTTATGTACGGGCATTTACGAAGTCGTCTGCGCATGCTCGTGGTACCGGAATCAGAGGCGGAAATTTTAAGCGGTTTAAAACGTACATAGGATGTACAAGGTAATCTATGGTTAGCCACCGACTTGCAAGGTCACACACGGATGTCAGACGGCGATCAAAGACAGGGATTTTCCCCAAACACGGGTTACCGCAGGTGATACCACCTGTAGTGTGAAATAGGGGCGGCACGAGTAGCCGACTAATCGACAACAGTTAGAATGGTTCATATCAACCGGTTCATATTTTAAAGTATGAATAATTGCTCAATGTAGTAAAAGATGGCAGAAGATTTGAATCCGTCAAATATGTCTATATTATCACATAAAATCTGTTAAAATCCAACATCAGCCACGTTTTCTGTACTGTTTATACATTCACATAAAACCGGAAGTAACGTATACCTCTTGTATCACACACTGCCTGTCTGACAAAAATGCATCAGAAGTCGTAGGAAAACAGCAAACTTATTAAATTTTACGGATAATATACACATATTTCCATTTTATTTCACACATTTATTGTTTTCATTGCCTTTTACAATATGAAACTTAGGATTTGTGTTAGTTTTATAAGTTTGGCGGTTATTCGGTTTTGACACGAATAATGCTTGAAGATTAGCCGACATGAAATATTTGTAGTCGTGACGTCCCTGGTGTGAAAGGGTTATAAGCAGTATTGAAGGTTTTGGCCTTGGTGGAGGTTTGCATTCATCGACTGCTCTTGTTTTATGGTAAAAGAACCTGTTTTCTTTCATGAACCTTCTGTTATCAGAACACGACCTTGATGTACCTGTGGGGTCAGATAATAGAGGTTGTTTTGCACTTCCAATTTCAAGTGAGTGTGCTACTTTGAAAGGGTATCAGGTGTCAAAGTGCATAAACTCTGAACTAGTGGATTCTAAGGCACATCATCCAAAACATAAGACATAGATCAAAAGTCATGAAACATGCCAAGGGTCTTCACCAAGGAGACTATCGATGCTCGGTAGTCGAAAACTATGGAGGGAAAGAAAGGGTGGTTTTTATTTCTCAATCTGCAATTTCATTCTGCATATTGTTTTTATTTAACAGAGTTTTCCCTGAGTGTATGGATTAAAAAAGCTTTACTTTAATAACAGTTTGACTGTTTGTTAGCAGGATTATGTAAATACTACTAATTTGATCTTCCACAAAAAATTAAAAGATGGGTCTTGGTCTAACTTAGATCGCATTAAGTTTTGAGAGTCATCTGGATCACTGGATACCAAAAATTATTCAGATTTTCCCATTTACTTACTATTATGTGCTTTGGCAAAGGGATGCGCTCTCCGAGTGCTCTTGTTTAAGATGGATTTGTGAGTTGTGATGTTTAGCTTTGCGCAGCTACAAATATTTTAAACCAATTTTAAATCCAATCCAGAAATTTTCACTTGACGTTAAGTTTAACTTCAGTTGAACCGCCAACAGTGAAATTCTATTAAATGTAATTCCTTTTTTACATAGAACAGTATATATCAGGCCCACTCCAATAAAAGATACTCTTTTATCTGTTGTTTGTAGTTAAGTGACAGTATTATCATATGTATCTGACCTAATGAGTCTAAATAGTGAAGTGCATTAGTTTCTTGTGATATATCTGCGTTGATCTCATAGGTCCAAATTGTAACCATTTGTCAAAATTATTTCTTGTAAATGCCTTAAAATTAAAAAGGTGAAATTTTTTGTTAGCTTAATTTCCTGTCTGTACAGTATACCCTTAACCTACTCTCCATGATCATCAATTATATGTATAATCTGGTATTACATTTTTGTAACTAAATCTCATCTATTCAGACTTCTGTGTTACAGCAAATAAATGTGTTAAATGATAAGAGGTATGAGGTACATCACATAGAATAAATCACAGCCCATATATCCCAAATCTGACTTGAATTATATACAAAAAATAATACCAGGCCTCTGAATCTGTCTGGTAATATGTAGTCTTGAAGTGAGAATTTTTTCCTGTCATGGCTGGTTGAATATGATTGTCTCATGATTGAGAGGTGATGTATTTGAAAAACAAATGATTGGCTGTAGTTTGAACTAGGTTTTGGTTTCACTCTTTTGACACATCTGGGCTTTGGAAAACACTAAATATCTTCAATTCCAACTCACTCACAGTCTTAAGTTCAGCCTTACATAAGTATAAACTCATATTAATGTTCACAAATGAAATCGAGTCTGAGTAGTGTATACTCAAACTTTTTTAACTACGTATATGGACTTGAAAAAACAGATTTAATCTAGTGCTTTGCAGTCACAGTCAACCTGATTTTATATGTTGTACAGGTAAAGTGTAATGACCAGACCTGTTTATTTACAACTTTATGTAACCAGAGTCTTTGTTATAGTGTTGCTTGAGTACATATCATTAGTCTGTATTTATAGGTGAAGTGTGAGGACCATCACAACTGTCCTTCTGACCCCATGCCAGATGTCATCAGAGGTCAGGGTCAAAGTCACAGACAAGCTTCCCTGGAGACAAACTCTTCTAAAGAAAGTGACTATGAGAAACCTCTCTACAGTATGTACAATTTTAAGTTAATATTTGGGCCTATAACCTGGTGGGTATATCATTTGCCAGTGTGGAAATCAATAGTGATTAATTCAATATGGTTTGATATTGGGGGAGAGGGGATTATACTTTCTACTGAAAAGCTCAAATCGGGGATGCTGTACAAAACTATCCCCAACAGCTTATATGAAGTGCAGTTTATCAAAACAAAACATGGCAATTCTGATCAAAATGTATAAAAAACGAGAAATAAGAAATAAAATTGAAGATTTCCTTCAGATTTAGGATTTATTTCGAATATTTGTAGTGTAAGTTTACTGACAAGTAAAATGGCAGTTATACGTAAAATGGCTATCGGACATCAATATCGACAACCCTGTCAGAAAAAAACCCCAATAAATATCGCCATTACTGATAAACCCTGTATCCACTACTTTTACCAGTTCTGTCTGAACACTTATTCAGACATAGATTTTAATTTACAAGTATTAATTTTCACATACTGTGAACTGTAACACTCCAAGGTTAGATTCTTAATTCATCCTGAAGTGGGAAAGTTGGTAGTAGCTTACCAGTGCTTTGTGGTTTTCAATTAGTATGCACTGCTTTCATCCATCCTCTTCAGTTACACAGCATGGCATGACCAATACAATGTGCTGAAAATGGTGATGCTTATAAATCAATTTATCCAGTGTAAGCATCAAAACATCATTTTCACTTCCACGTATGAAAAAAGAAAGTGTTATAAGCCACTCAGAAGCTACATTGATCTCTATTTCGTGGGAAATGACCCTCAGTCCAGTGGCTTTATGATTTGTGAAAAATTTGTATGCAAGTATAGTCAGTCGATCTTAGCGCATTGGAGAATATTCATCAATTTTGCACCATATAAATGTTTCTATTATTATTATTAGCATTTTAAATTTTTTGAGATTTTGATATATGTAGATTTTGTTAAAGTCAGTATTATTCACTATAAGCTAAATACTAAAGCTTTTCTAGAATGAAGTGCAAAATTTTGTCTTTGTGCATATTTTGTGCATACTTTTTTTCAAATGGGGCCTTGGTAGTGTATTGGTCACATTAGTCTCCTATTAATGAGGTCATGTTTTCAAATCATGGGTCTAGCTCAGGTGAGGAAAAATTAAAATTTGCACACAATTTTCATTATTTTATCTTTCTTTTAAAAAGTAAACCCTCCCCCAAGTGGCCACATTTCTAACTTTATGACAAAATAATATGTTCCATGGGATGCTAATGAGTCCGTTTAAGAAGTTGATACATTTTAATGATATTTATGTCCACATCAGGTCAAGTGAACAAGCCTCGGTACAACCAGGGTAGGCAGCCAGAGATACAGGAACATCTAGTGGAACAAGGAGGCAGGACTCAGCGTTTTGACTCTCCTCCCACCCCTATACTGAAACCTGAGAATGAGTACAGTGTCATACACAAACCCAACATGTCAGGCTCACAGATGGCGCATTTACTCACAGACAAGAACAGGGGGTCGCCAAAGTACTCCCATAATACAAACAGGCCACCGACGACTTTCAGCAGGCCAATGACGAGGGAGCCTAATTTGGAACAGGTAAGAGATAAATTAATTGTATTACCGGGTATAATCCATAGTGGGGGTCCACAGTGGTGTAGTAGTAACACACTTGTCCAAACCCACCTCTGAGATCGGAGTTTGAATCCTGGTCTGATCTCATCTAGGAAACCTGATAGTTGCTTGCCAACACTTTAAATTTAAGATTTCTGGGTCTTACACTTTGTGGGTGTTCCACAGCCTAAACCCCTGCATGGATTTTCACCAAATTTTTAGGCTATGTTTACCCCAAGTGGAGCTAGAGCTGATTAGGTATTGGGGGGTATCTAGCGACAACTTTTGCCATGGCAACACTTTTGAGATTTTCAGGTCTTTAAAGTTTGTGGGTGTTCCACAGCCTAAACCCATGCATGGATTTTCACCAAATTTTCAGGATATGTTTACCCCAAAAGGATCTACAGGTGATTAGGTTTTGAGGGGTATCCAGCAATAACTGTTGCCATGGCAACGCTTTTAAAATTTCCGGGTGTTAAAGTTTGTTCTAAAATCTTTAATGTTTTCTGTAACCTAAAATATTGCAGCTAGTTTCATCAGATTTGCACAAAATGTAAATGGATAGGAAAGCTTGCCTGAGAGTAATTGTGTCCTTGTTTTGGAAACAAAGTGGCCCCAATATCACATCTTTAATGCCAAATAGGAGGGTCATCATATCAAAAGGCTTCTGGGCCTTCGAAATATGAAAACTACTTGTAAGAAATCATGGCCTGTGAATCTTTTGTAGAACATGTTGTGGGTTCTCTATACTTCTTACAACAGAAGTTGTTTCTAAGATTTTCCCAAATCTTAATGTTGTTAGTCATTTTGCGGGCTGAGTTCTTGCCTGCTGAGGCTGGCTATTTTAGTACCAGGCACAGTCAGATTGATGGTAATTTCCTTGTCATTCAAAAGTACCTATATTCATAAATCTGTTAAACAGTTTGGTTATAGTTTTGCTTTTGATTCCCCCACTGTTTGGAATGCTTTGTCTGATGAGATTTGTGTGTTCCACTCCCTAGCCTCTTTCAGAAAGCAGCGTAAAACCTACCTGTTAACCAAGGCATACCACCTTAGTCTCAAACATCCCATGGTATTCTCTGTGGTGCTTGACCTTTTTTATGTCCCAGGATCCTTAAATTGGTTGCCTGTTTTGGTTCTGTTGTGCCTTAGAATCCCTTTGAAAAGGGGTGATTAAGCACTATAAAAGTCCAATTAGAATTATAGTTGTATCCACCAGATGCATCCGGTGGATACTATGGTTTAGCATCACTGCCGCCGCACATAGAGAGATTTCCGAGGTTAACGCTCTCAGCGGAAAACTGCATCAGCTAGCTTCACCAAATTTGCAGGATATCTTCATTGGGAGGTACGCTTCTCTGGCACTAAAATTAGCCTCATTCTGAAAAACAAGCTGACGGCCGCTTTCTTTGAACGTTATATATGTTTTCTACTGGCTGATTCTCATAAGTTGAAGATTGAATCTCTTCATAGGTGATATGTATAACAGATATATATGTCCTCTACAACCTTGCAGACATTTGACCTTGAAGCTCTTGATTCAAGGTCATCCATGGAGTGCCAAACTAACTCATATAGTGGACTTTAAAAGTGCCTATATCTCCCTTATTATTGATCCTAGAGGTTTGCAATGTGAAGCCAACCTACAGAAAATCATGGGCTGGGAATCTTATGATGTGGTCAGATTTGACCTTGGGCCCCTCCTTCAAGGTCAAACGAAGACAGCCAAACTTAAATGTGCATATAACTCGCTTATTATTGATCCTACAGGTTTGCAATGTTAAAACAATTTATAGGAAATCATGGACTGGGAATCTTCTGATGTGGTTAGATTTGGCCTTTCACTGGCTTTGGTGATTTGTATTTTCAGTGTATACAATTTTGCATCAGTTCTCCCATGCGCTAGCTCTAGTTATACATATATATGTACTCCATACCAGGTTGAGTTGGACAGTGTGGGCAGTTCTAAGTCTGGGGAGAGTTCCAAGTCTAGTGGAGTGAGGACGCAGAGTTCCTACACTGACAGCACGTATGGTAGTGACAAACGAGCACCAATATTCACTGACTCCGACTCCGCCCAGTCCACAGGATCCTCAGCAAACAGGTAAACAGCAATTTGAACAATACAGTAAGTAAGCATCAGCAAAAATAACAGAAAGTAGGTACATTATATGAGAAATTGATTTGATATAAATTGACGGAGTGAATGTAAATGTAAATTTAACAGTCTATCAATCTGAACAAAACTCCTGAAAGGTATCAGCTAAAGTAGATGAAAGGATATTATAAGAAATTGAAAATTAAAATTATTTTACAGTTGGATAGTTAAGGTAGATTCATGAAATTTACTTATTTGATGTTAATCTTTAAAATCCCAACTTTGTCAATGTTGTGGTTTTGCATTTGATCTTCAATGGACTGATCAAAGTGGCCAGTGCCGCTCCACTATTTATCAGAAAACATAAAATGTGTTGCTTGAATACTTTGACAAGCAGGAAGAATGTGCCGACAAACTTCAGACTGTCCTGTTTGCTTATCGAACCTCAAAACATGTGTCTACTGGGTTTTTACCATTTTATTTGCTCTATAATCAACATCACAAATTAACTCTAAAACTCATGGTTGATGATGAACCAAAAGAGACAAATGTGAAGACAAAATTGAAGCCATTGAAAAGGTGGGCCATACTGCAATGGGCTATTCCTACCACACAAACTCCAGTGACACTGCCACATAACTAAACGAGAAAACTGAAGCCATGGAAAATATACACTGTACACCATACTGCAATTTGTGACTCCAGCCACACAGACACCATTGACACTGCCACAAATCTAGATGAGAATATTGAAACCATGGAAAATATACACTGTGAAGCAATGGGGGATTTCAAAACAACAAATATCAGTGACACTGCCACAGATTTAGATGAGAAAATTGAAACCATGAAAAGAATGAAAGAGAGAGCTGATTCAATATATCAAAAGCATAGGAAATTCAAAAATATAACTATAACAGACTTTATAACCCAAATGACTTCAACATTGGGTATGATGTGTTACAGAGAAAAAGGGGTGTGATGGAAAGTTGGCAAGTTGTCACACATGGCCATATGAAGCAGTTGATGTAGTAACAGCTTGGGTTACAGATTACAAAAGGACAACCAAGTGTTAAAGAAATCTGTGAATGGGAACAGGCTCAAACCATGTTTTAGGCAAGATGATCCAGCAGAAAATGTCATGGGTGTTGAAAAAACCACACCAAAATCTTGAAGATATGGTAAAACCTAGATACTGGCTTACCAATAATGTGATTAATGCTGCACAAAAGAAAAAGCCTGCTACAGATCTTCTAAAATGTCATGGTTTACAGGATACTTTTCTGTCATTGTACAGCCAATTTAAGTAAGTGAATGGAGAATTTCTTCAAATTTATAATGCTAATAGCACGCCATGCTTGTTATTGCCAACCATAGGATATGAAGCATCACAAACAACATTCCTGACAACCTCTACTGATTCATACAACCGAAATGATTGATGACTGGAAACAAAAGACAAAAAACTAACCATAATGATGCAAAAAATTTAATGTCAAACAAGTAGGTCTTCTTGTGGGCTTATGTCATCATTTTGGCAACCATTATTCTGTAAGGAAAATGTCTGAACAGTGTAACATATGAACAGCCTAACATGTATGAACATTTAAGGAAATCCATTAAAAATAGAAAGAAGAGTTTTCAGTTGTCCAAAAAGAAACTTTTCTGGCAGAGAAGACATTTAATACTGACTTTATTTGTTTCTGCATAAAACAAGTAACACAAATACTGAAAACATTTACTGGATGCAAAGCAGGATGCCATTTTGCATCTTTTGTTGCAAGATATGAACTGTGACACCTGTCACAATAGCAATATTGTTCAGTGATATTTAGTATACAGCCATAAATTGTGATAAAAGTGCTTTTGCAGAGTATTTTAAAGTTGCTATAAAATCATGTGTCTAAATGCATGTGTTTAAACTTGTGGTAATTTATACATGTTTTGTGTCCATTTAATTGTTTTGAACTATGTGGAGTAAATTTTATCAAGAATTTTATGATTTTTTAATAGAAGCCAAAAAAGTTTTCATTTCAAGAGGTGAGTGGGGCTTTTCTGATGGGGAGAGGATTTGCTTTTAACACCTGGAACTAATTTAAAATAAGAGTCTAATTTGAAATATCAAAATTATACCAAAAAAAGTGATTAACGAGTTTTCTTCCAAGCACTGATTTTAACCCGGATGATTTTAAAGAAATTAATTATTGTCTTGACACGGGAATTAGCTTCACATCAGGATCAGTTGCAGTGCTCTGCCTTGCAGCTTTAAGTAACATGCAAAAAAAATCTTTTCCCTCATCAGTCTCAAACTGATTCACTAGGTTTTACACTAGATACAGGGAGATACATTATAGTGGCTTAGAAGACAAGATGGCTATCCTCTGTCAATGGGTCCTATCTCCAGTGGCAGGTTAAAGAGACTCAGGGATGTTGATGAATGGTCATCCCTGAGATTCTGTCTTTTACTTAGGAGGATGTTGGTCACTAAAACATAGGCTATACTTATACAGTTAGGATGGGTCAATGGTACTTTGAATCCACATGTAGAGTAAGAAATCTAAAATTCGCCACATATCTGAAATTCGCCACATGTTAAAATACTGATAAAATAAATGAATTGTGGTGAGATTTGTTTACTGTATAGTAAATTAAGGCTTTTTGAACTGAAAAATACCAATTTTTAGACAAAATCATCATTTTCTTCATAAAATTAACTAAGGTTTTAGAGGTGGCGAATTTTAGATGCCTGGCGAATTTTAGATTTCTTACTCTAAAGGAGATATTATTACACTGAGAAAAATACCAACAGTACAACAATACAATCTTTACAGGAGCAGAGACAGTGGACTACATGGTGGTATCCGATATTACATCAAACATCCACAGGAAGAGGAGAGAGAGGACGACTTTCCCTCTCCACCCGGACCCGAGCCTGGATATGTGAGCAATGCTAGGCTGGTGGATGAGGCTTATGGTGTGTTACTTCTACAGTAAATTCAGTATAAGTAGAATATTGCCATTAATAGAATATTGCCATAAGTAGAAGTACTTTGAAAGTCCTAATAACTATAAGTGTAAAACTTAACGATAACTAGAAGTTCAGCTTGCAAAATGTAGCCATAACTAGAACATAATTTCACATGCTAGGTGTCAATGTTCAGTGAAAATAACAACTTGTTAGAAGAAAATTCTTATTTGTTCTGAAGTGTCAAATTGACATCATAGCACTATTATGTTACTCTGCATGATTGTTCATTTAACAATAGCTTGGTTAAAACACTGTTGTGTTAAGTTTGAACTGTTACATCAGATAAATAGCTAACCTAGTGTTAGAACTTGTAAGCGGTATGTAGTTAATATTCACCCCATTGACAAAAACCACCTTTAAGTTATATAAACTACCTTACATTTTCAACATACAGACATCATTAGTGTATCATGTTTAACCTTCCTGTTTCTGTTAAGGTTAAGATTATTGGCCTACCACATTGAACACCAATGCCTCAGATTTGTAATCTTGTGTTTTCTGTGCAGGTACAATGGCGAGTAATGGGAATGGCAGTCTGAATGGCAACAATACCTTACGCAGTAGTAGTGCGAGCACAGGAAGTGGTTCCAGCGGAAGTGTGGTCACTGTCATCAACAATGATGACCCCATGGGTAATACACGGGAAAAATATATCATGCATAATCAAAGTTACATACTTCAAGTAATAATATTACTGTGTAAAAATAAGATACTATAAAATCATGTCAATCTCAAAGTTCTAAAATGATATATAGCACAATATCTGAGTAATGTACATGTAGTACAAGTAATAATGTGTAACAATATGGACAAGAAAAGTATGCCCCAACAAAAATGACCCCATGAGTAAGTTTGAAATACTAATATAATGATCCCATAGTCCCTTGATATTCAGATTAAACAGAATTCATAGTTTTACACACATCAGGCAAATAAAACAGAAATTACTGCTTTATAAGAGGACATTATGTAACTATCATAATACAGTGTTTGCAGAGAAAACCTCTTCATGATAAGACTGAATCTTGGAATTACACAGTCGTGTATTATGTGAGTGTTTTATAGTTATGTCTGGAGATGAACCATTTGTATTAATAAACCTAAGCTATTAACATTTAGATCAAAATTGTTTGTGTTACTTTAGTTTAAAATGGTTTTTGTTTTACTTTATTAATAGAATGTGATATTTATGATTGAGAAAACCCCTTCTATTTCCTTGACTTGTAGGGAATCTTTATACATTATACTTGTAAAACTGTTGTAATTTTCACATTTCTCACTTTACTGTGTATTTATTTATTCAGGCAAATCAAGAAGAAGAGTTTATTTCAACCAAGGACCCAGTCCAGGCCATGTGAATGGGGGTGGCAGCATGGAACGAACCAAAACTGGTGGGGGTGGTGGCAACAGAGGTGGCATGCCTTCTCACATGTAAGAAAGAGTAATCAGTTAAAATCATAAACCTTTTTCTTGATAATAGCTTTATAATCATCAGAAAACATACATATAATGACTGGTTTTGCAACTTCTATGTGAAAATAAGGTAAAATTCTGTCAATCTTTATGCTGAAAAGAGTACTCTGAAGGACTAATAATAATAACAATAGTAATAATAGAAGTATTTATACAGTGTAAAATTGATGAACATCCTCTTAGTAATGCATTGGAAACCAAAAAGGGACACTCGTTAACCATAACAAAGTTGTAACCCAGAAAGCGCCCGCCAGGGGAGGGTGACTATGGTGGTGGGTAAGCTAGTCTAAACAGCTAAGTCTTAAGTTGGCTTCTAAAGCTTGAAATGGTCTGTTGTGATCTGACACTAAATGGGAGCCTGTTCCATTCCACCGAGAGTTATTGTAAGAATAATACTCAAGTTAAAAAAAATTCTATTTGGTCCAACCCATGCTGTTTTAAAATTTGATACAAAGAGGTACCAACAGAAAAAAAATAGGGAATGCGATATGGAAAGTATTTCTACTAAAATATATTATTTCTCATAAAATTTAAACCCAATATTTAAATAGTCACAGGAAAAATATGTGTTTCCATAAATAGGGATGTCTCCCTGGCCCCAGTATCTCAGTATTGAGAGTACTGTACTAACATACCATTATTAATGATTTAGTTTTTTTCTGATTTTCCAGTGTTCACAGTAGCATAGTGTGCTGTGTTTCTCTAATCTGTCTGGTGACTGGGGCTTACACACAAACCAACTGGGACACAGAAGTGCACATCAAGGTAATAATTGATTGGAGAGCACAAACCTCTGACAATACATATACTAATAATAAGTAAATGGGAAATTTGGATTACTTTTTTGTATCCAGATGGTGATCCAGACCTCTGTCAAAATTTAATGGGATCTAAGATGGACCAAGACCCATTGTCTGATTTTTTTCATGAAATTACCGTAAATTTCCAAAATAACGCCCAGGTTCAAATAAACGCCTGGTTCAAATTAACGCCTGGTACCAAGCACACTGTTTACAATTTATTACACTGTTTTTTGTATTTCAAAAGAACGCCTGGTGCAATTTAACGCCTGGTCTGATGCTATTTGAAAATAATTAACGCCCGGGCCATATTTCGAAAAAATACGGTACAACCAGTAGTATTTGCATTTTCCTGCTAACAAACAGACAAATGGACAAGAGATGAACATTCATGAAAATAATACCTACTTGGGGGGGGGGGGGGGGGGGGTTCTGCCACAAACAGTTGAATATGTATTGTAGAAACTTTATTGTATGCGTTTGCTAAACCTTTTTTTGACACCAATGTGAGTAGTATTCAAATGTACAGAAGAAGTATTGGCACAAAAAGTTTCCAGACAGTTTAAATTGGTAAACAAAACCCCACAGTTACTCCTCAACATTCATAATGACCTTGTATATAATATTTAAAATGACAAATTCAAAAATAACCGGAATTTTAAACACAGTGTGCATGACCCTGCTTTAAATAAGATTAGTCAAATTTTGGTAACTAGTATGTAAAAGCTTGGTTGGGCCATGAAAATGAGGATTGTCAGTGGTAAATACTTATCTTGTGATCTGTGATGTCATATTGACTTTTACACCAGCTGTGACATCACAAAAAGGAAAATTTTATGTACATTATAATATCTTTAGACTCAATGTAACCCGTTTTAAATAAGAATATCAGATTTGATGTTTTTAAAAAAGAAATTTGGATTTAATGTTTTTAACTTCATTGGTGTTGCAGCTTAGAGTCTTCCTGAATGTTGAGATTAAACACTATAAAAGTCCGGAATAGAATAGAATGGAATTTGAATGAAAAATCTCAAGACAGCAAGTACTTTAAAAATACCTCACCATCCACAAATAAATCATGCTAGTTTAAATTAGTACTAGTACAAATAAAGTCATATTTCATGTGTGTTCAAACATCATTACATTTACTTAACTAAAAACACCTGGTGTTTCAGATCTATGCTCCCTATGGCTATCTGAAACACAACCCAGCACTGTACAGTAGACGAGACCGACCTGTCACTGCATCGGCTAACTATGACCTTCAGAGCATGAAGATTGCACAATATGGTAGGTTGCATTTCTTAACCATATTATGTTCATATCATGGTGCATCATTGATAAGTGCTATTAATATAAGCTCTTGTTTAAATTTTTCCTCCCAATTTTAATTTTGTAAAAATTTTTAATTTAATTTTTAAGCTTTTAAAGATGACCTTTTTCATTTTTTTTTTTGTTTTTTTTTTTTCGTCTCCAGACTTTCATGAATTGTGGCATAGCATGATGAGTGCCTGTCTCATCACTGAAGGTAAGCCGCAATGGGCTAGGTTAGTTCTTGGATGGGTGACCACCTCAGTGCACTACTCATGTCTCTGATGACTTTGCGGCTAACACTAGTACACCAAAACCACTTTTGGCCTTTTTTGTTCAGGTTGTCCTATGTTCATTAGTGACAGTTAACTATCCTAATATTTAATCCAGGTATATTTATGTATTATAATAACTACAAGCAATATACAGTTTACTTGGGATGTTGTTTGTGTTACAGAAGTACAAGATGCTCACTATACAGATCTTAGTAAGAACCAGTGTGTGGGTCAGTCCTGTGCTGGTCACTGCGACCCCAACACTGGTCAGTGTGTTTGTCTGAGGGGAAACCACCTCCGCTACAGTGCTGATGGTACAGGCGTCTGTGACGGTATGTGGCTTCAAAACTTTCTTCATGTGGCTTCAAATTATCTCAAAAAATGGCTTCAAATTATCTCAAAAATGGCTTCACCTATATTTGTGAGAGGAAAACAATGCCACAGTGGTAATAATACAGGTGTCTGAAAGTCTGTGGTTTCATATTTACATCATATTCCTTTAAATTATGCCTATACATGGCTTTAAACCAATATTGGCTCACATGTATTTCTGAGAGGAAACCACTGCCACAGTGCTGATGGTACAGATGTTCGAAGTTATGTGGCTTGAAACTTTCTTTATATGGCTTCAAATTATATCTATACATGGCTTCAAGCCACAATCGGCTTGTATGTATTCACAGGTTTCTGTGAAGGTAGGTGGCTTCAAACTTTCTCCATATGGCTTCAAATTATATCTATATATGGCTTTATACCAAAACTAGCTCATTTATTTCTAAGATGAAATGACTGCTTCACTGCTGATGGTATAGGTGTCTGATATCCAAGTGCTTAATCTGGAACTAATGGATTCTAAGGTACACCTTAGAAAAACCTAAGACCAACATCAGAGCCATTAAGCGTGATAAGGGTCATGACGAAGGAGACCATTGATGTTAGTCGAGAACAAGGTAAAGACTTCTGAAACAGTTACGTTTTAGGTTGCCTTTTGAAACATAAAACTGTAGTAACGGTTTGTATTTCCAGTGGCAAGTCATTCCATAGTTTTGAGGCATCAAATGAGAAACTATTGTCAAAAAGAACTTTTAATATATGATCGTTTTGAGAAACTATAACATGGAACCTTAAGGACCATCTCCGTATTGCTGGGTCTTGTTTTGACAGGAGACATATGCAAAGATATGGGTCAAAACTTTTCGACTTTTTCTAGATGATCTGTATTGAGGAACTGTAATAGGGAACCTTAAGGAACATTTTCTCCGTATTGCTGGGTCTTACGTGACAGGAGACATATACAAAGACAGTTATGGGGCAAAACATTTCGGCTTTCCAATAGTGAGGTACTTGTATATGTGTACCAAAGTTTTACAGATGATTTGTTGTTTCACAGGAAGCCAGTGAAGAGAGTTGGAGTAATATAAGTCACCTTTATATTGGTCTTTTATGTGTACTGTAATGTAAAGAAACCACTTTATTTTGATTTTACAGATATAGACGAGTGTAATTCTGAGCAGTACGATTGCCATGAACATGCCAAGTGTAAAAACTACGACACATACTACACCTGTGAGTGTAAGGACGGTTACTATGGAGATGGTCAGGATTGTCAACGTGAGTAGAAGCTGTTAGCAGAAGTTTTTTGTCTTTCCTTTATGTTATGACCTATAGAAAAAGAAATGTTAAATTTGCTACAGTTTGTGAAATTTTCCAAAGTGGCAAATTTACTTTTGTTACTTTACATCTTCAATAAATATATAAGCAGAAGTACTGTAAATATCATTCTGGATATTAATACATTCTTCATATAGCTTCAAATTATACCTTTATATGGCTTCAAACCAATACTAGCTCACATGTATGTCTGATTGGAAACCACTGCTTCAGTACTGATCTTACAGGCCTCTGTGAAGGTTTGTCCTTGTATGACCTTTGTTGTTGAAAGGGATGTAAAGGCCTAACTTTTAAGTTTGCTTTGATAAATAGTAAGCTTGATATTTATTGCATTCTCAATGTTGGTAGAGTAAGAAATCTAAAATTCGCCACATATCTGAAATTCGCCACATGTGAAAATACTAATAAAATAAATGAATTGTGGTGAGATTTGTTGACTGTATGGTAAATTAAGACTTTTTGAACTGAAAAATACCAATTTTTAGACAAAAACATCATTTTCTTCATAAAATTAACTAAGGTTTTAGAGGTGGCGAATTTTAGATTCCTGGTGAATTTTAGATTTCTTACTCTATGTTTTTTACTAAAAACCACGAGGATGTAAACAAAGATCTACATCGAACTACTTTTGAATGATGATTGCTAAAAGCTGGAAAAGCTACCAAATTTTTAGCAAAATTTTTGCAACAGAGAAAAATTTGGATAAATTTGATGTAGACATGTATTTGTTCATGTAGGAACACTTGTGAAATGTTGTATTTATAAGTAGCCATAGCAACAACAGATTCTGAGAGATACTTAGTTTCCTTTGGGAACAATATCTCTCTACAAAATGTATTGATTGGTTTGAATCATCCAAATAAGCACTCTTCTAAGTTGATTTCATAACTTTTATGAGTGCCTTGTTATTAAAATCTCAGCAGTTGTTTCATATTACAGAACCTGCAATTTTGTCAATATAAAATGAACAGAAATCTGAGTATTGAGTGAAACATTACTCTTTTCAGTAGTATGTTGCAGTAAATTATAGGATATATTAATTCTATCTTCTTAAGCTGGCAAATATTCAAAACAAAAGTTGAACCCTTCTCAGTTAAATCTCAAAGGATCATAACAATCATCATCATAACCAGAAATTCTTGATTATGACTATTGGTGATAGGCAAGAAAGTAATGTATGTCCAAAAAACATTTATCAGTATATATCAGTACACATATGGCTACACCTATTGTCAGCATTACAATATTGGTAAAAGGAATGTCAAAATCAGTTTGGAAATAAGGAAATTGCGATTTAAAAATTAATATAATGCAAATAAATTATCCCAAGGAAATGTTAAAGCTTTTATAAACCTACAAAATTGGTATTTAAGATTTGGTGTGTGGGAACAATAGCATTAGGGATCGGTGTCGGCAATTGTTCTGTGGTGGTCACTACTGTCAAAACACTTACTTGTTTAGTCTGAGGTTACTCAATAAAATGGATGAAGTTTCTAGACTTGGGACCATACCAACAAACAGTTTTGTACTTAGAAAACCCTTGTTTGGAATAAAAAGAACTGCCAAGATTTTTTTCTTCAAAATTGCATAAAAGAGTTACGATATTTTTAATGCAGTTTTTCCACGTATATTTGACGACAGCTGAAATGTAAGTCTTGCCTGTTTTCTACACAATGTCCAATTTTGTCCAATTAGTCATTGTAAGTTCTAGGATTCTAAAAGTTTCCAGGAAATTAAAAATATGTATTCTTAGAATTTATTTTTGAAATTTCATTGTCTATATGGACAGTTATTAGATGAAGAATAATCCTGAGAATTGAGAATTTTTCCAACTATGGACCTAGAGTTTTAAAATGTTTTACATATGTCTTAAAATTAGCCATGAAATCGAGACTATCCTTACCTATGAACAGCGTGTTACAGAATGGTTTTAAGTAAGTGAAACCAAGTTCCAATTAGCTCTCAACTAACATTTCAGCAAACTTTTGGATACATTACGCTTGATTTTTCTATATTTCTTTAGAAATTTTTTGATTTTGCGGGAGGTTTTTCATTAAGTATCCTTTGAGTGGGTGATTTTTTCTTTGAATTATTATTTTTAGAAGATCATGGTTTGGTATCTGAGGCTTGTTTATTAAGGACATAAATTGAAGTAGCCTTGCAGAGACAGAATTAGGCTTATATTATAAAATGAATAATTTAGAAAAATTGTTAAAGATGAACCTCTTTATTATTAATAAGTAGAAGTTGGTGTCTGTTGACATGGATGTAAAATAGAATTCTTAATTAACTTGGTTTACTGTATTCCTGACCAAAAAGTCAAGGATACCTAGGTGTAGTCATACCACCATTGCTGCAGAGATTTCCTTTAATACATGGTAGCTTAAATTTTACATAGACTTTTCAAATTTGGTATGTGGGTATATATGGGTAAGGCATCAGAGCCTATTAGTTTGTGGCCTCAACCTCATACTATAGGAAGCATGGCAGCCTTCTAAAAGTTAAGGCAATAGCATAAAAAACAGTATCTTGGAAAAATAGGTTATATATTTATATAGACCTTTAAAATTTGGTGTGTGGGTATATTTGAGCAAGTAGACCTTGGAGCGTATTATTTCATAGCCTCAGCTTTCCACTAGAAGACCAATGAAAGCCTTCTAAAGGTTAAATAAACTTGTTGGCCTGGTACTTGCATACAGGACAACTCATCCTATGGCTGATATATATATATTATAATACATATATATGTCCCCTACAAGCAGGCAGAAAATTTGACCTTCAACTTCTATCTTCAAGGTCATGGCTAGCCTCTAGAATAGGGGCAGATAAACACTTGACTCTTGATCGAGCCCTCGCAAAGTTTAGTATCCACCTGGACAGGAAAGAACATCCAATAATGAAAGAAATATAAAATAAAAGCTCTGAATCGCTTGAATTATCTGGCGTCATCTCATAATATATTTAATATCATGTTAAAACTGGTGCTTTATGCATTTTAATGTAAGTAAGGTGTGCTATTAATATTCAACTACAGGAAAATGTAGCCAGTTAGACAGTAGTTTATATACACTCGAGTAGTCAGCTCTTAAAATTCGGATCGATTTTTCATAAAATTTGGCTTATTTATTGAGTGTCGATTACTTGGTCACACCCTATTTTAAACATTAGCATGTCAGCCCTATTTCCAATAGAGATATCCTTTCATCCGAAATAACTTGAAAAAAATATTTTATGTAGATCTTGATTTGGGATGTGGGTCTATATGAGTAAGACCTCAGAGCCTATTGAAGTGTGGCCTCAACCTGCCACTAGAAGATCAATGGTGGCCTTCTAAAGGTCAACATGGTAACTTGAAAGGCAATATCTTTAAAAATATTTTACATGGACCTTTCAAATTTGGCTTGTAGATATATATATTTTGGACTGCTTTCTTGAAACGTTTGAAAATCTCCCATAAGCTGTCACTACCTGCATAGAAATGTACATGCTGGAGGATTGAAGGAGAAATACACATGCTGGAGGATTGAAGGAGAAATACACAAGCTGGAGGATTGAAGGAGAAATACACATGCTGGAGGATTGAAGGAGAAATATACATGCTGAAGGATTGAAGGAGAAATATACATGCTGGAGGATTGAAGGAGAAATGCACATGCTGAAGGATGGAAGGAGAAATATACATGCTGGAGGATTGAAGGAGAAATATACATGGTAGAGGATTGAAGGAGAAATACAGATGCTGGAGGATTGAAGGAGAAATATGCATGGTTGAGGATTGAAGGGGAATTACACATGCTGGATGATTGAAGGAGAAATATGCATGGAGGATTGAAGGAGAAATATACATGGAGTATTGAAGGAGAAATACACATGGTGGAGGAGTGAAGGAGAGGGAGGGGTGGGATAGATATTCGGGGTGACTCAATCTTCAGCGTATACTACCCAGGTACGAGGGTTTCTTTTCACAGTCATAAAAACATGATGGTCAAATGAAAAAATATGTAAGACCGTTGGTAAAGACGTGATTGGCCCATTTCTTACTTGCCTTGGACCACAGAGGACCTGGGTTCAATCTGAGGTGTAGGTAGGCACATAGTTAGGGGGCTGTCAGGCACTGGAGAACTTGGCTGTGATGTATTTGTGCAGTAAGGATGGGACAAATAGCACTTGGAATCCTGTAGTCAAGGAGATATTGTATGGAGTATAAAAAATATAAAATTAACTCAAAATTGTGTTCAATTTTTATTGCTCTTACAAATCCAATTTTAGAAAATTGAAACAATGCACCGCAATTGTGTTGCGCCTATGGTTGGCTGTGTTAGGGTTTTATGAGATTTAGGCATTTCACACATTCACAATGAATCCACACACACACACACCATCTGGTCTATTGAGCTGAGGAAGATTCCCATTTCTAGTGTGATTACTTGGCTAGAAACACTTGTCTGCAATTACTTGGTGGGGGCTGCACCAGCTGATAAGCCATCATTTTTTAGCAGCAATTTCCTGCAGAGTCAATAATAGGAGGGAATTATCGCTGTATGATTTACGGTGTACTGAATCTCCTCATGCTTTGTTTATAGGAGTGGCTGTTCATTTAACACCCTTGTGATTTTACTGTAGTTTCCTTCTCTGTACTTGATGCTACCAGTTAACCTTCTGCAACTAAAAATCCCAATCCATTTGACGTTACAAAGACTGTCCTTGTTTATAAATTTTGGTGTCATGGGGGCTACACATTCATTTTGCAGTTCTGACGTTAACTTTGTATGCACATAGCTTGTATGTACTAATCAGAGTTGTATGGTTGAGCATATGGAGGGCTGAGCAAAGTGCTGTACGGAAGTGAAAAAATTAGTGGAAGAAAATATCACTGATTTCTAAACGTTCAGAAATTCACCTGAATTAAGTTCCTCTGGTGATCAGTTTAAGTTTGACAGAGAAACTCTGATTCAATTTTTCAACAGTAATTAAGCTTGTTTGGATATGGGAGAAAATCAGGCTCCGCCGGCTCCGCGTTTTGTTTTCCTTATAACTGTGTGACCATTATGCGGATTCTTTTCAAATTTGGCAGGTGTATGCAGTAGCCTTGTGGAATTTTTTTGAATATGCTGCAGTGACATTTCGACCAATCAGAGAGGTCACATGACCAAAAATGTCTTTTTTCGATGGGTAAGCTTGTCCGGATGATAACTTGAAAGAGATTTTATCAATTCACCCGAAACTTGGCAAATACATTCATTCTATTAAAATCTGGAAATCATTAGATTTTGGTATTGATTAGTTAAGAAATGGCCGAGTAATTAATGATTAATTAATCATTACAAATTTTCCAAATAAGGAAAACACAAAAATGCTTATAACTCGAAAACCGTGCGAGATAGAGCGATTTCGACAAAATTTTTGAGCCACAGGGTACTTCTGCAGAGTAGCCATCCCAATTTTCAAAAAATTTTTGTCTCGCCAAAACTGGCGGCCATTTTGAATTTTCCGAATTTTTCGCAAAAAATGCAAAACATAAAAATGCTCATATCTCGAAAATTGTTCTAGATAGAGTAATTTCGACGAAACTTTTGGCCCACAGGGTATTTCTGCAGAGTAGCAATTCCAATTTTCAAAAAATGGTGGCCATTTTGAATTTTCGAATTTTTCGCAAAATTGCAAAACATAGAAATGCTTATATCTTGCAAAACTGTGCTAGATAGAGTAATTTCAACAAAATTTTTGACCCACAGGGTATCTCTACAGAGTAGCCATCTCAATTTTCAAAACATTTTTGTCTCGCCAAAAATGGTGGCCATTTTGAATTTTCGAATTTTTCACAAAAAATGCAAAACACAAAAATGTTTATATCTCGAAAACCATGCTAGATAGAGCAGACTACGCAGACTTTGGTTGCCACAACAGTATAAGGCTAGAAGCAGAGCATTTTCTTAATACTTTAGCACTCACTGTTATATCCTTTTCGGGACGCTTTGTTTTTCCTGTGCAAAAACATTATCTTTTTTTGCAAGCGATCCTCTAGTTAATTTTCAACACTCAGACTCACCTATATCAATAAAATTTAATGTGAACGTTTGTTCAGTTGTCTGAAATTCTTAGCCAATCAATCATTTTTCTTACTTTAACTTATAATGCGGTTTATTTTAAGTTTAGCTCATTTGACTGCATACAGTGCCAAATATATGGTCAATAGGTCACTTGATTTCAAGTACTAGGTATTTCCAAAGTACTAGATTTCAAGTACTAGGTAATTGCCAAAGGAAAAGGAGATGGACTCCTCTAGCCAGTCAAATCTTTGCATTTAGATGGGGTCTCTATGCAGGAGCTAGTTTGGTATACAGTACAGAGCGTGGCTTTTAAGCTAGTTAAGTGATATATCTGAAAATGGTTCTTGCTACCATTTCACTCTTAGACAGTATGCTTTGTTCTGTGTTTTTAAATGTAAATTATGCAAACAAAAGGCAGCATGGGAGGTGCAGGCATGAACAAACCAAAGTTTTAGAATCTACGTTTAGTCATAATCATGCATTATCATTCACTTCCTCTAATAATAAACATACAACTAAGTCATTGACAATTAATTAGGTCAAGACATGGTAACAGTGAGATTGCTACTTGGTTGACACCAAAAGTTGATTTATTCCCACATATATTATGTGAGATGTCCCTTTCTGAGGCTGATATTAATTTTGACTTGAGTTTTGCAAACAAAGTTTTGAGAAAATTTAGTTATGTTGCCAGTCAAAATAAAGTTAAGAAACCATTTTACCTGTTTGTGGTTTGTGAATGTAATTTTACGAGTTAAAACTTGAGTTTGAGAGTAATCAGTGCCAATCTTTGGATCAGTCCTATGCAAACTTGCAAGTATGGTACATAACAGTAGGATTTTGAAATAGCTATTCAATTAAGTGGTGTATCTGCAGATTTATAATAATATTTGGTTTGATAACATGTTGTGATACAAAATCTGCCAATTCTAGTGTGAAAAAGGTGAAAGTATATTCCTGGTTTAATTGCATAAATGTTGTTGCATTTTATAGTTATTTTTGAATGAACTCTATGCAGTAAAGTAGAATCCTGAAGAAGGTCAATGAATGAGTCCTATAGAAATGCAGATAAAGATGTAATTACTAGTTAATTGACCACCAAATAGATCTGTTGAATGGACAGAATCCCTCCCTTCATTACCAATGTATAGGTTATTATTAATAGCACTGATAACATGCCCAACTGTAATGGGCAGAAGCCATTCTGTCAAATCATGCAAGATATTGAGTGGCAGGGCATTCTTAATTGGCCTTTACTGTTTTCTGGGTAGATGGCTTGATTCTTAGAATGTCTGTGGTTAAAGGGTGCATACTAAACATTGCATAAAAATAAGGGGTGTGATAAGTGAAAAACAGGGCCGGGTATCCATTTTATAATAACTGTCCTGAATACATGTTTTAGTTGTAACCAACCGGAAGTATGATTAAAAACCTAAATATGACAGTTAATATAGACACGTTTATCAGGAACAAAATTTTGAGCATCTTAATGATTTTCAAAAAATCGGCTATGGTGGCCATTTTCTTTTTTAAAATGAGGCCAAATTTTTCTCAGCAAAACATTTGCAGGCCAGGACTTCATATGTGCTGATTTTATATTCTGAAGCCCTAGCAGCAATAATAAGGTAGATGTTTTAGTGTGATGACCCCATATGACCTTGAAGCAGGGGTCAAAGGTCAAATTCCACACTTGGAAAAGGTTGTCAGGCGAGGACCGACTATAAGTAGTGTTTACATTCTGAGCCCCTAGGAGCAATGATAAGGAAGACATAAGACCTTTTTAATAGGATAAACCCATTTGACATTAAATATGTGATATGGTGGCCATTTTGTTTTTGAAACTAGGCCAAAATGGCTATCATGCTACATTACTAGCCATATACCTTTTGTGCAAATTTGATGTACTAGCTGCAATATTTAAGTTTTAGAGCATCTTAATTATTATGTCCACCCCCCTGGGGGGTGGATATATTATTTTTGCTTTTTCCGCCGTCCGATGTCCGGCGTCCGATGTCCGGCATCCGATGTCCAGCGTCACGCATGGTTTCCGCTCATTTAAAGGAAAAGTATTAGAGCTATTGTCACCAAATTTGGTATGCAGGCTTATTGGGTCAGTAGCTTGCTTGGGATTGCTTTTGGCTGTTGTACCTCTTTTGCTTACTGAGTAATACCTAAGTACAGCTATTTTCAGTTCCCATTGGTTTCCGTGCATTTAAGCCAAAATAATTAAAGATATTTTACTACAATTTTGAATACAAGATTGTTATGTCCATAGCTCGCTTGGTATTGCATTTGGGACTGATAGCTTTGTCAGTACATGAGTAATAGCCATTTAGGTACTTCATTGTGTATTTTCAGTACTACTTTTGAGTAATTTGCTAATATCTCAGAAACCGTAAGAGATAGAGCGATTTCGACAGAATTTTTGACCCACAGGGTAGTAGAAAAGTATTCTATACAAAATTTAAAAAAATTTCAATTTTCGCCACTTTTGGCGGCCATCTTATTTTTTTGCGAAAAAGGAAAGAATCTTAATATCTCGGAAACCATAAGAGATAGAGCGATTTCGACACAATTTTTGACTCACAGGGTAGTAGAAGAGTATTCTGTACAAAGTTGAAAATTTTCAATTTTCGCCACTTTTGGCGGCCATCTTGAATTTTTGCGAAAAACGAAAAAATCTTAATATCTCAGAAACCGTAAGAGATAGAGCGATTTGGACAGAATTTTTGACTCACAGGGTAGTAGAAATGTATTCTATACAAAATTGAAAAGTTTCAATTTTCGCCACTTTTGGCGGCCATCTTGAATTTTTGCGAAAAACGAAAAAATCTAATATCTCAGAAACCGTAAGAGATAGAGCGATTTGGACAGAATTTTTGACTCACAGGGTAGTAGAAAAGTATCCTGTACAAAAGTAAAAAATTTCAATTGTCGCCACTTTTGGCGGCCATCTTGAATTTTTGCGAAAAATCAAAAAATCTTAATATCTCAGAAACCGTAAGAGATAGAGCGATTTGGACAGAATTTTTTACCCATAGGGTAGTAGGAAAGTATTCTATACAAAATTGAAAAATTTCAATTTTCACCACTTTTGGCGGCCATCTTGAATTTTTGCGGAAAAACAAAAAATGTTAATATCTTGAAAACCGTAAGAGATAGAGCGATTTCGACAGAATTTTTGACCCGTAGTGTTGTAGCAGAATATTCTATGTGAAATTGAAAAAATTCAATTTTCACCACTTTTGGCGGCCATCTTGAATTTTTGCGAAAAACAAAAAATATTAATATCTCAGAAACCGTAAGAGATAGAGCAATTTCGACAGAATTTTTGACCCATAGGGTAGTAGCAAAATGTTCTATACAAAATTGAAAAATTTCAATTTTCGCCACTTTTGGCGGCCATCTTGAATTTTTGCGAAAAACGAAAAAATCTTAATATCTCAGAAACCGTAAGAGATAGAGCGATTTGGACAGAATTTTTGACCCGTAGGGTAGTAGGAAAGTATTCTATACAAAATTGAAAAATTTCAATTTTCGCCACTTTTGGCGGCCATCTTGAATTTTTGCGGAAAAACAAAAAATGTTAATATCTCGGAAACCGTAAGAGATAGAGCGATTTCGACAGAATTTTTGACCCACAGGGTATGGAGAGAGTATTCTATGTGAAATTGAAAAATTTCAATTTCGCCACTTTTGGTGGCCATCTTGGATTTTTGCGGAAAACTGAAAATGTTAATATCTCGGAAACCGCAAGAGATAGAGTGATTTTTACAGAATTTTTTACCCGTAGGGTGATAGCAAAGTATCCTATACAAAATTGAAAAATTTCAATTTTCCCGCCACTTTTGGCGGCCATCTTGGATTTTTGCGGAAAACCCAAAAATGTTAATATCTCGGAAACCGTAAGAGATAGAGCGATTTCGACTGAATTTTTAACCCATATGGTAGTAGAGGAGTATTCTATGTGAATTTGAAAAATTTCAATTTTTGCCACTTTTGGCAGTCATCTTGGAGTTTTGCAGAAAATAAAAAAGGTTAATATCTCGGAAACTGTAACAGATAGAGCGATTTCGACAGAATTTTTGATCCACAGGCTATTAACAGAGTATTATATGTGAATTTAAAAAATTTCAATTTTCGCCACTTTTGTAAGCGAGATAGAGCGATTTTGTCGAAATTTTCAACCCACAGGGTATCTAAGGAATGTACTCTTTGCAATTTTCAAAAAATTTTCCCCTCCCCAAAAATGGCGGCCATTTTGATTTTTCGAATTTTTGCCAAAAATGGCAAAACACAAAATTGCTTCTATCTCCTTAACCGTGCGAGATAGAGCGATTTCGTCGAAATTTTCGACCCATAGGGTATCTAAGAAATGTACTTTTGCCAATTTTCAAAAAATTTTCCTTTTCCCAAAAATGGCGGCCATTTTGAATTTTCAAATTTTTGCCCAAAATAGAAAAACAGGAATTTGCTTCTATCTTCTTAACCGTGCAAGATAGAGTGATTTCGTCAAAATTTTCGACCCAACCAATGCAAAAAGGCATGAAGCTGAAATAATTTACATCTACACTAATAAATATTTAAGCATCATTGATATATTTTACAAATGAAACAGGGTCTTGTAAGACTACTGTACAATTTTGGCAAAAGGTTCATGAGGTGGACATTACACATGATAATGTGTGTTCTTCTATGCTATCCTGTTTCTATTCGCAGCTACTATCAACAGGGCGTCCTATTTCTAGTTTTTGAACAATCCGCTATGGTGGCCATTTTGTTTTTTTAAAATGAGGACAAAATTTTCACAGACAGGTTTTCATAGCAATAAACATTCAATGTAAATTTGGTGAATATGTCTTCATAAATGAATAAGACATAAAGGTTTATCCACAAATGTGAGGAACAGATGGATGGATGCACATATAGAAGGTATTTTATAATCTCCTGACCATGGTCTTCTACCACTGGCGGGAGATAGTAAAAATATCAAATCTCTATAATAAAATGGAAGATACTGTAAAAAACAATTACATAGTATTAGGTAGACAAATCTGACTAAATTGCAAGTTTGACCCACATTATTTATTAAGATAAACAGTATTTTAATAGTTAATAATTGAGGTACCAATTTTCTAGTGTGAACTTGGTTCCTCGACATTGTTAGACCATTTTTAAAAATGAAAGATTTTTCAGTTTCAAGTTGGTAGTTCTGTATACTTTTAGGTTCAAACATGATAGAGCGTTACAATGTTGTCAAGAAGTAGAAATTGTAGCAGTAGGGGAGTCCCAAATAATACAACAATATCAAAACATAAACCTGCTATAGAGTAAGAAATCTAAAATTCGCCAGGAATCTAAAATTCGCCACCTCTAAAACCTTAGTTGATTTTATGAAGAAAATGTTTTTGTCCAAAACTTGGTATTTTTCAGTTCAAAAAGCCTTAATTTACTATACAGTCAACAAATCTCACCACAATTCATTTATTTTATTAGTATTTTCACATGTGGCGAATTTCAGATATGTGGCGAATTTTAGATTTCTTACTCTATACTAAAAAGTGCCTTGCTTGTGTTTGGACCGTGATAGTTTTTTGCCCAATTTGAAATACCCACAGTGTCATAATATTGACTTTGCAATCACACAAAATCACAATTTGAAATACCTCATGATGGTTTCATGAAAGGTGTTGAAATTTATTGTTTTCATGCATGTAAACTTTTGACACAACTTTTAATAGGGCCACCAAAATTGTAATTATTGCACTACAGTTACTATTTTATCAATACATCTGCTCATTGTAGAGTTACCTTTAAGATAATGGGGATGTAAGAGGATTATTTTTTTCTTTCAAAAGTGGTAGAAGTTGATTATTTTATGCCAATTTTTGTGAGCATTAATGCAACTGATGGACTTGGAGAACAGGGAAATGTGACACAGGTTTAAGTTGTGGAATCTGATTAGACTGTTGTGAGTTTGGGATCTCTTTCTCACATTTTATGACCCTCTTTTACAAGACTAGAATGTTAAAATTTAATACTATAAACCGTTGATGTTTAGGGGATACTTTTTTAAGCAAATGACTGGATCTCAGTGGCTGAAAGATTAATGACTGAAAGGCATTCAGTCACGTGACTCTTGTCTGTGGTTGTGAGTTTGAGTCCAGCTCGTAGTTTTAATAAATGTTGGGCACATTGTAACAGGTTAAGTTTTAAAATAACCTTAAATCATCGCAAAAGTCATGAGTATGCTACAGTAACTGAATTAATTTTGTTATTTTTAATCAGTTGATCAAATTTCAATAAATTGAACGTAAACATGTCAAAAATAAAATCAGAAATCTTAATTTTATTAAAATATAACTGTCTAATTATCCAAACATTAAATTTTTACAATTTTCACTATAATTCCATATTTGTATTACCTGATTGTTTTTATAGGAGTATACAACTTCCATATTATTGACTGTTTTATTACTGGATTAAATTTTTGCTTCCCAGTGTGTTCAGTTAATAGAGGTTGCACTGTACTATGCCATGGAGTGTATTGGTTTTAATCAGTCAGTGATTACATTGACTGTGAGATCAGTATTGATGCATCCAGGGTGTCATTGTCACCATAGCTCACCATTAACGAGCCAAAGTCCTGTGGGCTGATAAGAAGGATGAATGAGAGACCAGAAACAGCTTCACAATGAGGCTCCGTATGCTTTACTGCGGAAATAATGACATTCTCAACAACAGCCTGAAATGACTGAAGTAACATTTGACACTCTGGGTTTTATTGCTCATTTATCAAAGTATAATTATCACAGTTTTAATCCCATCTGAAAGCAGTGGTTTTTTTCAAGATTGATTTTTGTCATGCAATTATGTCATGGATTAATCATTGCAAGTGTTTAATCAAGTATTTTTATCAAAAAAGAGAAAGACACACAATTAGTATTTTGAAAACTAAAATCTTGCTCAATTTTAAAATGCTTCTTTTTAACTCCATTAAAACACAATAGTAAGTCAAATTTGATTACTTCATGTTCAAAAATGCATTAATTTAGGTGTTATTTCGCATTTCATTCGAGAGATTTGTTCACATCAGTTTTACCTTGCATCCAGTTGGTGTACACTAAAATGCAGGGAAATACTAGTAGATTCTGGTACCTTTTTCCCGGGATACCCATCTGGTTTTCATTCTCCAAACCACAATCCCTAACTTTTACAAATAATTGGTCACATGGCCAATGGATGTTTCAAAGTGGGGGACGGTGAATGTAGAATTAACTGACAGCCGTTTCGATATGATTTCAGCTTTTCAAAGGTATATATAGCCTTCACTTTAAACTTGGTTTAATTAAAGCCTCTACAGTCTATGATTTGTTGTCCATTGACGCAATAAAATAACATCAGCACTCTTATCTAGGGATTATTATCACAGACACCACTTAAAAAATTATCAAAGTTATTACATGTAGGATAATTTGATACTCTAAATTTAATTTATTGTCATTTGTATGGTGTATAATCCATCTACAACTGTCACTTTGTTTTATCGTTAATTCTAGAATATCAAATTTGGCCTATAAAGGGGATGTGAGTCCTTAGAAAAGGTAGTGCTAATAACTTGTTGAGTACATAATTAACTCTCTTTGACAATTTCTCCCAATATTGTCATAAAATTTGTTGCATAAAATGAATACTTTATGTCACCTCCATAAAAAGAAAATTTATTTAACCCTCATATTTCATCTAAACAGTGAAAAAAGTCTTTTATAAATCTAGTCAAATTTTTCTCAGAATTACTTTGGTGTAAAAACAGTGTGTTCAATCTTTTAAATATCTTGAAGTGTGTTTTGCTATTTAAAGTTATTGCTCAAGTACACAGACATTTATCCTTCTGTCTCACTGGTTATGCTTTTCACCGCATCAGACAGAAGTAAACGAAAAATTGTTCTTTTTAAGACGCTCGAAGATATACTTTCATACCAATAACCTATATGCCCCAAATAAATCACATCATGTAAACTGTTGTAGGTATATTTTTAGGACATTGTCTGAAAGATACAAAATGTCATTCTAAATTGTTATGGGCATTTGGCCTTAAAATTGAAGGGCTGATTTTTCTACATCTTATTCAACAGAATAGGAAAATATAAAATTCACCACAGTATGTGAAGTATGCTACTCAGAATACTATGTTTAATATTAGGGCTGTTAAGGATCAGTTAAGTACTCTTACAAAATAAACTTTAATAAAGTAATGAAATATTTAGAGACTATAATTATGATAAGAGGGATATATTCTCATTTTATGGGAACAGTTTTCCAATTGTTCTCTTAAAATTTACCTCAGTTGAGTCAATGACATTTTAAATTATATTAACAAGAAAATTATGTAAATTTTGGCTATTATTTTTGTAAAGAATTACTAAAGAGTTGAGTAATGGCAAAATAGTAATTTTGTTGGACCTGACAAGTGTACACAATTTAGTTTTCTGCTAGTTCCAGCTCTGCTTAATAATGCATTACTGAATAAAGGCAAAATGTTGTCAACTTTGTGATTTTTGTGACCATACTTCATCATTTATCAGCTATCTGTTGCTGAATATTATAACAAATACTGTTGTTTGTTTTCCTTAATTTGACAGGGTGCCCCCACAGTGGCTAATCTCATATATTCTCGTGAATTTTAGACTTCTTACTGTATATATGTCCTCTACACAGCGTGACATGATATATTTAAAGTTCAGTTATTGTTCCTAGATTGCTGGACAAGAAGAAAACTGGGAGTTAGCTAAGACAGGGTATTGTGAGTTTTGTTAGGAAGGATTTTCTTTGCTTTCTGTATAAATCTTGTTTGTCGTAAATACCACAAATGTCTGAAGATCTAAAGCTTACTGCAAAATGTCAGAATGTCACATCAGAGAGTGAATAAATGTGGTCAAAACTTAAAGTTTTGTGTATAAATCGAATTGACAAAACACTAAATCTGTTGGTAATACATGGTAAGACTTCTTTATGCTGAACTCTATGAAGTGGTAAAGTAGAAATTTCATTGAGTTTTCCCCTTTTTAAGTAAAAGTAAATTAAAAGTACTTATTCATAAAAATTGGTCCTTTTATCAATATTTTCTCTTTAAAAAGAACTATTCATCTGATCTCAACTCAACTTGCGAGCCTTGAGATGTTTCAATAATGTGAGATAATTAATAATGCCCTTCAGGTCAAAATGACAAATTACTAAATCAACCAAAGATGCTTTACTTTATTTATCAATATATTAATCTTGTTGAAGTGACTTTCATTTCTCAGTTAACATTCAGAGTATTCCTCAGCAGCCAGTAGTGTGTAAAGTGACACAGGTTGTAACTTACCGGGCACTTTAATGTTGTATTTTCATGAGTAAGCTGCCTTACTGTAAATTATACTGAGAATCAATATTGAAAAGATATAACCACAATAATGTTTACATAGTTGGTTAGGGTCGGTTGTATTTTTCAGGCCTGTCGGAAAGAGTCGGCAAAATATCAAACATGTTTGATTTTTCCCTGACCCTCCCCAACTCTTGTTCCCCACCTAGACTCCGCACCCGACCCCCGACTTTTGGTGTCGGCTCCAGTGGAAAACCAGCATAAGGTTGGATTATTAAGAGGTTGTACTACACATCAAATCACCAGCAAACCATGCGTGGAACAGGCTTCACTTGGAAATACAGATATAGAGCTCAAATTTACATTTCATGTGTGAGCTGTAATTTAAACCAAGATGCCTTTTCTTTCCAGATATCATTTCATGGCTTTGCCTTCATGGTTCCAAACCACCAATCGGACTGTGATTCAACATAATGTCCAACCATTGGTGGATTATTATTAAAATAAATATGGTGAAATTTAAATTTATATTTAAATAATAATGTATTACAAAAAAATTATGTCGACAGACCTTAAAAATCTCTCCAGATCAGTGAAACACAAAAACAGAAGTTCTTTCTAGAGAACCTAAATTTGGAGGATGTGTTAACAGAATTTTTTTTTCTGTCAGATTTCAAGTTCTGCAATGACGTATGTTTTACAGTATAGCAATAAGTATCGTGATATATAGCTGTTTGAGTTTACTCCCAGGATCCCTGTGGGTTTCTTTGGAATTTGTTTTTGATAAAAAATGTAGTCACGTGGGGATAGCCCAGATTGTATTCCAGAGAGGCTTTATAAATAGTGTGAGCAGAATGTCTTTCTCAGACCCTTATGGTTCAGTCAGATAGGGTGATGTATATTTAGTTGATTCTATGGAGGAGTTTATTCTGTTAAAAGCATATCATTGACTTAAAGGAGAAAAGCCTCTTTCCCAGACTGACAGTATCAGGTATTCTGGCCAACACACAGGAAATGGAAGGCTTTGAACAAAAAAAATAATGATACAAGAGGACAGCATAAAAGAGACAAAAAAAAAAACAGAACAAAAGATCTCATTGTCATGATGGATTGGGCCCATTATTGTAAGAGAGTCCAAGAATTTATGCCAAGTCAAGCCGGAATAATATATAAAGTGGCAGGTTTTTCCTCAAATCTCCCTCAATCTAAAAAGCCTGGGCTAATCTGTCATTGCTACAAAAAGACAGGGGTCTGTTAATCAGAGTACATCATCCTGTTTTGTTCCTCAGACAGCCACTGGATTTAAATATTTGGACTTACATTCTTTCGTATTAGTTTTTTACCCGGCAGCCTTTATTGGTTTCACCCATGGTGTCTCGATGGGCGGGCCAGCTAGTGCCAGGCGGGTTGGGGGAAAAATCTTGTCCAGGCTGTATCTCAGAAACCCTGGCGTAAGATGTTGATACTTGGTATGGATATTAGTGTAGGGGTGTAGGTGTACACCATCATGGCGTGACTCTGATGTCACTTTTCACCTTGCCATAGTGACCTTGAGTTTTAAAATCTCGTGATTCTCGTCCAGCTATATCTCAGAAACCATAAGATGTAGGAAGTTGACACTTGGTATGGACATTAGTTAGAAACAAATACTGAAAAGTCAAAACAGGGGCTGTATTCTTCAACAATCCTTAGACCTCTCCTAACTTGGATTCTAAGTTTTTTCTCAAGCATTTACTAACTTAGATCAAAATGGTATTCATCAACATTCCTAACTCTAAGGTCACCTTAGACCTCTACTTAAATTTCAAGATATCTACAGAGGTACCTTAGACGTTAGAATGTTTTTAAGATATGCAATTATTGCAGGGAATCTTTTTATTGATGTTAAATGTGTTTTATTGACATTATACTGTGACACAATATTTCGAAAAGCATTTTCCCTCAAGAAAATAGCTTTTTCATTATTTTTTAACAAAGGAAATGATTCAGTAAAAACCAAACAACACCTTACGAAAGAATTGTTGTGGAATAAGACTCTTCCTAACTTTGATATACTGGTTTCCAAGTTTACAGTTACAGTACAAAGTTAGTGAGTTTTCCTAACTTAGAATCTAAGTAATAGTTAACAAAGTAGAGGTTGATGAGTATGAAATCTAAGTAATACTTTGGTAAGCAGAAAACCATTCCTAATTTGGATCTAAAGTAACCTTAGTAGAGTATTGTTGAAGAATACGGGGCCAGGTTCCCAGTTTAATACTTCAGAAAATTTTGTATTTTGTTGTTAATTGTTTACACTGTGGATAAGTTATTTTTTCTCTCTCTCTGGTACCAATTTCTCAAAATTCATAAGTAGGTTCCATGTTTAAACTGTACCTATATTAATATTGGTGGAAGCTTGCCATATTCAGAAGAAATTGCTATGGAATTTGGGGGGTTCAAGCTATACCAAATCTACTGTATATGAGGGTCTGTGGCTTTAGCCAGTGTTGGATTGAAAGCCGTCAGCAGGACTTTAATCATTGGATTGCACACTCAGTCTCAAGAACTGATGGATTTCATGGGCTCCAGTAAGATGGAAAGGAGATGGAGGTATTAACGTCAGATATAAATGTCTCCCAAAGTAGGCTCTAGCATTCCTAAAACAGTCATTTGTAAAACTCCACTAAAGGCTTAAATTGCCGGCTGTTTAAGGAGGGAGAAAAAATGTACTTGCGGGGTCATTTTGTGAAGTGGATTTTCCTTGCCAGAAAAAAAGAACTTTTTGCCAAATAGCTGTTGTTTGGATGGTATAGCTGGACATTCAGCCTAATATATAGCCAAAACATGGATTTCTATGGACCATGTTTTAAAAAAATGTCAGTTGTTATTGGCAACAATATGATAATACCACTAGTCAAAACAAAAACATGAGTGCCAAACTTATATGTTAATTTGATATGTTCATCAATAATTTCTTCCTTTGGCCAAGCTCTACCTACATAAAAAATTCTTGAAGATCTGCTCTTTAGTTTTGCCATAATATCAACCGAGAAAATCAAGGTTATTGAAAATATATTGAAAATGGGATCTTTGACGATTTGGGATTTTTTGTTTTGTATCCAGGATATGGTGTGAGTCTTTCAATTTTTTATTGAGCTAGGGCCACCAAAAATAGAGAAATTATTAAAATCTTTGCATTTATTTTGGAGTTATTGCAAACACAAATATACAGACACCCAACACACCCAAAAACATAACCTTTTTGGTAGAGGAAGTTTGTGCACAGTCATGTAGTTTATTTCTACATTAGCAGAATTCTATTTGAGTGAGTTTGACTCTGTGTCTCTCTACACATGTATTTTATGAAGTCAATTCTCAGATTACTAGTTCAGGTAATGGTAAGTTTCAATGGTAGACGACATGGAATCTAAGATTTACATGTACTTAAAATGAAATCTCATTGACAACAGTGTTTTACTTAAATCGCCATAACTGTATAATGTTTTGACCTTATTAAAGGGGAAAATTTTCATTGAAGAATAAAAATCATATTAAATATCACTCTAGATGTTATCTTCAAGAACAAAAAGAAGCACTCAGAGAGTACAAAACCTCCTCCGAGGCCCAATATCTCCAATATAGCTTGTGAGTGCAATGAAAAAAAAAATCATTTAAAAAATGTCATGGATCCAAACCACCATAACTTAATTTTCTGTTTCTTGTGCCATTGTTGACCTTATACTTAAAATTTTATCATAAATTTTTCCAGTTATTTTCAAACCATTACAAAAGCTGCCGATTACGTAGAATTCCTCCATGTCAGAGGTTGATAAACAAACCCAGCTCGCTTTTGAGGTATTGCATATCATCTGCCTAAGAGTGAAATGATCTATACAAACCGTTATATATATTGCAGTGTTACAGCTTTGATATGTACATTAATTATGTGGCACTTGCCATGTATAGAGTAAAACGTTTACTTTAGCATCACATTTGACTGAGGAATGGCTGATGTTAAATGGTCTTTGACCTCTCCACTTTGGGTTGATTTCTCCTGGGACCAAGTAAATAAGTCCATATAACCAGGAATTAAATTAATATGATAAATGTCAGTGGAAGAAGAATTGTATGGATCTAATAGCTAATTAATAGCTAATGAAGTTATTTACTTAAATGAATTTGACTATATCTTACTATTCCATACTGATGCAGCTGTAATGCATCATAACAAAAATCTTACAAATGGGGTATGATCGTGGCAGTTTTTACTGCAACATTAATAAGTCACATTTGTTCACCAGTGTTATAAAGGAAAAGCAGAAAATCAGTCAGGCTTGGGATTCATGCTACGACTCCGGCTTTTTTTCTTGCGGAAATAATAGGAGAGATGAAACAGAACAGATAGTGTAGTTATAGTCAGAAAGAAGCCTCATGTTAAAGTATTAGGAAGATATCTCACAATTCTGATTGACCGAACAGGTACTAAAGCAATAACTTGGAATGTCACGTCCAGCGTTTATTGTTGTCTGAAACAAGGGACTATCTAAACCAGATATGACAAAAGTTAAAGAAGGAGAGACACAGAGGAAACGTGTGGGCCATATTCCCTCAGATGATAAGTTACACAGCTGGCATAATCGATACAAAGTACCCCATAAAATTCCGCCTTTTGGTTTACTTGGGTCATTTTTATATCCCCCGTGTTCAGTAATGCAGCCAGGTCTGTCTGTGAGAAGTACTGACAGATTTGTGTGACCTAGCACATTTCATGGATCACCTGCTGCTAATGTGCTACAACACAGCACCGACACTACAGCTGAAGTCTGGTGTGTCTGCTGCTCTGATGGATATTGTCATATTTTCTCTATAAAAAGTCTCTTAGTTTCATGGTTACATTTATCTCCACCAGTGAGGTTATGTTTTCAGTGGCATGCATTTGTCTGTATGTTTGTAAAATATCTCAAAAAGTAATGGACCGATTTTGATGAAATTTTCAAGAAATGTTGACAAAAATAATTGGCACAAGGATTATGAGTCAATTTCAGTGGTGATTAGGGTCACTGTCTGGATGCAGGAAATTTTTAAAGGATTTTTGATCATTTCACTTGCAAGTCACATTTTAAATGTTTCACCTTGGCAGAGGTATAGGTTCTCCAAGTGTTCTTGTTACTAGTAACCTACAAATAAACCTCCTTATAGAACTCATCCAAATGGAATATATATTTTTACATAGGTCTTTTTTGGGTATTTTCCATTAAAATTAACCGTTCTCTCTGGATATCTTGGTTAAGCAAGAAGCATAGTGATGGGTCCTTTCATGTTCTGCTTAATAGGTTTCTGGTTAAAGATGTTTTAAGCTCTGGTATCTATTCTACAGAATTTCATTTTCAGGGTCTCATATTTACCTACCTTCTTATGCAAAGAAATATGGTTTTCCTTTGAATCTTTAAAGACGACAACTGTTTTCTACGCATATTTCTTAGAGTAAGAAATATTTCTAAGATAAAAGTTTCTTAAACTTGTGGTATTTTTCTTTATTTCTGATTAGTTATAATGACTAATTTAGTGCAATAGCTTTTTAGATAACAGCTAGCATTAGTGGTTGGATTGTTAATCAATGTGAATGTGTTATCAATAGAAAAAAAAAAAATTATTGCAAAATCACTTTTTATACAAATTTTGAAAAGTTGATATTCTTAGGAATTTTTCCTACTTCCAATTCTAATTCTAATTCTAATTGGACTTTTATAGCGCTTAATCTCCCCAAACAAGAGGACTCTAAGGCGCAACAAAACAAAAAGCAGTCAACAAAATTCTGTGTCCAGGGACATAACAGGGGTCGAACACCACGGAGAACGCCAGGAGGATGATTTTTTCTAAAAAAATGCTTAATGTATTCTTAAAAATTTTTATTCTAAGTATAAGAATATTAGTGAATATCAGTCGTGGTCTCTTTTAACCATGGTCTGTCTATAAATCAGTTTTAATAAAATGATCAGCTAATCCCCTAAAGTATGAAGGGTCAAGACATTCCCTGCTCTATATCAGAATACTTATCAGCATCAAGGCTACTTGATTTTAGGGGGCAAAGTGCTGGATATGGGAGATAAACCATTGAGATGCTCATCCTCAGGGAGTCTCAGAGGTACTGACTTCTATGGAAGCTTTTGACGACACTGGGGACATTTCATGGCACTGAAATCTCCCCTTCTGTAAATAGCATTGATATGGCTCAATGAAGTCACTGTTGTAGTCTTGGAGTGGAAGTTGGGATTTGGTCTCCAAATTTATTTATACTTCTGAGAGTTATTTGGTTTCTCCATTTGGCAGTAAACAAAACTTGGTTTTATTGAGAAATGCAACTATTCAGTAAAGATGTTATAAAAGGCAGTTGCAAGAAGTTTAAAAAAAGACAAAATAACAATAAATGCAGAGTCCTCACATTTCTGGCCATAATGCAGCAGCACTATGTAGAGTAACAAATTGTGGAAATTGCCGCAGTATATGAAATTGACAGTGAGGAACTCCTTTCTATAACCTTGACCTATAGCAGATTTTTTGCACATTTGTGATTTGTGTGACATATATTATGTCTCTCATCTCTACAGAAGCCAAATATTGATAAAATATTTAGTATTTTACCTTAACTTCAAATTGGCCTCCAAGTGGCAATTTTCATGTACTATGGTGAAACTCACATTCTTTACTCTGCCTTATCAAAATCACTTATAAGAACACTGTGATAATAAAACTGGGTTAGATCTCAACTAGACTGGAATTCCAAGACGTAATACTGAGTGTGTGTGTACGTGTACCATTGTAATAAACCAAAATGGAAATTATCCAAAGAAATGGTTATAATAAAAACAGATCTCCCCTCCAATCTCCATGAAAAAGAAATTAAAGGTATGGGGCACAGTCCCCCTAGACTTGACTGTGATCCTCCTTCACTTTGCAGCATGGCTCAGCAATTCCTACACTCCCCCTCTTTCTTAGTGGATGTCTTCATGTACTCGATTTGCCATCTGCGATTAGTGACAGCAATTTTTTTTGGTCGTCTTCTGCATTATTAAAGTGTGTATGAACACTTACAATTGGATATGAACTTTAAACTGAACAAAATTGTGAATATTTTTTTTTCAAAATCAATCCTACTAGTTATTTCAACTGTAGCTTTCAATTCAACATCGTATCCTTTTTAAGTATAATCTTCTGGTATTCAAGGCTATCAATCTGTCACAGCCCCCATATCTCTCAGCTTTAATAAGATCGGGCAGTCTTACTCGCGGCAACAGGCTATCTATTTCCTCAACCCGCCCTAAGAAGAACATAGGCAGTTGAGGCTTTGCAGTAGCTGCACCAGCTGAATGGAAAAAGCTGCCACAAACTGTCAGATCTGAGCAAACAATAGATCGTTTTAGAAGCCAGCTAAAGACACACCTATTTAGGCTGGCATACCCCCCACCTTAGTTATACCCTGACGGGCGCTTTTTAGATGTTGACCCATGCCTGTCTCTGGACTCTCCCTTCTTGGACCTAAGCGCATTAGAGGACTTGTATCAATTTTGCGCTGTATAAATCCTACTATTATTATTATTATTAGCTATATTACATATGCTGACAGTAGCTACTGATCTGCTAAAAGGGGGACAAATCAAAGTTATTTATCATTTTAAAATCATATCAGCTTATATTTCACTTTAAGCTTTAGTAAGTATCAAATCTCATTGAATTCTGTGTGTAAACGTTGCCAAAAAATTCAGATTTCTTTACAACTGATAATCTAATGTGGTGATAAAACGGCTATACCGGATAGGGTTTTGCAAACAAGAAAGTGTTGAGCTTTTTCCTAAAGGAGGCAATAGATATCGCACCATGTACATTGTCGGGAAGGTCATTCCAAATCTTTGGAGCATCAAAGGCAAAACTATGGCCAAAGTGTATGACTGACTCGTAGAGTCAGGAGTGGAAAAGCAGTAAAAACAGCAGTAAATGGAGATTTTGTAGTCTTAAAAGACTATATGTCACTCAAACAACACCCATATTCTAACAGTGATAGCATTGTGATGTTATTATGAAAATTTGGTTATATCTTGGATTTGCACTGTAGATTGCAATTCGTACACATGGAAACATGCACTAAGTGCCAGCACAGGATGTCCAATCAATAGGCCATGCTTCAACATGTTTTTCTTGCGTGATGCTGACAAATTCTCTGTTTTACAGCTGTTCTGGGGTTGGATTTGTGATTTTTATTGGCCTGAGTGCAATGGTTTTTGTGGGTTGATTTTATTTTGACTGAAAGCTTTTGTTTGTGTTGAGTGCGCAAATATAAACCCAAGTGAACTAATTATTCTTGGAGAAACTTTTTGAGAGTTATCTGTGGGAGAAACTGTCTTGTCATTGTGCCTTAGAAACTTGTTGGTTTTTTGGCATTGTAACACATTGGTTTGGTTAAAATTACTTTTTCCAGTGTGGTAATTGAACATTATTTTCTTCGTTGATGAACACAGTATCTTGTATTGAAGTGAATAGACTAACACTTTTAAATGATAATTGTGGTCTGTGTCATCAAAGGACAGTGTTCTTGGATTATGAATACACTGTGACAACTAACTGATTATTGAACAGGGGGTTTAATTAATATTGATCTAATGATCAGACAGATTTGAGGTTTTGTACATCATGTTTGTCAAGATAGATGAACAATTACTTGATTGACATTTACTTAGTGTGATTTATCAAAAGGAGTAAAATTTCCTTTGGATACAAAAATGTATGTGTTTCACTATGGGTAACAAGGCGGCAATTTTTAAGATGTTGTTTAAGTTTTCAATTCTATATTTTTTTTGATGTGTATTGCTGTGTTTTCAGGTTTTTGTGGTCATTTTGAAAAATGAAAGTAAAAAGGCTTCTTAGGAAATGTGTTTCTGAAAAGGGTTTCAATGTTTGCTTATGATCACTGAGCGGAACAACTTTCCATTCATTAGATGTATTGCAAACTTTGATCAAAAGAAACAGCTATCAGGCATACTTTAAATTTTTGAATTATTGCTGTACTGGATCTACCAAATAAGCATCTCAGTAACAGAAAATATCCCAGAAAAAATCAAACAGTATCGAGTCATATACACAGGCTGTGAAAAGGTTAATAAAAATATTAAGCCATTTCTTGTAGTTTGCAAAAGCACAGTCATGCTGAGCTTCTTGACAGGTACCTTTTTTTGATACTTTGACATTCTATTGGTGATTATGTATTTGTAAAAGACAGGCAATGTGACTTGAAAAGGTTGCGGGTTACTTTAATTATGTGTGGCTACATAATGTAAGGAGGGGTTAGTGTTAAATGTCAAAAGCCTGCAGGATTTAACATGCAGCTTCAGTTCTTAATGATCCACATTACCTGAGAGTTCTCACTGTGACAAATTACTGTACAAGTTGAAATTTAAGCTTGAAGACAATTTCACTTATTTTCCACTTTCTGAAGTTCCCTGGAATAAACTTTCTACTTAGAAGAATAAATGACCCAGTGCACCAAAACCTATCTAATTCAGTACACTTCTATACAAGGTCAATATATGTAGATTTCTATGTTTATTTAGTGATTTATGTCATATCCCCAAGGTTGTTATCAGTTATATTGTGATGGGTAGTTGGAAGGGTGGAGGAAACCAGTACATACAGTTTGTCAACGTTCTGTACTGTAAACCACTGAACAACAGCAAGTAATTATCAGCTTTCCCACTTGAGAATAGGCCGGGATGTGAACTGCAATCTCAGAGGTGTTAGGCGAGATGTAAATTTTTATGGTGTGAAAATACTGATGATAATTGATAAAGTTAGAGGATTCTTTAAAGTAGAAATTGCATTGGCTTTAATTGTGCACATAAAAAAGATTTGTGATAGCAGTTTAGACTTTCTTCTCTTATTGCATTGGTGAAGCTATGTGTTAGGTTGTTAATACAGATTTGAAATTTACACAAATTTGCTTTTATCACCCACACACATTAGCTAAAATTAATGCTTAATGACAATTTCTATTTCTACAGTATGTACAGGAAAATGTTGTTATATTTTTTCACATGTAAATTGATACTACAGGAAAAAAGCTGTCTGTCGGGGGAAAAAAACTTGATTAACTTGGGAAAGAAGTGTCTTTAAACAATATCATGGTACAGTAATAGATAACAGTATATTATAAAACAGAGGGCTTTTAATTAGACTATCATTTAAACTGAGTTAACAGAGCACTTGGAGAGCACACACCTCTGCCAGGACATGTAGTAATAAGTAAATTGGAAAATCTGGATATTTTTTTGTATCCAGATAGTGATTCAGATGACTCAAACTTAGTGGGATCTAAGATGGACCAAGAACCATCTGATTTTCTTACAGGAAGATCCAACCAGCAGAATATGCATAATCCTGCTAACAAACAACCAGACAAATGGTCGTGAAAATAATGCCTCCTTGGCAGAAGTAATAAATGCATTAACTCTACAAGCAATGTTTATTTTGATATTTGAAAATTTTAGCTTTTTCTGAGGGGAAAAACTGTGGGAAGTACCAACTGCAAGTATATCTACAATAAGTTGGTAAATGTAATGAGACTGGCAGAATGAGGGTCTGTAAATTGTTATGTTCTAAATTTGTATATACATGCGTCTGGGTATTATTTCCATTTTGCTTAGCCTGTTATTTATGATTAGGAGAAAAAGGAGCAATCAGATCTCATTTGGTGATTGGTTTGTTTTTGGTGGGACATCTACAGGGATAATAATTTATTGGTCAAACAAAAAAGTAATAATAGTTGCCAGTCTCTGACAGGGTAGGGGCGGGGTTGCTCGGTGGTGTAGTGGTTAGAGTGCTTGCATTCAACATCTGAGGTCGCCAGTTCAAATCTCAGCATGGGCACTTCATGTTATAAAGTTGGTAGTTACTTGCCGATGCCCAGTGGTTTACAGTTGAGAATCTTGGCCAACTAGTATGCACTGGTTCCTCCACCCGTAAACTACCTGACCCAGGCTTTTGATGGCGACATAAATAAAAAAATAAATCTAAAACAAATCTAAATCTGACAAGGTGGTTGGTGTTAATTCCATACACTCGCAACTACCATGACTTTAAAATTTGCTAGGTCTTGCAATAACTCATAAAAGTGGAAGAGTGGCATTAGTAATAACTAATTACATATATGGAGGCAAAGACTAGGTGTTCAGGAGACCTTAATGTTCTGAAGACGAGTTTGTGAAAGTTATTCTAAGATGATCAGAGAGACAGTAGTTAATGGAGACTGCTTTGATAAGTGTGACTTGCCCATTAGTGCTAATTGTGAGGGCTTGTTTTACAGTCATCCCCTACCTCACTCTTGTGATATCAAGGGATGGAGTATATCTTTAGAGAAACAGTGTCACTTACTTAAAGCACTATACACATGATGTCATAGATTGTGATACCCAACTGGTAATTATTTCCTAATATGTATAAAATTGTTGTTATAAGCAGTTTAGGGATATTTATGTTCTTATTAATACAAAAAATATCATCACAAGCTTGGTACTGAAGCTTTTGAGAACTGCCTTATATTAAAGCAAAAGGTTGAACCATGTTTAAGATTGTGAGTTTGCAGATAATATGTTTTGGCATTTACGCAAGGGTTTGTTTGTAGTGGAATTAAAAGGCTCCCTGTGTCTTTGTTCTATGCCACAGATAACTTAAAAAGGTGGAATGATTAATTCATTAGTACAAAACTACAAACAATATCATACAGAAACAGTTCACAAAGTAAAGTAGAATCGAGAACCAGCAGTATACAGGGATGTAATAATGTTTTATGTCCGATGGTTTTAAAAAAAATTAAATGAAATTTTTGTGCTCAGAGTGATAGAGAAAGCGTATTGGCTAAACTAGTGATGTATGATTTACCAGAAGCCACTGATGAAAAGGTCTAATTATGACCAAGTAAAGACAGAGACTCTTTTCAAGAACGGATATTAAGTTGCACTATTTTTATGCATTTGTGGTAGTGAATTTCAGTTCAGGTTGAAAATAGTGATTGCTTTTGAAGGGTGATATATTCGTGTTACACAGAAAGTGATTCCTGACATGTTTGTGTGTAATGTCACATGTTTGTCTGAAGTATCCCACAAAGACTTATAATCCAGACCAGTATGCCTATATGTCTTTATAAGGGATTTTATAAAAACTGCACTTAGTATCGGTTTACTGTATGAAAAATAGCATAAATAAGTGTATGGTGTAATAAGTATGGGCAAAAAAATAAACAAAATTGATAAAATGATGCCCGCATTGTGCAATAAATTGTCACCAATGACAGCAAATGAATAACTCAACAGATGTCAATGTAAAGTCACAATCTATTCAGTGGGCTTCAGTGGGAATTTATTAAATAATCAGATTATATATCTGGATTAAAGTGAACTCACAATAAATATGCTTGAAGTTTTGGGTCTAGATGGAAATACCTGTCATGTGACATGTGTCTTTTTGTTACTGTACACTATGTACACATTGGTTGTCATGGAAACAAATAATCCAGCAGGTGCTTTTTACTATGGATATTCACCAAAAGTGTACAATACAACAGGTAAGAGAAATAAATGTGATTTGAAAGGGAGATATTTTGAAGTTAATAGCCTTTTAAAGTAATTTTAAAGTAAAATTATGGGATGTTTCCTCAATTTATATGATTTTGATTCAATTTGTATATAATTATGAAGTATCGTCCAGTAGAGACTCTAAAATAATAACATTTTCAATTATCATTTGCTGATTATGTAATTTCTACCACAAGGAAAGAAAAAATGCAACACTGGTTAATATCTGCAAGTAGGTAGAATGTTTATTGATATAAGCGATATTTATTGTTTAGGAACAGGGCGGCTGATATTAATGATGTCTCAAGGTGAAGATCAGTGTCACCATTTTAAGTACAACTGTTAACTTACACAACAACCACAACAAATATTTAAAATAAAGCCTAAATCTGAAGAAATTGTACACTTTTATCATACCTTTTTGTGTTTTTGATAAATATTTGCATTCAATATTGGTATGCACACAGCTAAAAGATTTACCCACTCTGCGCTCATCACTAAAACTGTTCAAAGCATATAAAAAGCAACTTCAAAGTTCAATGTTTGGTGTACTTTTAGCGTGTAATGCACCGTGTGTGCCGGGAACCTTTGAAGTGATGCCATGCAGTGGAAAACAGCCTAAAAGATGCCAAGGTAAGAAGTTACATAATAATAATACACATAATGTTCAAGAGATTATATCTAGTTGGTCAGTTAAGCACTAATGATCCTCGTTTATAATCCCTAATGGCCGTCATTAATTTGTCAGCCAAGTACAAGCTCAAACACTACATTTCTATTGTAAAAACTGGCTAGAACACATTTTTAAAGTAAACAATTAGATATTTTACAACTTCCTTGGAAATATTTCATTCATTCACTATTATTTCTGTCTTTCTCATTAATGGTTGAAAGAATACCTATCAGAAACGCAGAAATTTGCATTCTACACACATTAGTTATCTCACGCCTGCGGCCAAAGGCTGTGGTCGGGAGATTATAAAACGCTGTCCGTCCATCCGTCCATCCATCCATCCATCTGTCCATGCATCAGTCCGTTCGTCACGTTTTTGCATAAACCTTAATATCTCATTCATTTATGATGATATCTTCAAATTTGCAGGGAATGTTTATGGCTATGAAAACCCGTCTCTGAAAATTTTTTGCGTCATTTTGAAAAACAAAATGGCCGCCATAGCTAATTGTTTGAAAATCGTAAAGGTGCTCTAAATCTTGAAATATTCCAGCTAACTTCATCAAATTTGCACAAAAGCTATATGGCTAGAAAAGCTAGCCTGATAGTAATTTTGGCCTAGTTCAAAAAACAAAATGGCTGCCATATCACATGTTTAATGTCAAACGGGGTTATCCTATTAAAAAGGCCTTATATCTCCTCAAATATTGCTCCTAGAGGTTCGAAATGTGAAAACAACTTCTAGGAAGTCATGGCCTGGGGATCTTTTCCAGGTATTGAATTTGACCTTTGACCCCTGGTTCAAGCCTCACATTAAAATGTCCTTATTTTTCCGTTATTATTGGTGCTATGGCTTCAGATTGTAAAGACAGACCATGAAAAGCATAGGTTGTGGTCGAGAGATTGTACATGCCTTCCATACGTGTGTCTGTTTGTGCATCCGTCCGTGCGTCCATTTGTCAGGTTTTAACATAAACCTTAACATCTAACATTCAAGTGAATCTGTAGTGAATGGCAATCTACCATAATATTAAAACTATTGACTGGTTGTGCACAGGATTTCAACATCCTATTTATTTTATGAAATAAAAATGAATGTCCAAGCACTAGTGTATAAAGGTTTCAGGAAGAGTTGGAAATGTATGCTGTCTCCCTGTATTCCCTGAGGTTTTTCAGGCCACAAATGTTCTAGAAGTTTCATGATGTTACTCTATAAATTTTAATGTACAAACTCTATTATACGATATCCTTATAATCACAATCATCAATTTATTAATGCACCTGTTCAGCATTGATGAGTTTGCCTCGAAACTGCCTCAGTTATACTTGGCCAAAAAGAAACACAAAATATATTGTAAATTTAATTTATTCTTTATAAGAATTGCTTTCTTTTTTGACCAAGTATAGGTAGTCCTGAGTAAAATGTTATTGGTTATAGGACTTGGATCTTAAACGAAATGTATGTGTTCCACAGCCTAAGCCCATGCATGGATTTTCACCTAATTTTCAGGATATGCTTAACCCAAGAAGGTCTAGATCTAGTCACATTTTGGGGAGTATCTGGCAACATTTTAATAATTCTGGATCTTGTGGGAGTTTCAAAGCCTTTAAAGCCCATACATGGGTATTCGCCAAATTGTCAGGATGTGTTTAACCCAAGAAGATCTATAGCTGGTTGGGTTTTGGGGAGTGTCTAGCAATGGCTGTTGGACGTAAACTTTATGGGTCTTTGACAGAGCCCAAAACCATGCATGGATCTTCCCAAAATTTAAAGGACATGTTTAACCAAAGAGGATCTAGAGCTGATTACATTTTGAGGAGTGTCTGGTTGCCATGACAATGCTTTTTACCCCACAGCCCTTAAGGGGAAAAAGTTTGTCCAGGCTGTATCTCAGAAACCGTAAGGTGTAGGAAGTTGATACTTGGTAGGGACATTGGTTAGGGGGTGTAGGTGTGCAACCTCATGGTATGACCTTGATTTGACCTTTGACCTTGCCGTAGTGACCTTGACTTATAAAATCTTGTCTGGGCTATATCTCGGAAACCATAAGGTGTAGGAAGTTGATACTTGGTAGGGACATTGGATAGGGGTTGTAGGTGTGCAGCATCATGGTGTGACCTTGATTTGACCTTTGACCTTGTCATACTGACCTTGACCTTTAAAATCTTGTTGCACCTTTGGGTCTGTCTTTTGATGCAGATTAAGTACTGTTAAAGTCATATTAGAATTAATTAAGAATTTTACTTTAAATTACAACTTGCAATTGTAACAGGTGGAATTTCATCAAGTGAGCCACAGACTTTGCTCCAACACCACACATAAGAATTCATTGAATGTATTGCCACTTCTGTATACATGGTAATATTCAAAACATCCAAACCATAATTCGGCCATTCCAGATGTAGATAAAGAGTGTCGTATTGTTTAGTTTACTGATTAATGGTGTAATCTTGTTATTGAATTGTCTTGTTTTAATACTTCATCTTTACATGCATTATCTTTCTCTTAGCCATTATTTTCTCTATTTAAACATTGTTTGGACCTTTATATAACTGACAGTGCTCTGAAAGTATCCTGAACTTTGTACTGATACACTACTTCTGTATCTCATGGTGTTAAAAATATTTCCCTAGGCTGTGGACTACGGGCATCTCTGATGCTATTTTATGATTATTGTATCTCTGGACGAAAGTTGGGGATACTTGGGATTCAGTACGGTCATGCCGTCGCCGCAGAGATTTCCTTTCGGATGTGATAACTGAAAAAATATTTTAGTTAGACCTTTCATATTTGGTATGTGGGTATATATGGGCAATGACACGAACATTATTGTTTTGTGACCTTGTCCTTCAATTTCAAGGTCACTGGTGGCCTCTATTTAAGGTCACATTTTTGCCATTTTTTCACATTTTGGCCCAGTTCTCATATACAGAAAGATAGATCATCCAATGGCTGGTATATATAATACATATATATGTCCTCTGTAAGTATGCAGAAATTTGACCTTGAAGTTCTTCATTGAAGGTCATCCACAGACCGCCAAAGTACCTCACCAAGGCCATTTTTGGCCTTTTTGGGCCTTTTTGGAGATATTTTCACTTTTAATGAAAAAAATATTATGTCTACCCTTCTCAAATTTACAGGCTATATTTATAACCATAAAATCTTGCCTGGGAATATTTTTGGCCTCATTTTGAAAAACAAGATGGCTGGCACGGGCGTTTTTTTTTTTACTTTCAGCAAGGACTTTGGCTGGCCCTCTAGAGCAAAGGTAAAGCAAAGGAATATTTTTAGCCTCATTTTGAAAAACAAGATGACTACCACAGGCGTTTCTTTGTCAGTCATGAAAAGTGCTTACCGTAAATGACCTATTTAGCGCATCTGCCCTTGTAACCGTACCCTATATCTTTTTCCAGGCATTATCGTCGGTGACATTGAACAATATCCACATATTTTTTATATATTGTATGTATTTTACTTAATAAATTGACATTTTTGCCATGAATTTCGAGTTTGTTTATGTCTACCGCCATATTTACAGGAAGTGGGTATTTTTAGTAGATTCTAAATGTCGGAACACCGTTACTCTTACCGGATTGAACTCGCTTATTATTGGTCCTAGAGGTATGGGATGGTAAACCAACCTATAGGAGATCATGGGCTGGGAATCTTTTTGTGTAGTCATATTTGACCTTGGACCCCTCCTTCAAGGTCAAACTAGGATAGCCAAACTTAAAAGTGCTTATAACTCACTTATTATTGGTCGTAGAGGTTTGGGATGGTAAAGCAACTAATAGGAAATCATGGGTTGGGAGTCTTTTGATGTGGTAAGATTTGACCTTGGGCCCCTCCTTCAAGGTCAAACAAGAATAGCAAAATCTAAAAGTGCTTATAAATCACTTTTTGTTGGTCCTAGAGGTTTGTAATGTGAAACCATCCTGTAGGAAATCATGGGCATGGGAATCTTTTGATGTTACCAGATTTGACCTTTGGTCCCTTCTTCAAGCTCAAATTAGGATATGCAAAATAAAAGTGCTGATAACTCGCTTATTCTTGTTCCTAGAGGTCACATCAACCTATAGCAGGTCAGATTTCACCTTGGGCTTCTCCAAGGTTAAGCTATGGTTAATTGGCTTTGGCGAGTTTCTTTCTGGTGGATACAATTAACATCGGTTCTCGGATGCGCTAGATCTAGGTATTGGCTGTATAACTTACTGGCTCATGTTGATTATCTCTAGATGGCCCGCTGGATAGGAGATTATATATGGCATAGGTCCATAGCTAAGTGAGTAATAGCACTGGTAGCTACTTTGAGTAAAGTATATATCTCAAAAATGACTACATTTACAATATTTTGGTAAAATATGTTGTTCAGCTACTTCCTCCATGCCTACATGGTGGTAACTTTTTCAGAGGTCTGTCTCAATAGCTACGTGAGCAATAGCAATATTCAGTTTTTAACCATGACCAAAATGAGTAAATGATATTTTTCTTCATAATTGTTAGAGTTACAGTAATTTTTTCAAATATGTTGTTCAGCTACTTTTGATGCACGGTGTCATGGCAAATTTTTAGAGCTGTAGGCCATAGCTGAGTAATAGCTACCTTGACAGTTCACCATTGAGTAAATCACTTATATCTGAAAACCTATTCAATTTAGAGGTTTTTTATCAAATGTGTTGTTCATGTACTTTTAATTGTACTCTGTCATGGCAACTTTTCAGAGCTGTAGGTCTATAGCTAACTGAGTAATAGCTACTTTGACAGTTCCCCATTGAGTAAATCTAGCTGGATATCTGTTGCACTTATCCTTACCAAGGTTTCAAGATATCTTCCCTGCTATGAAATCTTGCCTTGCTAACATTTGGCCCAGTTTGTTCAATTTGGTTATTTGCTATGGCAATGAATTTGAATATTTGAGGTGACCAAACTTAAAGGAGCCAGTATCTCCCTTATTATTGGTCATAGAGGTTTTGGATGTGAAGACAACTTATAGGAAATCATGTGCTCCGAATCTTTTGTTGGTTTTAGATTTGACCTTGGATCCCTCCTTTGATGTCAAATGTGGTTCTTCATACCTATAATGACCTATCCTTACCAAGGTTTCAGGATATCTTCCCTGCTATGAAATCTTGTCTGGCTAGCATTTTGGTTGGTTGCTATGGCAAAGAATTTGAAAATCTGAGGTGACCAAACTTAAAGGAGCCTATATCTCCCTTATTATTGGTCCTAGAGGTTTTGGATGTGAAGATAACTTATAAAAAAATCATGTGCCCGAATCTTTTGCTGGTTTCAGATTTGACCTTGGACCCGCCTTCAAGGTCAAATATTGTTCTTCAATCGAATAATGGCCTATATCTCCCTTGTTATTGGTCATAGAGGTTTTGGATGTGAAGACAACCTATAGGAAATCATGTGCCCCAAATCTTTTGGTGGGGTCAGATTTGACCTTAGATTGAATGTGGTCCTTGATACCTCTAAATGGTCTATATCTCCCCTATTATTGGTCATAGAGGTTTTTGATATGAAGACAACTTATAGGAAATCATGTGCTCCGAATCTTTTGTTGGTTTTAGATTTGACCTTGGATCCCTCCTTTGATGTCAAATGTGGTTCTTCATACCTATAATGACCTATCCTTCCCAAGGTTTCAGGATATCTTCCCTGCTATGAAATCTTGCCTGGCTAACATTTTAGTTGGTTGCTATGGCAAAGAATTTGAAAATCTGAGGTGACCAAACTTAAAGGAGCCTATATCTCCCTTATTATTGGTCCTAGAGGTTTTGGATGTGAAGACAACTTATAAAAAAATCATGTGCCCGAATCTTTTGCTGGTTTCAGATTTGACCTTGGACCCGCCTTCAAGGTCAAATATGGTTCTTCAATCCAATAATGGCCTATATCTCCCTTGTTATTGGTCATAGAGGTTTTGGATGTGAAGACAACCTATAGGAAATCATGTGCCCCAAATCTTTTGGTGGGGTCAGATTTGACCTTAGATCGAATGTGGTCCTTGATACCTCTAAATGGTCTATAATCTCCCCTATTATTGGTCATAGAGGTTTTTGATATGAAGACAACTTATAGGAAATCATGTGCTCCGAATCTTTTGGTGGCGTCAGATTTGATATAATACTCTGTATGTCACGCTTCAACCATGTCCCGTCCGGGGATACATTGCATCGAGACGCAATCTCTAGTTTTGTCTTAATGTTTGTCAGTGCCAGGCACAACCTATACACAATTGTCCAAAACTGTCCTTGTCTTCTTCATCCTCATGACAATTCTTACATTTGACATCATTGGGTGGGTGCTGCATGCTTGTTACATTTGAAAGCTCAGTGTTGGTGCCCATTTAGTTGTACCTGTTCACTGGGTGTACCCACCTGCTGAGGCTGACTAGTTTTATCAAGCTGGGTCTTGTATGATTTAAATCTTTAAACCACAAAAGATGGATGGTGCTAAATCCCTATATTATCGTTACGGTAGTTACCTATCACAATTTCTTTTGAATTTCTTTTATATGAATGAGCTGACAGTGAAACATTATGGTAAAATTGAAAAATTTATATCTGCTCACTTCTTTAATTACATTTCTTCTGTTTGCTTTCATCCTTGATAAAATAAAGATGATGCTACAGTTGATTATACAAAATCAAAGCCAACAGCTTCAAAGCTAGGACAAAATCCATTATTTATTGCGGATTTAAAAACAAAGTGACTTGAAAGGCAGATAATTGTGGAGTGGTTGGTATTTGCATTCACAGAATGATGCAGAGATTGTTTTCTATGGGGGTGAGCCATCACTTTCAGCTGTGATATCCCTCTCTTGATGAATACCCAAACTCTAGTTATACTGGCTGTGTGTGTGTGTGATCTGCCAACTAAACATCGCCCCAGAGTGTCCTTATTAACACTACAGTGATTTCACTGGCTTTGCATACATAACTGTGGTTGAAAGTTAACAGTTCAGTTTTTGGCTGGGTGCAATGGACTATCATGGGTGCTGTAAATGTAGTGGTTTTAAAACTGGTATGCCAAGGTGCTTATCCTCTGAGAGGACATTTTATCTGCCTGTGTGGTGTAGCTTGACCAGTTGCTGTCTGATCACTGAAGTTAAGCAGCACTGGTTTGGTTAGTACTTGGATGGGTGACTGTCAGATTTCTTGGCCAGGTATGGGCAGATACATTGTGATTCAGATCATCACTTAAATAGCAGTCCCGTTACAATATAACCGAAATAAGGTACTTGGCATGAAGTTAAATCTGATTCAATCAATCAGTCAACTGAGAGGACGTTTATGAAAGGCCCCATAGGGTTTTGGAATCTGAGATAAATGGCAAAAATGCAAACCTGTGTTCACTGGACCAGGTGCAAAGGTAGATTAACTTTAATAGAATGGTAGTACTAGGAACTCATGCTTGATAGCATATTAGTAGTATTACAGGTGGTTGTATCAAGATGTATTAGAATGTCGCTGTAGGACCTTGTCCTCGGTGTTCCATGAATGGATTTAGTATATGGGTGGTGCACATTTTAATATGAGCTTCCCTAGCCATTCCCACCCTTCACTCCTCATTGTACACATTTAAGTTTGACACATGAGAGGTTGTGGCAGGTTTTTCAAAAAAAATTTGAAAAAGCCATTGCATCCTGAAAATATTGTCCCTAATTATGTCAATTATGTCCTGTTCTAATACAAATCCCCAAATTATTAGGTCTTATGGATACCACCAAAATATGAAATTTATCGAGACAGAAGCAAACACCAGTGAGTCAAATGGTTCACAGATTAGTCAAGTGTTTTTCACTCATGTGTAGCTTGCGAGGCCTGCATGCAACAGTGTGACCAAGGTTTAATAAAGTTGACTTTAGCTGTATGTCTGGTAACCTTTTAAAGTGAAATTATTTATGTTTTATTGTATCCACTGGATGCATCCGGTGGATACATTGGTTTAGCTTTCGCTACATTAACGCTCTCAGAGGAAAACTACACCAGCTAAGTTCACCAAATTTGCAGGATATCTTCATTGGTAGGTAAGCTTCTTTGAGACTGAAATTAGCCTCATTCCGAAAAACAAGACGGTTGCCACGGGTATTTCTTTGAAAATTATTTACTTTTTTCTACTGGCTGTTTCTCATAGGTAGAAGGTTAAATCTCTTCATAGCTGATATATATAACAGATATACATGTCCTCTACAACCTTGCAGACATTTGAACTTGAAGCACTTAATTCAAGGTCATCCACGGAGTGCTGAAGTAACCCACATAGCAGACTTTTTAAAAGTGCTTATAACCTATCGCTAATTATTGGTCCTAGAGGTTTGCAATGTGAAACCAACTTATAGGAAATCACAGGCTGGGAATCTTCTTGTGTGGTCAGATTTCACCTTAGGCCCCTCCTTCAAGGTCAAACCAGGATAGCCAAACTTTAAAGTGCTTATAACTCGCTTATTCTTGGACCTAGAGGTTTGCAATGTGAAACCAACTTATAGGAAATCATGGGCTGGGAATCTTCAGATGTTGTCAGATTTGACCTTGGGCCCCTCCTTCAAGGTCAAACGAGGACAGTCAAACTTAGAAGTGCTTATAACTTGCTTATTCTTGGTCCTAGAGGCTTGCAATGTGAAATTTTTACCAACCTATAGCAAATCATGGGTTGGGAATCTTCTGATTTGGGCAGATTTGACCTTGGTCCCCTCCTTCGAGGTCAAATGATGGTTCACTGGCTTTGGTGAGTTGTCTTTCCAGTGAATACAAATTCGCATCAGTTCTCTCATGCATAGATCTTGTTAAAACTTTGTTACATCTGTGGTGTATAGAATATCCAGAATGAGAATCTCAAAAATTCACTGGCTATTTCACAACTGAGTACCATTTATGACCCTTGGTCACTGAAAACGTTTTACTAAAAGTGTTGAAAGACATAGAGTGGGGAGCTTTTGCTACAGAATGTATGGTATATTTTACACTTAATCTAGTCCACAGACCATATTATAGCACATCCAATCTCTTCTTGTCATAAGAAATTTCAAGGTCAGGACCATTTAATAATGACAAATTAGCAGTCTGGGAGAGATCAGCCTCGATACAACATAGTTTATGTAAAAAATATGTTAAAAATGTTCTTACACAAGAACAGTAGTCTAGCCAGTTTAGCACTTTGTAGCCTTTAAAATAAGAGATTGACTGTTTATTTGGTCAAGTATATACTTTTACAACAGCGTCTGTCCATTTATTCACAGAATCTCCATGTAATGGTCCTTTGTAATGTGGATATTGTCTTGAGAAGGGACGAGGAGGCTTGACTAGAATATTTAGAGACTTAAGCAGGAGAATGATAGAGAGTCACCAGTGAGTTGGAATGAGACCATTTACACAGAATGTGCGAAAACTGTTAAAGTGGACAATTTCACTGTTTCATCTTATGACCTTAGATAGTGAAAATTAATTCCTAGTAAAATAAATGAGCTTCATTAATCTCTTAAGTAGAAACTAGTCATTAGTAATTGAAAATTAATTCCAGTGAATTTTGTAAAATTAGAAAATTAGTGACACTTTCTTCTATGCTATAATGGCCACTTAATAATAAATATGCAATATCCTTAGGCCACTGCTTAGTAATATAACGGTCTGTCACAATATGTCAAGTTTATACCTGAGGTTGATACTCCCTAATGTCAGGAATTAAAATAATGCATAATAATAATATTCTGTAAGAATTTGTAATGTACATATTTCTTGTATTATATGTGTCCACATTATCTTAGTAAGCATATTGGTGTGTATGTTATTGTACATAAACAGGTAATTAGAGTCACTGTGTCAGAAATGATCACAATGCACTCTGATACTTTAATGCTCCAGCTATGCAAACAAGCTAACAAACTAATTACCCACTAAAGTTATTGTCACCCAAATATATAAATTACACCTTTACTCTTTGGTCTATTTAAGTCAAATAACCTATTGTCACTTTGATGCTATAATGTGTGAATACATAGATGGTTCACACCAAGTCAAGTGTCACAGGCCATTGTCCTCTGACCCATTGTCTTACCCACATGGGGTCAGTAATTACCCTATGAAGTGACACCCCAGCTAGACAGCTGGGTGGCATCTTGTAATTGTGAACTAATACCTATTGTAAACGTAAGGGTGCACACCTGCTTCCCTTATAATTACAGATATATATTATATAAGTAAGACATATATATTGCATCCTTTCTTATGTAAATTTATCATTGTCTGCCACTGCCAGTCTCTAGCCATTGGTCAACTACATTGAATCACAGTGTCTAAGCTTGACCTGAGTATGTGTCCAGCCAGCTCATTGGTCCCCACTAGAACAATAAGCTGCTAGTCCACTAGCCTAAGTCTTACTATATAAGTAACAGGTACAGTGGACCTAGGGAGAAAAATACTGACAAGTAGTGAGCTCTGGGTGTCATGCTGAATGTTAGAACCCAGCAGCTGTAGCATAAGTTCACAACTTAATTACAAGATATAGTTACATGATATTTAGTAAACAAAGTGTGACCAATTGAAGGGTCAATGTATATGTGATAGAGTTAAATGAAGAAATGTATTAAAGTTATTGTGAAAACATAATTCGTGGGACACTTAATGTTAAATGGAAGAATAATTCAATATTGGACAATAAACTAACTATTATATTAAAACAAACATTGTGTGTAACTGTTGTCAAACATCCCCGAAATTAGCGATATGATACTTGGTGGAGATGCTGGGTATTGGCAAATCGAACTCGATCCAGAAACCAAGCATAAGGCTGGTATCATCACCCACCATGGTGTGTGGGAATGGAATAAGCTTCCATTTGGACTTGTGTCGGCCCCTGCAGCATTTCAGAAAACTATGGCAACTGTTTTACGTGACCTAAATTGGAAACAAGTACTCATATATGTGGATGACATTCTAGTGATGAGTGAATCTTTTGACCAACATCTTCACCATCTTCAACAAGTCTTTGACCGTCTCATTGGTGCCAACCTTACACTCAAACCATCAAAGTGTCAATTTGCGGCAAAAGAGGTCACATATTTAGGCTATGTCATATCAAAAGATGGTATCAAAACAGACCCTTCCAAAACAGAAGTCATTCAAACCTATCCAACACCAAAAACTCAAAAACAACTTCGTCAAACCATGGGTTTGTTCAATTTCTACAGACGCTTTGTGAAGGGTTTCTCCCAAATAGCAGCACCACTAAATTCACTTTTGTCAAAAGATATGCCATTTCAATGGTCAGAAGAATGTGAAATTGCTTTCCAAACTCTTAAGTCAAACCTCACACAAGCCCCTATACTAGGTTACCCAAACATGAGTTTGCCATTCACTCTAACAACAGATGCATCTGGGTCCGGATTAGGCTACATACTGAGTCAAGAACAATCACACAAAAAGGAAGTTGTCATAGCATATGGTGGACGAGGACTAAAAACTGGTGAGAAAAACTATTCTGCTACAGAATTAGAGTGTCTTGCTGTTTTAGAAGGTATTAGAGCATATCACCCATATCTGTCAAATACACAGTTTAAGGTTATCACAGATCATTATGCTCTGCTATGGCTACACAAGACAAAGAAAGAGACAGGAAGACTGAGTCGGTGGGCAATACAGCTACAAGGCTACAACTACAAAGTGGAACACAGAAAAGGCACGAAGAATACCAATGCAGATGCATTGTCCCGACGAGAATATCCAGCACCACTAGAAAAGAAACCTGAGGATTCCTGGTCAGCTGATGCAACAGTGTGCAGCACAAAACCAATCAATGAGCAATGGACAGAAATCTGCATTCACAATGAGCTGGATACTGAAGAGGTGAAGGACATTTTGGTAGTTGACAAGAACATTGTGGACTATAACAACTGCAATCCTGCTGACATGTCAAAAATTGCAGAATTACAAAGAGAATGTGCCGATTGTAAACCTTATATACAATATAAGGAAGAAGATATTCTACCAAGTAACCCTCAACAAGCTCAAAAGATTGAAGCTACCAGTGACCACTTCATCTTGATAGATGGTGTCTTGTACAGGCAAATAGTAACGAGAAACAGTCAGCGTCAAGAATCGCCCAAGATTGTGCTTCCCAAAGCTTTACGAGCAGAAGCTCTTAAAGCATATCATGACTCCCCAGCTGGTGGAGCACATCAAGGTGTCCATAGAACAACACAAGCTCTCAAGACCAAGTACTGGATCCCACACATAAATGAATTTGTGAAATCCTATGTGGACTCTTGTGATGTGTGCCAGAAGATAAAGAGGTCATACTTGCCTAAAGTCCCACTTCATCCAATGCCAGTTGAAACTGAATGCTTCAATAGAATTCACATGGATATCTTAGGACCACTACCTGAAGCTACAGATAAGTCCAAATACATTCTTTTGGTAGTAGATTCACTAAGCAAATGGCCAGAAGCGTTTTCGTTACCAAACCAGGAAGCAGTTACGATAGCTAGAACACTGTATAAAGAAGTTTTTACCAGATATGGAGCCATCAAGTCTATAGTGAGTGACAGAGGACGTAACTTCATGTCGAAAGTTGTGTCCGCCCTATGCGAACTGTTCCAAACAAAGAGAATGTACACCAGTGCATTTCATCCACAAACCAACTCTCACTGTGAGCGATACAACTCCTTCATAGCACAGTCCCTTAGAGCTTACATAGGCAAAGACCAAAACAACTGGCCAGAACTACTTCCAGGAATACTTATGGCTTTCCGATTAACCCCAGCAGGCAGTTCGGGAATTTCACCATTCCATATGCTCTTTGGAAAAGACATGAAACTACCATTTGACCTTCACCTGGAACCTAAGTCAAATTTGGGTAAGGAAGCACAAGACTGTGTAGCACAATGGTTCCACAATCTTCATATTGCCAAAGAGACAGCACAAGCAAACATAAAAAGAAGTCAACAAGAGTACAAAAGGTATTATGACAACAAAACAAAGCCTCACTCTTTTGAACCAGGAGACTTAGTGCTGCTCCAAGACAAATCGGTCAAGAAAGGTCTAAGTCCTAAACTACAGCCAAAATATAAAGGACCATACTATGTCACTCATAGGACTGACAAGGACACATATACATTACGACTTGTTGAAAACAATACAGTTCATAAATCAGCAGTACATCACAACCGTCTAAAGAGATACAACTCACCTGAAAATCGGCAATTACCGGAGGAATCTGAGAACATGAGCAAAGAACTCAATCCACTGCCACCAGATGAAGAAGTCAGCAATAATTCCACCAACAACGCCACCAATAGTCAACAATTACTGGAAATTAACAAGATCATAAGGATGAAAAAGAAAGGAAATAAACAGTGGTATTATGTTTTGTGGGAAGATAATGACAAAACATGGGAACTCAAAGCCAACCTACCCGTCAAAATATTACAAGAATTTCATATCAGGATAACACAAACAGGACATACTAGAAAAAAGCATGTGTTCAAAAGAAAACCAAACAATATCAGAAAACCCCCTAAGTAAATGTAGCATTATCACTTACAACTACTATATCTACATAATCTCCCCTTTTGTTGGATATGATGACACTTGCACTATCACTGTTATGACTTAAGAGGCTGGTACTCTTAACTATTCACCTGTTGTTATAACTGCCATCTATTCAATGAAAGGTCAGCACTGCTAGATTGATTGCGGCCGAGATCAATCTAGATGCTACTTCCTATTTTTCTTCTGTACTTGCAGTCTTCCTCATCCTACTCACAGTCCTACTGCAAGCAGATGCCAAAATTGTACCAAGAACCAATTATGGAGTTTTCTTCGAAAGCAAAGGCTATCTTCACCTATATTCTCACTCATGGACACACACATTTGAGGTTAGATTACCACACAAGATTCACTTACCACTTCTTCCATTACCATGTGGAACAGCAATTAATACTTCAGCTTGTGAACATCTGGATAGATCAGTGGAGCATGTTAATTTCTTACGACAACAAGGAGAACAAGTGATCAACGCAACAATAACAGACATTCACAGTCTGTTACCTGAGACCACCCACACAAAACCAACAAGAACAAGAAGATCTCTAATTCCGTTTTTGGGAAAAATAGGCCACTCACTATTTGGATTGGCAACAGATGATGACATCAAAGCTGTAAAGATGCATATTTCCCAACTACAAAAGCACCAAGATGAACTGTTTGCAGAGTTAGTACAACAAAACTTCTCCTCCTACATGAAAATAACTGACAGACGAATCTCGAACGTGATGACAGCAGCACAATTCAACTTCCATGCGCTGACCAGCTTAAGACAAACATGGACATCACAAATGGACGACATGTATGGTGCTATGTCAAGCATTATAACATTTTTGGCTGACAGTGTCAGGATAGTGACAGAACTAGAAACAAGACTAGAAACATTTCATCATGGACTGATACTTTTAAAGCAAGGAACTCTATCAGAATATATAATACCGACGAAAGAAATTAATCAAGTTATCCAGACAATTATGACCAAACTAGTTCAAAAACATAAACACTTAGCTCTAGTGAATAAGGACCCAACTTCTTACTACAATTCTGACTCTTTCATTCTTACAAGATATAAGCACAGTATCTATGTCACTATAAAGTTTCCCTTATCAACATACAAGTCCCCATTTATATTATACAGGATTCGAACCCTACCTGTTCCTCTCAATGACTCAACCACTCATGCATCCAAAGTATCTCATTTGTCTGAATATTTTGCACTAAGCTCAGAGTTACACCTTACTCTCTCTAAACAGGATATGAGTGAATGTTATGGCAAATCATATAAAACTTGTCATTCTCTCCTCCCAACAAACACATTTTCTCATCAAACCTGTGAATTCGCCCTATTTCAAGACCTTACTTCCACTGTACACACGTTATGTGATTTCAACTTCATTCCCAATGGCCTTAAACCGCAAGTCATGCAAATCTCAACCCACCAGTTCTTAGTGAGCAATGTCAGTAAAATGTCTGTACAATGTAATGATCACAGCTATGATATAGATGGCTGCCAGTATTGTCAAATCAACATTCCTTGTCACTGTAGCTTATCAGCTCATACATATAAGCTGGCACTCACATCTAGTACTTGTTCATCACAACAAGGTAATGCTACTATCTTGTACCCTTTCAACCTTGCTTTACTGCAACATTTCTTTCATGAAACTGTATTTGCTAACCTATCAGGTGACACATTATATAGTAAGAGCCCAAAAGCAAATATACCTAACATTGTACTGTATAAACATAAGATGTCCAACATCATTGCTTCAGATCACCAAGATCACTTAAGTTTAGCCAAAATGGCACAGGCAGCTAAAACCAAACAAGTTGTGTTCCAGAGTCTAGCACATTCATTGCTTTATGATCAGGAAAATGATCACCCATGGAGTATGTCTTTAGTCTTTAGTCTTGTTTCACTTATTGTTTCACTCATGACCTTCATAGGCGCCATTTGGCTTTTCAGAAAAACGTATATCCTAGCAATGGCTATCCAGTTGTTACAGGACCCAATAAAAGTGGCTACAGAGCAAATACCAGTCTTTGATTATTATGATCATGCCACTGATTCTTCTCATGACACAAATCAACAGACTGATGTAGACAAATATGTCTCTAACTTAGTGATATATAATGCAACTGTTATCTCAGTGATACTTTTCAGTTGCGTTGCAATAAAGATCGCAAAATGGGTCAACAGGGCTGCAGCAAACACAACATTTCTTCTGGAGGTAACAAACGGTAAGGAAAGCCTTGCTTTAGATATAGTAAATCTAGCAAAAGATGCTCACGTATGGCAACTCACACAGCGCGCTCCGCCTACTCTTAAAGTAATTGGGTCAGTGCTACCTCATCTTCAGTTGCATTGGCATGGAACCAACCTTATTAGTGATGCACTTAGTATAGCACCACCATCTAGAGTGAAGATAAGTTTCTTAAAGGCACGATCTTTAAAAAGGATCATTCAGAAAGGCAATTATGAGTCTCAATGTTACATTAGGCAGCTAAATGTAAAAGTTAGTCCTACAGTTAAACAAGATGGTGACCATGACACAAATAAATTGTATCCTGAACTACACAAAATATGTGTTAACGCGTAAATATGTAACAGTTATGGGCATTAAATTTATACGATCAAATGATGACACAAAAACATTTTTTCTGTGTACTTCTTATAGACTTTGTTGAAAGACTGTGTTATATATTGCAAATCTATATATACATGTATTGTTATGTAGCGGCATGAATAAGAGACTTTATTTCAGTGTAGTACATATACCTTGTGTCAGTACTTGTGGGTACTGTGTGAATGTATCATTCTGTATGTGCATTAATGTTTCAATATTGCGAACACATGTAGATGTACAAATGTTATAACTTGAGTGTCTTTCTAGCACCACAGAATTTAACTGAATGCAAGTATTTGTATAATATATTTACTCAATTAGATGTCCATGAATTTATGTTTATAGACATTTCTTACAATTTCTGAAATTGAGGACAATTTCTCACAAGCCATGAGGCAAATGTCAGGAATTAAAATAATGCATAATAATAATATTCTGTAAGAATTTGTAATGTACATATTTCTTGTATTATATGTGTCCACATTATCTTAGTAAGCATATTGGTGTGTATGTTATTGTACATAAACAGGTAATTAGAGTCACTGTGTCAGAAATGATCACAATGCACTCTGATACTTTAATGCTCCAGCTATGCAAACAAGCTAACAAACTAATTACCCACTAAAGTTATTGTCACCCAAATATATAAATTACACCTTTACTCTTTGGTCTATTTAAGTCAAATAACCTATTGTCACTTTGATGCTATAATGTGTGAATACATAGATGGTTCACACCAAGTCAAGTGTCACAGGCCATTGTCCTCTGACCCATTGTCTTACCCACATGGGGTCAGTAATTACCCTATGAAGTGACACCCCAGCTAGACAGCTGGGTGGCATCTTGTAATTGTGAACTAATACCTATTGTAAACGTAAGGGTGCACACCTGCTTCCCTTATAATTACAGATATATATTATATAAGTAAGACATATATATTGCATCCTTTCTTATGTAAATTTATCATTGTCTGCCACTGCCAGTCTCTAGCCATTGGTCAACTACATTGAATCACAGTGTCTAAGCTTGACCTGAGTATGTGTCCAGCCAGCTCATTGGTCCCCACTAGAACAATAAGCTGCTAGTCCACTAGCCTAAGTCTTACTATATAAGTAACAGGTACAGTGGACCTAGGGAGAAAAATACTGACAAGTAGTGAGCTCTGGGTGTCATGCTGAATGTTAGAACCCAGCAGCTGTAGCATAAGTTCACAACTTAATTACAAGATATAGTTACATGATATTTAGTAAACAAAGTGTGACCAATTGAAGGGTCAATGTATATGTGATAGAGTTAAATGAAGAAATGTATTAAAGTTATTGTGAAAACATAATTCGTGGGACACTTAATGTTAAATGGAAGAATAATTCAATATTGGACAATAAACTAACTATTATATTAAAACAAACATTGTGTGTAACTGTTGTCAAACATCCCCGAAATTAGCGATATGATACTTATATTAAGAAAAAAATAAAGGCTTATTTATGGAATTTCCATGTCATGAGAGATAAGGTACCTAATAAAGCTACAAAAAAAAACACAAAATAAGAATTTTCCATAAGTTAAAGAAAAAAGATTCCTTGACTAGCATATTTAAGATATTGTGGTTCATTTCATGATTCTTACACTAGACAGAGGCTACGTGTTTAAAGGTTAAACCCTACTTGTATATGGCCGATTTAGGCAGTGTAGTTAGTCTGATGTTAAAGCCTTGACCTTTATCAATGGGTTTTGTGATGTTAATATCGCATTATTTGGCAAATTATGTCTTGGGAGATTACTAGGAATCAAAAAGAAGGTTAACTTTTCAAAAATAACCTGCCTCCCTCTCTTTATGTTACTATCATACAGTATCTTGTTACTGATGTTTTCTTATTGATATTATGAGTTCATTAAGGAACAAATATGGAAAGTTTTAAAGGAAATTATAAAAAGTTTTAGCAAAGGGGAACATTAAAGTACATTATTCAATACATGTACAATCTCTCACCTATAGTTGCTGTCTTAGTCCAGAAATCTTAGGAGGAATTGAATAGTAACAAAAATGGAATCTGGAAAATAAATTCATCGAATTCTTGAAAAAAGTTACAACGTAGATGACCTGTACAGTGCTAGGACTGAGAGTTATTTCTTCCCCTTTGCGTGTTACAAGCAGATCAAATCTTATTCCCTCATTTGCCTTGCAGATTTCTGTTAAAGAAATAGAATTTGACAGGAAAAAGCCAAAGAACAGCACACACAAAAAGTGATTGTTATGGCAAAAGAAACATGTCTGTTTTAAATCCCAATTGTAATAAGCTATCCCTATGGAACCATAGAACAATCAGATTTTAGACTGAAATAAATGAGTTAATTTTGGATCTATCAGGTGTAACTGTAGAAATAAATTGAATCATAACGTAGCTTTGCATGTGGGAGCTATCCTTACTACATTTTTTCCTCCCGTCATCTTGCAGTAGATTATAACATTTGCATAAGCTTTCTTTAGTACAGAAAACAGTGCACATTTTTTCATTGTCGAATAAATGGCTATTTTTGTTAACGAATAATGTCACCTTTCAGAAGGGATTTATCTGAAGAGTGAGTGGTTTGTTTTTTGCTTGAAAGTTCTACAGATTTGTGGAAAGAATATTTGAGGCACCAGATGATGTCAGCTACAGTGTAATAGGAACCACAAAAGTTTTGGCGTTTTTGGTTACTATGACAAAAATTTGAGTCTCACATTAATGGTCTTTACGGAGACTGAAACACTTTTGTATTGGAATGTCAAATGTATGTTTAATTTTAATTTCTATATAACAGGTACAAGATAAATATACAGACTGTGTTATTGTATTCTCACAAAATTTAAGCTCAATACACATATTGACATGTGTGGAAAAATAATACAGTTGAAGTTTCATTAACCCAAGGTCCAGATTTTGAAATTTTCAGTTAAAAGAAATTTTATGTAGATTATTATATTGTGTATAAAGTAACCAATACTGACCTACCTGAGTTACCGGACTGTTTAAATTCAGATGTTACTACCATTTTGGACATTGACTGTGACGTTAAGGGGATTTTCACACATTATCATTAGAACAGAGCCAGTTGAAAAACTTTGCCAGTCGGACAGGGCACAAGTCAATAAACATAGTATAAAATTGGTAGATATTTTTAATACAATAGTTCAAGTTATGACATCACAATCCATTGTTCTATGAAATTCTAATGTAGTTCTGACACAATATAAAGTGTCACTGGATCATTAAAACTTATATATATCAATATTGCTTTTAAAAAATGGCCAAAATATGATGTAACTGAAGTATGTACAGTTAGCGCTACTAGAGATAACTTGACGACTATCGTATACGTATAACCTGACACTTTTCATTGAAAATCGAAAAAAACGCGAGAAAAAAGTGTACGATTTCTTCAGATTTATGCTTTGTTTCAAACATTTGCTGTGTAAGTTAAACTTTATAGTTTTAGTTAAAATAGCGATATTGATATACGTCTTTAGACATTGATATCAGCAACCCTGTCCCAAAACAATAAATATCGGCAATATCGATAAACAATGTACCCACTAACTGAATCCCTTAGCTTCTGTTATTTTGGTTGTTGAAAGGGCATAAGCATCTTTGTTACACCATATAGCGAGGTCATGACAGTTTTGGAAGACATTCTTGTGTCATAAAATTAATATTAATCTATTTTTAGGCTATTAGCAGTCAAAGATACAATGTACTAGTCTCTATTCATTGAGATCAGTTGTGTGTTACAGTTGATTACACATTCACTTCAAAGACATGTCAGATTGACACTAGTGCAAATTTGTGGACTTAAAACTGCTTTTGTTCCTGACCAAAAAAAAAACAAAAGCAAAACAAAGATAAGAGTTTAAAGGGACTTGACGAACATCTGAATCTCAGATTTTTTTCTGCTAACGTGTAAACACGACAAAGTAGCAATCTTGCAACATTGGATTGCTAATAAACATGTAATTGTGATTGTAGCTTTGTAGTGACTTTTTGTCAGTGCAGTTCATTTGTTTCAATTTATTCCATGGAACATTGCATTAGAGTAAGAAATCTAAAATTCGCCACATATCTGAAATTCGCCACATGTGAAAATACTAATAAAATCAATGAATTGTGGTGACATTTGTTGAATGTATAGGAAATTAAGGCTTTTTGACCTGGAAAATACCAATTATGAGACAAAAACATCATTTTCTTTATAAAATTAACTAACGTTTTAGAGGTGGCGAATTTTAGATTCCTGGCGAATTTTAGATTTCTTACTCTAGTTTTATGTGGGACACTGTCAAAGCCTTCATACAATTGACAGCCAATAATGCAAAAAGGCTGATATAATCACCACAAGGGATGTTACTAAGTCTTTGATACTCATTTTAAAAAGAATTTATTAATTAGTACCTTTTTTGGTTGTATGCCAACTTTGATGTCATATTTGAGCCAAAAGTCACCAAATCTTTTTCATCTCATTTAGTTTTTATCTAAAATTTTTTTTTGTATAAACTTAAGTATTGTCCTTTTTCCATTCAACAACCGATGATCTTGCTTACTGTTTCTCCACTAGCGGATCCAGGGGGGGGTTCAGGGGGTTCAAACCCCCCCCCTTGAAAAATAATGTAAAGGGGTTCAACCCAAAGTACAAAATTATTTCTTGACAGTGGTGTTAAATTTACAGGAAATGCACTCTATTTTTACCAAAAATTAATTTTTTTCCAGGGGGGCATGCCCCCCGACTCCCTTAGTTATAATATGTCTGATGTGAACCCGGCCCACCTTACTCAATGTGAACCCCCATCTTACTCGATGTAAACCCCCACTTTACATAAAAGCTGGATCCGCCCCTGTTCTCTGTCGTTTTGTGTTAGCAGATGTGGTATCTTATCACAGTTTGTCAGACCTCTGGGTGGGTTCAAGTCCCACAATTAACAATGTCCCAATACAGCCTTGGCTGTTGAACAATTTTCCAAATTTGTATAAATGTGCTGGACCAGTCACATTATCTGTTGTATAATTTCATTGAAATTTGTTTCTTTGACTTAATTTCAAAGGGTATCCTTGGTGACAATTTCTTTGTGAAATTGATATTTCTTAACCTAATGTGGATAGAATCTAGTTGAGAAAAACTATGTCAAAGGAAAGGCCTGGATGGCTTGCAGTAATGTCCTGGTATTTATGATGTCATCTGGGGCAATATTTATTGTGACAAAGAGATGATTTTCTCCCTTATTACTACCGAGGGATTCCTGTATTAGAGGAGTGCTGAAGCTCCATTCAAATTTGGAGATAGAATTATTATAGAGGGGAATGAAACAGAAGATCTCGCTAGGAAGAAGCCGGATTGATGTCTTTTGTATAAAAATTCTATTTGATCCAGCTTCATGGTCATATTGGCCCATAAGAATAAGTTGAGCAAAAGTGATAGCAATTGAATATTAAAGGTCAATAATACGGTCACTCAGTACAGTAAACTTTCCATTTATATTAGGGGAGTTCATTAAATAAAATGATATTATTGTTTCAAATTTAAGTCTAAAAACACTATGCTCTACCGCTGACCAGTCCTCAGTTTGATAATGTGCATTACTGATTATGTTTGGATGTTTTCTTATATGCCATTTCATTTGTTTAACATTTTGCTTGTTTGATAATTTTTTGTTGCCTTTTTTAATTTAAAAAGATCAATGTCATAGTATGTTTTGAGCAGGATCCAGTAAAAACTTGTCATGGCAACCAGTTTTATTTGAATATTTAGGTATTCAGATTTTGTTGTGTACAATTTTGTACAATGGGCTCTGAGAGAGATATTTTCCTTCGGGAATGATCTCTCTCAAGACAATAATTTTTCTTACATTTTTTCGGAAGTTTTAATAAAATTTATGATTTTTGAGAATATTTTAAAAAAATTTTACTTTTTGTGAAAACTGAATGAGAATGCCTTGCCTCAAAATTAGCCATTATATATCTTACTTATTGTGTCTGATGACTTCAATTATATCAAACCAGCTCAAATCCCTGGCATCCCTGCTGTATCTGTACAGCAAACGAAGATCAAGGAAGATCAAAAAGACAACCATGAGGCTAACAGGACAGACAGTTTTACATTAACTGTAACTAGAGGCCTCAGTTGTAACTTAAATGCCTTAGTCCGCCCTTGAAACTGAATTAATATTTTGTTTTTTTAAATGAAGGAAGAGATACATGGATAAATGGGGAAACGATATACAGTGGAACTGGGGTATTAGACAGTTGACATGCTTTTGTGTTGAAAGATTTATTTATTTGGGGTTTTTACGTCACTTTCAACACTGTACAGGTCATATCACGACGGGTAGTTGGAAGGGCAGAGGAAACCAGTACATACAGTTCGTTAGGGTTCTATACTGTAAACTGCCGACCAGCGGCAAGCAACTAACAGCTTTCCCACTTGAGGCCTTGCCGGGAATCAAACCCCGGCCTCAGAGGTGGGAGGCGAGAGCGTTCCCACTCTGCCACCGTGGCCCCCTTGTGTTGAAAGAAAAAGCCAACCAAATACAAAGGGAAATAATGTAATATTAAATAAGAGACACTGTTTGAATTGTATAGCTACAAAACATGAGCATACTTGTGCAGTCAGGTTGGGTCAAATAGTACTTTGAGTCCAGTGGTGAAGGAGATATTTGGCTAAGTCTAAATATATATATATAGTACAATACAATGCGATTCCCCTACAAATATCAATTGTCTCAATGTATTCGAAAAAACATTCCTATATACTCAGCATTATAGCAATCAAATCAAGAAACAAAGGAAGTGCTGGACACTGAAACTTAACTTAGAAGTTACTTGGGCAAATTTGAGGTATAATATTTTTTTCCATGCCTAGATCTTTTGTACATTATTGTAATGGAGCCTTTATTTATTAAAGTCTGTTTCAGTGGACAGAGATGAAAGAAGGTTATAAGGATGATAAGCACACTGTGTCAATATTATCTGCCTCTGTTTGACCTGATTAATGTTCCTATTAAATGGATGGCCCTGAACAAGATACTTTGAAGGCTGTTGTCATGTCAGAATATTATTAATTAAAGTAGGAAACTGCCTTTGTCATTTGAGTACATATGGAGCTCAAAACAGAAATATGAAAAAGGTTTTGGAAATTTGACACTAAGAAATCTTGTTTTCTAGTTTTAATTCTGGGAAATCAGTTCCCAACTTATATAGTTTGAGGTCATTCAGAATTAAGTTCTGTGTAATTGTGAAAGTCTGTTGAATTCATCAGTGAAGAAAAAAAAACCTTCTGTTTCCTTAACTTGTGGGAAATTATTTTGTGCCTGAGCATTAAGCCTCTGATCTTTCCTGATGAATGCAAAATTACAATTTTTACACACACACACACTCCTCCCCCCCAAAAAAATATATAAGAAAACCTATAATATAAAAAACAATTAGAGGGGCAAAGATATTGTAATCATGTCTGTTTATATGTCTGTGCACATAACTCAAAAACAATATATCGGATCTGGGTCATAGCTTCACACAAGGTGAGGTCTACCTGTGGCTCAGCCCTCCTAAAATATGGTCTGAATCTGGATCAGGTCTCCAGAATTTTTATTGTGTTTTTTCAGGACTATTCTTGTGTGCGAAGGTTTGTGCACCGCTTGTTTGAATTGTGTTTAAAAAGAACAGGAATTCCAACATGCAAAAAGTTTACTAGAGTGAGGAATCTGAAAGTCGCCGCATATCTGAAATTCACCACATTCTGAAATGATAATAAAATAAACAAACTATGGTTAAATTTATTTAAAATATAGTAGATGAAAGATTTCTGAACTAGAAGATGCCATTTTTAAGACAGAGCAGCATTTTCTTCCTAGAATTTTTCAAGATTCTGGGGGTGGTGAATTTTAAATTCCTTACTCTGACATGATACGTTATAAAATTGAAATAACCTCAGCTCTGACCATTTCCATTGAGAATGTTGTCAACTGCTATATTGACAAATAGTGGCTTTTGAGTGATAGATGCAAATCTGTTTTGCTATCCTTTCCATTAATTAGTCTTTTGATACATCTTCCAAGTGTCATATTGGGCATAATGTCGCTTGCTGCAAGGCCATTTAACTGTCCGGATTCAATTTACCTGCATTTACTTTCACTTTCCTTCAATTTACGGTATTAGCAATAGCTTATTGAGTTACTGGTAGTTACTGTTACAGTCAGTGTTAGCATCTTTTGTCCTTTGCATTATAAAATCACTAATTATCATCCAATACAATTTCCACACAGCAAACTGGTAAGATAAGTTACCTCAGAAAGTTGCATTAAGGTAAGCCTGATTTGGATAAGCGAGATTGCATTTAATATTGCCATCTTTATGTTTTTATGTGTTTAAGCCTAAAACTAAGAGCAAATCTCAACCTTTCATAAGGTCCACAGTCATGTATCTACTCTCTGAATACACATAGAGATATTACAAGTATATAATTTTGCATAATATTCCAGTAATTGTTCATTCTTTCAAATCCATGAATTGAAATAACATTATTGATATCAAAATTCAACTTGGCTTTTCATATGAATCAATATTGAAAATTAATAGCATTTCTTGCCTTAAGATGCATCACTTTATAACTAAGCTTAATGCTTAATTTACCAAATATGTCATAGTATTTTGTGTAACATTTAAGTCATCATGACATTCATAAAGCAATTGCAATAAGGCTAAGTACAAATTTTGTCTCAAAATATATCACGCAAGTTAGGAGTTACTGATTTTAATTTTTACTAGTTAAAAACAACCAGAACTTTCTTGAGTTAATTGCTGATGAAAGTCAGTTAAAATGATATTAAAATTTGAACACTTAAAATTGATATTGTGGCTCAGAAGAATTATTGATTGATATTGAAATATCAATGTATGTCACCAGTATCACCAGGTATCCTCCTAAACCGTAAGATGTGTAGGAAGTTGATACTTGGTAGGGACATTGGTTAGGGAGTGTAGGTGTGCAACATCATGGTGTGACCTTGATTTGACCTTTGACCTTGCTGTAGTGACCTTGACCTATAAAATCTTGTCTGGGCTATATCTTGGAAACCGTAAGGTGTAGGAAGTTGATACTTGGTAGGGACATTGGTTAGGGGGTGTAGGTGTGCAACGTCATGGTCTGACCTTGATTTGACCTTTGAGGTTGCCGTAGTGACCTTGATCTATAAAATCTTGTCTGGGCTATATCTCGGTAACCGTAAGGTGTAGGAAGTTGATACTTGGTAGGGACATTGGTTAGGAGGTGTAGGTCTGCAACGTCATGGTGTGACCTTGATTTGACCTTTGACCTTGCTGTAGTGACCTTGAGTTTGAAAATCTTGTCCAGGCTATATATCGGAAATTATAAGGTGCAGAAAGTTGATACTTGGTAGGGACATTGTTTAGTGGGTGTAAGTATGCATCATGGTGTGACCTTTAACTTTGGCTCTTCCAAAATGTGTCCACCTGTCATATTTGAGACATGTTTCTCTTATGACAAAGATATAGCGATTGGTGGAACTAATTATTATTTTTACTTTTTACATAATTGTGCTATTTGCATTGACAGCTATTCTCTAGTTTCTAAATTTTACAGCTTCATAATTTTTAATTTACTGATTAATGCTGTCATCTTGCTGTTGAATTGTCTTGTTTTAATACTTTATCTTTACATACATTTTCTTTCACTTAGACATTATTTTCTGTACTTAAGCATTATTTGGACCTTTATATATCTGACACTGCTCTGAAAGTATCCTGACCTTTGTACTGTTTCACTCTCTTTGTACTTTTCATATCTCATGATATTGAAAACTATTTCCCCAGGCTGTGGGGTATGGGATGCTATTTTATTTTAAACTGGACCTGTATTCACAAAGATTCTTAGAATTTTTCTTAGAATTACACTTAAGTCTAAGAAAAATACTTTGTTAAGAATTTTCTTATTCTTACAATAAAAACCTATTCACAAAACAATCTTAGTTAAGAATAATTCTAAGAATAGAAGTAAAAAGAAATGTGTGCACAGGTTAAACTAAGTGTAATTCAAAGAAAAATTCTAAGAATCTTTGTGAATATAGGCCCAGAAGTGACTTTCTGTATTTGGATGCAATTCTAATATCAAGAATAAGAGTTTTGTGCATATAGCAATTTCATATTCTTAGAATAAGAATCTTTGTGAATAGGAAAATTTCCTATTCTTAGAATTTTTCTAAGAAAAATGACAATTCTAAGAAAAATTCTAAGAATAAGAATCTTTGTGAATACAGGCCCTGGTCAATAAACAGTTATTGCTTGTTTTTTTGGAAACAATGAATTGGTTTTGGAAAAATGGAAGCAAGCTACAAAGTCTCTAGCTTCTATAATTATAATTTAAAACAGCATTGTTTTTAGAGATACATGTATATTCTATTTGACAAAGATTACTCACTGGCACAATACCAAAGACTTTCTCCAAGGACACTGAAGAAAAACTATGAGTAAATACAAGACTAGTTGATATGCAGGTGACATGGGTTGGGTTTGTCATTTATAATTGATAGATAGGGAAATGGTATTAAGTCACTATCTTGTCTCTCACACTGACATTTTACAGTGTTGGTCATGTCTTCTGCAGTAGGTAGTGACAACAGCAAACATCAGAGGTTATAAGGCTTTACTTGCTAGTCAGTTAGTTAGTTAGTTAGTTTGAACACCTTGGTGTCATACTGCACCAATAAATGAATATATTAGAGTAAGAAATGTAAAATTCGCCACATATCAGAAATTCGCCACATGTGAAAATACTAATAAAATAATGAATTGTGGTGAGATTTGTTGAATGTATAGTAAATTAAGGCTTTTTGAACTGAAAAATACCAATTTTGAGACAAAAACATCATTTTCTTCATAAATTTAACTAAGGTTTTAGAGGTGGCGAATTTTAGATTCCTGGCGAATTTTAGATTTCTTTCTCTAAATGGGTAATTTATAAAATAGGAAAACTTCCCGAATGACATATACAGAAAAAATATATCACGAATGAAGATAACAATATTATACGAGTGCGTAGCACGAGTATTATATTGTTAATCTTCATGAGTGATATATTTTTTCTGTATATGTCTGATGAGGGGTGTTTTACTTTTATTATCCACCATTTTGTACGATTTATGGGTGAAATAATACGAATATTTAATCAGAGAATGTGAATAGGCTGTCAAAAACCACAGGCACCAGTGAAAGGTCAAAGTTGGGGTTTTACGTCCCGTTCAACAGCCAGACAGGCACTAGTGAATATAAAAAGTTAAAACTTTAACTTGCAATAGGGCCTTCATTTCTGCATGGATTTTTATGCAACTCACACGATCAGAAGCGCTGTAAAATGACCTTTCTAATGATATATTATACATATCTATAGGTAGCATAGTTTCCGAGATATTGTTGGAAAACCGGAAGTTATTAACGCTTATAATCCATGGTACCAGGGCGGCGGTGTATACAAAAAAAATACATCCCGCTCCGTATATCCCCATATACGGGTCAAATACGTTGCGTGGCGGATAATAAATAAACAAGGATGACCAAAAATACAACTAAAACAAATGACTGGATATACAGATTAAAAACAAAAATATGTTAAGTCATATTTAAAAAGAATCTATACATAAAAATAATGCTAAAATAAGACCATAATAAGCAACTGAATTATACCAACAACAAACTGTATACAAACAAATACAATACAACAGATGCAAAGTATTCATACAATAGAATTCTAAATTGGAGTAGAATATACAAATAACAAACTGTATAGAAACAAATACAATGAAACAGATACAAAGCATCAATAGAGCAGAATTCTAAAAAAGAGTAGAATATACAAATGAAACAAAACATAAAATATACATTTATTGTGTGCAATCTAGTCTAGCCCAGTATTGTATTGTGATGTTCAAACTTCCCCCATTTTTTCACCTCTTATGACATGCTGGAGAACATGGTGGGCCATTCTACTTCCCACAGGGGGGTGTAATGCTTGACATGCATCACATTAGTAATAAGAAAGCAGCCACGGAATAGTGAACCTCACCAGGGGAGATTTTTTTGAAAATTCCAAGATTTATTTCACATCAAGACTGTAATCCAGTTCTTCTTTGGCAGGCCCTTAGACCACACAAAAAACTTTGTGAAGATCGGAAGAAATGTCAATCCGAAAGTTAATCTAACATCATTGAAAATACATTGAAATTGGGACTTTTGCAAATTCAGGATATTTTGGTATCCAAAATGTAATCTGTATGTTTCACGAAATCTATTCATTTCCTTCCTATGGTCAGACCCTACCCACATAAAAAGTTTCAGAACTATCCATTCATATTTTGAAATCACCATACAGACAGACAAGTGAATGCACCCAATAACATAACATCGTGTTAGAGTCACCAGTATTTCACTTCTCATGTAGTTGTGTTGTAGATTATAGCTAAAACTGCAATTAACCCTTTCGCTACTAAAGGATCATTATTCTGGGGGACTGTAGCCACATGACGTCATATCATGTCAGAAACGCCAATAAAGTAAAACATTAACTCACTACCTTATACACTTCATTTGCGGTATTTTTCGGCATATTTCATTAGAAATTGATGAAAGTCGAATGGGAAAACTCCAGGGAATTCCCCAAATAAATATAACCACGAGTAAACAATATGCAGCTACATGCGATAAATACGGCAATATATACAAAAACCAGTTAAAATAGGTGAAAATGTTAAAATATTTGAAAATATAGCATAACTTACATATATTTTACTTAAGCAATCGTTTTAATACTGATGAACCAAAGAAAACGTATTGCAGCATACTGAAGGGAAAGAAGAAATCCATATTATTGCTGTCGACCCTGTGTCGACAGACATGGTACCTTGTAATACCCATTAGCGTCGACTGCCAGTCGTCATAGATGGTAGCGAAAGGGTTAATAATAAAGAACTGCATGGTTATTGAGAATGTGAAAAAAGTTATTTCTATGGCTGATATTTTAAGAAAATAATTGAAAAAAAGTTTAACTTTATGAGTTAAAACTGGCATTTCTTAACCTTAAAATCTTTCAACAATACATTTCCTGTTATAATTTATGACTGATGCATGTAGGCAGTTATGTTTTCATTATATCAGTGACAAGCAAGTGTAATATTGAATTAAAATTGAAATCTCTGCCCAAGATTTTTTTTCGGTATTCGGTAGGACCGTAACGGGCGCGTAATTTTAACAACAATTAAAATTGATGGAAAATACCAAATAATCTGGGTTTTTAGTCGTACTTTTTCTATCATTACTGCTTTCCATGATATACCTTTAGTTATTTATCCTTTTTATATTGTTTTGAATGCTTTTAACTGTATAACAGTTGTCCTAGTTCATATCGCGGGTATTATCGCCCACTACCGGGAGTTACTCGGTTTGTTTGGTTGTGTTTTATATTTTCTGAATATTCTGCTAGTGGATATTACGGGCATTACTGTCCTTTACCGGGATCTACTCAGTCATTTTTGGTTGTGGTTTGTACTTTTTTGTCCTTAATGTTTTTGCTGTCAATTTTTGCATGTTTCCATTTCGTCTGTGGTTTGTAATTCCTTATGATGCGGACTGTTACACTGAGTCTCCTTCTTTGTATTGTTGGCCTCTTTGTACATTACCATAAGAGTCAAAACAGAATTCAGACTAGGTGCGATGTCGGCCTGCATGGACGTAAATATGATGGACCCACTACCAAATCCATTTTGTTCATTTATGTCAGGACACATAGAGTCACTTTTTGTGAAAAGGCATCTTTCAGGCAGCTTGCTCTGGTTCTATTGTCGGGTGATGTTGCTCTAAATCCTGGGCCATTGAAGTTTGGGTTTGCTAACTGCCGGTCCATTAGGAATAAAGGTCCAATTCTCTGTGATGAAATCCAAACTGGAAATTTTGATGTTTTTGGTCTCACCGAGACCCATATCAAAGCTCTAGACACACCCTCATTTTTAAATGAGTTAACACCTGAAGATTTTTCCCTTGTTCACACCAATAGAGAAAACAAACGTTGTGGCGGTGTTGGCTTTTTTATTAAATCTGCTCTTGATTTTAAAACCATTCATTCCCCTGAGTTGTCCTCCTTTGAAAATCACACTGTCTGTCTCACTCTTGATGGGCGTCGCTTGTTTCTTGGGGTCATTTACCGGCCCCCTGCCTCATCTGTAGTAAAATTTTTTGAAGATTTTCTGTCATATGTGGGTTTTTTGTCTTCCTTATCCCCCTCCTTTGTCATTTGTGGTGATTTTAATCTTCATGTCGACATTATGTCTCCAACAGTCTCTGAATTTAAATCAGTCATGGATTCTTGCTGTCTGTCCCAATACATTGATTTTCCTACTCACCTTCATGGTCATACCTTAGATTTGTTGATGGCTCCATCTGAGTTCTCTGCAATTTCTGATGTGAAAGGGTCAGGCTTCATCAGTGATCACAAAATTATCTCTTGTGTGGTTGACTTTCCATCTTTGGATACACCAATTCAGAAAGTTGTTACCTTCCGTCAGTACCATAAATTGAACATTGATAAATTCAGAAGTGACCTCCTGACTATTCCGTTTGTTTGCTCACCATCTGATGACATAGATTTATTGCATGAACAGTACATGTCTGGTTTGTCTAGCCTTCTAGATATTCATGCACCAGTGAAGACTAAACAGCTCATCAAACCAGCCCCAAGCTGGATAACTGATGAGTATAGAGCTGCCAAGTGCATGAGAAGGCAGTTTGACGGTGCCTGGAGAAGAGACAAATCCCCTGAAAATCGTTCCCGTCTTCGATGACAGATAAATAGATGTAACCACATCCTAAATAGAAACAAGGGGTGTTTCTATCGTGATCTAGTCAGTGAAAATTGCGGCGATAGCAAGAGGTTATGGCATGCACTAAACAGAACATTGAGTCGGTCAAATTCTACTGTCCTCCCATCGTTTGATGATGAAAAGTCTTTAGCAAACAGATTTGGTTCGTTTTTCATTGATAAAATTAAAAAGATTCGAGACACCTTTAAATACACCCGATCTCAGGTTCTTCATCCAGACAAGGAGCCGCCGACTTTCTGTTCCTTTCAAGCTGTCACTGGGACTGAAGTCCTTAAGTTTATCAAGGAATCCCCTTCTAAAACTTGCTCCCTTGATCCATGCCCCACTCACATTGTGAAACAATATATTGACATTCTTCTCCCTTCATTGACTAAACTAGTTAACTTGTCCCTCAAAAACGACATTTTCCCTAATCCTTTCAAACAGGCTATTGTCACTCCCCTCCTCAAAAAGTCCACCCTTTCAAAAGAGGATTTGAAGAGCTACCGACCAGTGTCTGGTCTTAGCTTCTTGTCAAAATTGGTCGAGCGAATTGTGGCTGCCGAAATTAGATCTCACATGGATTCTCATGATCTTGGTAATACTTTCCAGTCAGCCTACAAGGTAGGGCACTCGACAGAAACTGCCTTGCTGTGCATCAAAAATGAGATTCACTTATCTCTGTCCAAGGGCATGCCTACAGCACTAGTGCTACTCGACCTGTCTGCGGCATTTGATACTATCGATCATGACACACTCCTATCCTGTCTGTCGTCTAGAGTTGGTTTTGCTGGATCGGCATTAAAATGGTTTAGATCCTATCTCCAGGATCGTTTTCAGTCAGTCAAGATTGGTTCTAGTCTTTCGAATTTGTTCAAATTGAAGTTTGGAGTCCCCCAAGGTTCTGTCTTAGGTCCCCTTCTGTTTTCCCTCTACACAACTCCTCTGAGTCAAGTCATCAGAAAATATACCGGAGTCTGTTACCACTTCTATGCGGACGACACTCAGTTGTTCATTCACTTATCCCCTGATGATAGTCTCAAGTCTTTTGACCGTCTTAAATCCTGTTTGAATGATATTCAGGTCTGGATGTCTGAAAACAAACTCAAGCTAAATCCTGATAAAACAGAATTCATAGTCTTCGGTGCCAAAGACAGACACAAATGGCTCAGTGACTCACTACCTGTCAATATCCTGGGTAATTGTCTCTCTCCCGCAGATGTTGTACGCAATCTGGGCGTTCTGTTTGATGCAAAGTTTTGTTTCACCAATCACGTAAATTCTGTTATCAAATCCTGCTCAAATTCAGCCTCAGGGACCTTTATCGTATCAGGAGGTTTCTTTCTGTGGATACATCAGTGGTGATTGCAAATGCTCTGGTCAGTAGTCGTTTGGATTATTGCAACTCTCTTTTTCGCAGTTTGTCATCCCGAAATGCTACAAGGCTCCAATATGTTCAAAATGCGCTTGCACGGTTTGTCACTGGTGCTTCTAAGTACACTCACATTACATCCACCCTTAGGACACTCCATTGGCTACCCGTTAGACAACGTATTATCTTCAAAACCCTAGTTTTGGTCTATAAGTACCTCACCACTGGCCAGCCTAAGTATTTTGCACCATATCTCCCCTTGTACAAATCTGCCGTGAATACAAGACATTCCAATCCCAAAAATTTGTTCCTTCTGGTTCTCTCTTACTGTCCTTCCATCCATAAATCAAAGGTCCATTTTAACAATAGTTTCTCATATGATGCGCCTAAGTTATGGAATGATCTTCCATATGATATACGCAGTGCTCCAAATCTCTCCAGTTTCAAAAGTCGACTCAAAACCTACCTATTTCAGAAATCATTCCCACCATAGGTTCTTACTACCGAACACCGGACCGCCTCCCTGGCAACGACTCGGAACATGTCTAATGTCTCATGATTTATGCCTTACGGATTGGATGGTGTGCCTTAGAATCCGTTGATACGGAGATTAAGCACCTGGACAACTGATTGAACTGATTGATTGAAGATTTAAACAAGTTCAAGCCCCTGTGTGACCTAATTTAATACTGGGATTTGGGAAAATTTTTCAGAAAGGAAATATAGTAGAACATCTATTATCTGACATTCTATTATCCAAATTTTCAGTTATCCAACCCCAAACCCACTCTCCCAACTCCATTTAAACCTGTTGTTTTAGTCCTTCTATTATCTGACCTACATGTAATTGTTATTTCCCCAAGAGGGTCACTGATAACAGAGGTTTTAATTATATTATAAAAGTTGTAATAAGAAATAGATTGAGAAGTAAATGTCCTACTGACTTTCAAAAAAAATTGTCCACTTTGGCTCATGTAACAGATTTTTTTCTTGCAAAATCAGGTTAAGTTGAGACAGTAGTGTCACTTGGTTGACACCATTGTGTCTTTGAAAGAAATTAACTTACCGATAAGTTCTTGACTGAATAAAATTAAAGAAAATTATACCTGTAACAGAAGATTTTCAGAAGTAATGACTTCTCATTTATATTTACAGAAGAAAATTAATTAAATTACGGCAGCTATTGACCATACGTAAAGGAAACTATTCATAGATATAAGGTTACTGTGTGACAGCAAGAATGCTATGAAAATCTGAAGGACTTTGACTTTACGTTACATGTGTGCTAAATGTTTTACATTTCATTTACATGTCGTGTATTTCTTAATAGTAGGTATTTAAAGTGTAAAAGATCACAAAATTGATCTAATGTTACATTATATATATATTTCATTTAATTAATTGATACTAATTAACATCTACTATTTCACTCCAAAGGTAAACAAATAATAAAGTGTTAATACATAAGATACTAAGAAGTGACACTATATTAAATACAAACAGGCGTTAAATTAATTAAAAATATGATAAAATATCCAGGAAAACAGCTTAATGATTAAAATATTCATGATTAAAATAGAAAGAACTCGGGTTAACTACAACAACATAATTTATGCTGCCTTCCTTATTCTAGATTCTCAAGATCCTACTCGGGGAGGTATTGACGTAATACTGACCTAGTGCATTAAAGTTTTTTGATGTGTAATCCTGCTGACAGGTAACAGGAAGTTCTCTGTCTTTTGACAAGGACAGCAATTTGTGACAGCACTGCAATGACAGTCATTTTTAATATTAATAACTTGTTTTGTTGTTTTTTTTTTCTTCATTGTTTTTTGTTGTTTTTTTTCCTCAAACTATTCACATTGACTCAGAACAATAGTTAATCCAATGACTGTATGACACTGTACTTGCCTGGAAGATAAATGCATCTATCCAGGGAATGCCTTAAGAAGCATGTACATACTTATCTGGTCATTAAGACAGGTGGATCAAAAGTAGATTGCAATAACTGCACAGCAATCAGTAAAAGTAGAAAATTTTCCAAATAGAAATTGTAATGCTGCTAGTGCCCAGACAGTCTGAGATCTATGAGGTCATAATGGACACAGTAGATCAGAGGTAATCAGTTAAAATTATATGGGTTCATAAAAAAATGGTTATATAAATATAGATGTACAATGTAATATTTCTTAAGAGGATCTGAATATAAATATACCACTTTTTTATGTTAAAGATATGTTATAAGTACGTCAAGGATGCATTTGAAGTATGTCAATAGAATGTCAGAATATAATGTGTAAGTTTTAAAAAACAGCAATATTTTGTACATTTTGTCTTTCTTAGTTAAGACATAATTGCAAATTTTCAAATTTCTTCATGTGTGTTAACTATTTATGAAAGAAATAGAAACTGTAGGTATTAAAAATTACTAAAGATTTTGAATTCTATTTTAACCTTTACAAATTAATGCCCTAAATGCCCTTGAGTGCTGTGAGATGTAAGAAATCTTGAGTAGGAAGGTTTGGAGTAAAAATGAGCTTGTTTCCTGCCAGTCTGTTTGAATGACATTTCCCTGACATGTTTCATCTAGTCAAGGACTGGGCAGGGAGATCCACTGTTTCCACAATAAAGACAGATGATTAAGTTATAACTGAAGGATGCAGAAATTTGATTGAAACAACTGTGAAGTTTGTGAGATGGCTTTGGTTTTTACCTCTTTGTAATTTTAAGCTCTTTAACTTGAATCTTGTTCTTACAATTAATTTTTAAAGGCCAAATGATACTTCTACTCATCCCAAACAGTCACCAAGGATTACATGAGATTTGATACACAAAACCCTTTATCCATTCTTTGGCGATCAGTTCAAGATCACAGGTTGATTATTTATAGCAAGATTAAAAACTGTTACAATGAATTTCAGCTGGGATTATTTTTTTAATTTCAAACATAATATAGAAATTTCTTTTCAGGGGATTCTTGAAAGCAATTAAAATGATAAGGTAAAATTATTAAGGTCAAAATTAGAATGGGATTCAGTGGTAATGGTAAAATACAGAATAGAAGCATTTAAAGTCAGTTGCCGAAAAGAACACCCCCAAAAAAGATATTGCCCCCCCCCCCCCCCCCCCCCCCGAGGCCTTACTAATTTTTACCAAAAATAAGAATATGGGCAAAATGAGTATGCTTCTTTTTATCAATAATAAGAACATTCTAAAAAATTTTATTAGTGCAAAATTATGTGGTACGTGACATTACCTATTACAAGCATTTCTTTGTTTTAGTATTTCTTGCATATTCAGTTAAAAAACAATATGAGTGTATTAATATGTTGGACTCATCAAAGTTTTATTACTGCAAAATTGTATTTTATTATGCTTTCATGTAAAGTTTAGCAAAAAATACTTCAGAGATATTTATTTAAACATATTTTATTAGCAATCGGACTTCAGAGATATTAAGAAAAAGCACCACAATTTTGATATTGTAACTTGTAATAATAAATGATATTATCACGTTATGTTCCATCTCTAAAATCCATACCTACACTCATGAAAACAACACCACACTTAAATGAATAATAGAATGAATTACCTCTTTTAGATAACCATTTTGAAGGCTGCTAATACCCCTTTCACACTACAGGCGGTATGTCTGACAGTAACAAGCGTTCCTCAGCGGCAGACCGGTCTCCCAGGTCGCCCATTTCGCCCATGTTTTTCACACCACAGGCAGACGGCCACTGATTGGACATGTGTTTTTAACTGTCAATAAAAGTAGGATGACAGTACTACAAATGTTGGCCACCGAGAAGCAACCTCCATTAACCTCAACTCACCTTCGGTATCCATTGGACGAACATGTTGCGAAACGATCAATACCTGCACTCACCTTATGTGCCTTGTTATACCAAAGGACAACCGAGTCACAACCTTATATACACCGTGGACCACAACTTCAGTTACCGTAATAAGAAATTCACAGGCTAAAGCACAGAATCATCTGTGCATGCTCACGGTCCTGAAAGCAGAAATTTTAAACTTTCCAGACTTTTGCGGGACGTGTAAGGATTGGTACGGTGGGCCACTGACTCACAAGTTAGCAGACGGATGTCAGGCGGTGATCCAAGGACAGGGACGTTTTACCAAACACGGGTTACCACCTGCAGTGTGAAAGGGATATAAAGTATAAGCTAGTATTTGCATTAAAATAATAATTTCCTTTTACAGCTTACTTCAGATCTCTCTCTACATACCATTTTATGTTGTGAAAAATCAGTAAAAAATACTAAAATCATCCAGTGCATTAGAATCCAAAAAGGGTGAGATAAATGGAATAATTTTTTTTTAATTTTGAAAATTAAAATGAGTGGAACATTATATTCAAACTTTATACTAATGGAGTCACAATGTGAAAGTTAGAAGACTACATCATGTGTAGATTTTACAAGAATGACTTGTGGTTTCTGGATCTTGATTTTAAGCAGGTCTTGTGGATAGAGAGATTGTACAAGAGTTAGTATAAAACCATTGGCCCATTAGGGTGTGCACTCACCAAAACAATCCAATAAATATCTTCAGATATAGAGGTGTCTAGGCTGGAGAGATTTTTTTTTCTCAAAATTGAATTATTAAGAAGAAGACTTGGACGTTTTAGTTTAAGTGTTCTATGGTAAGTGCTACCAGTTCAAATAAACATGAAGAACTGTTTTGGATCTTGATGTTCTGTTCCTGGGATACCTTAATAAGGCATATTCTTTCAGTTCCAACTTTATGTAATTCATCACATCATCTTGCAACATATTGTTCTCAGTGTGTACAGCATTTACCATTGTTTCCTTTAATCTTATTTTTGACTTAAAATGAAGCATAATTAGTTAAAAGTCCAAAGAGTGCTGCAATAAATGTGTTTTAGAAGACAGAAAATATCTTACATTGACATTTTGGACAAGGATTTATCACAGACTGGGACCAAATTGGACTGCAAGGACACATTAAATTTTTTTTCCAAATGTTATTTCCGTGGAGGATATTTTAGAAATTACTTTTCATTGTATGTAGCTTGACTGCGCAACATTCATTTCAGTTTTTTTCAAATCACTATGACTGCACTGACTTGATCAGGTGTCGTAAAATAGCAGTAATGTTAAATAAGGCTTTTTGGTTGGCCAGGATTTTCCAATGATAAATCTACTCAAGTTTGCAAATGGGATAAAATTGATGAGGGAAAGACTCAAAACAGATTTGCTTCCCAATAACAGTGGATTAAATCAAATAGACTAAGTTTTCTTGTGTTTCCTGAAACAAGAACAAAATATAAAACAGAAACAAAAATTTAATTTCACTATAAATTGACAATTTTCTAACATAAGTGATCTTGTCTCCAGTATTAGTTTACCAGTATTATTATAGTTTCAATGTTGACATTGAACAATGCCTTTGAACAGAATTGATTATTATCACAAAGTAACTTTGTGGACAATAGATTAACATCTATATTAAAGGAGCTTTTACCCATTTTTTCTCTGAGCTTCTGTTAAAGCAGTTTTCAGGTTTATTTTGTGGAGTAGGATTCTTGGTCGTTTTTGAAACACATTATTTTTAATTTATTGAATTAACTACATTGAAAGAAATATCCAAATATTAGCCTCCAACAATACGTGAATACTGAGAAATAAATGAAAATGTCTGTATATTTACAAACTACTACCAGTCATCGTGGCCAACGAGAAAGTAGGGCGATTGGTCAGAAGTTATCACGTGACGACAACTACCAGTATATCCGGTGGCTAACAAGAACGATCTTTTTTTCTAAGACGTTGGCCCCGGGTGTGGCAACCCGAGAACAGCATTAAGTCCCACATGGTAAGCTTGTAGCTTATAAAAGCTACATTTAAGTAATTAAAATTTACAAATTAACTACATTGAAACCTGTACTGGCAACTTTTACTCTGGCATTTATTAGTTGCAGATCTGTTGGACATGGAATGTTTTCTGATAAACTTCATACACTGAAACAAAATAATCAAAATTTGTGCCAAGTTTGGATAAATGGAAGATCAAATATCCAGTGTAGTCACAAAAGTCACACAAATGTATAAAGAATTTACCATAAGTCAAGGAAATAGTAGGTGCTTTCCTCGCCTGCAAATTTCACACAGACTATGACAAATTGCACATTTTTCACTTAATGTTCTATTATCACTGGTAATGGTTAGCAATGTCCTCAGTTCTTATTCTTGTCTTTGCCCATAGTAGATACACTGTAAAGAGAATGTGTAATCGGAATGCAATCACAAACATCCATTCCAATTGCTTCATTTTAGCAAAAGCCTCCAACTTAAACACCATCTTCCATGAGCTGGGTCCCTGAAAGAATTGTGACCCTTAAAGTGGAGGAGATTGAATTTAAAACAACTACTAATGCTTAAACAGTTCACAAACTTATTTATTTGCACTTAAAAGTTGAATTTTTAGTTCACTGCAATGCTAAAACGTGTACAAGATTATACAAATATTGAAATAAGAACATAATTGACGTATGAGAATAAAGGAAAATGACTGGAAAAGATGAACTGTAGTCCCAGTTGGGAGGAGAAAGATATTGATGCAGATTTAGCCTTGCTGGTGTTAGGGTCAAAGTTGTAAATGAATGATGGTAATCCTCTCTGTGAAGGTTAATTTCCTTTTCTGAAAATAGGGAGCATATCTGGATCAAATGGAATCAACTGTGAGCATATCCATAAGTCTTCTTGTTGTTTTATTAGTCGAATCTTTGATTCGAGTTATGTACTGAGTTGCGGCCTCGATTTTAAATTGGCCGTTTAAGCCCTTAAATATCAAATTCTGCATAATATTTCTTCGCATATCTGTACATTAAGGTGTATATTATACACTCTGCCATTTTGAAGATTTTTAGAGCTTTTATTAAGTTATATTTTATGAAGTAAAAAGCATGTCTGGCACTACGTCTGGCTTTCTATAAGGTCCCGTATGTCCTAGAAACTATTGTGTTACCCATTGTAGTGGTCTACTCGAACGAGTCTTTTTTAACGGTTTCGTCTGCTGGTTTCTAGACGTGAATCTTCAATTAATTTATTTGTCTGCTGGTTTATTACGCAGTCACTGTTAATGTAAAATTGTTGTCTGGGCATCTACCCATTTGTCAAACAAATAAACCGCAAAGAAATTAATGAATGAAGTGACGTCACGGTAGTACTATACATTTTTCGTTTAGCCAATCAAAATCGAGGAAACCTCTGGCAGCGACAATGAAAATATTCAAACTCCGTAGTTTTACATTCAACCACTCGAAGGCGCTTCTGCATGTCCTAGAAGTTATCACGTCATAAAAAACAGCATAATCTATGGTGCCCTATTTTCGCTCATTGTGGCTATTCGTAATATTGAAGAAACAACACACGAATATTTTATTTAAATACTTACAATTTGCTTCTGTAAAATATCCATATACAGTACTACGTATATATCCACGCTTCATAATTGAAATATGTCTTCTCATTTCAAAATCAACTTACAAACTGCAAGTCCGTAAACAGGAAATATGCTGGTAGTTTTCATCTTAAACCAGCCTTGTATAATATTGTCACGAAACCCCACAAAGAACTGCCGTGACTGTGTATATTTGCTCATTAATATTAATGAGGCAAGTCCGTGAACAGGAAATATGCTGGTAGTTTTCATCTTAAACCAGCCTTGTAAAATATTGTTACGAAACCCCCACAAAGAACTGCCATGACTGCGCATATTTGCTCATTAATATTAATGAGGCAAGTCCGTGGACAGGAAATATGCTGGTAGTTTTCATCTTAAACCAGCTTTGTAAAATATTGTCACGAAACCCCACAAAGAACTGCCGTGACTGCGCATATTTGCTCATTAATATTAATGAGGCAAGTCGGTGAACAGGAAATATGCTGGTAGTTTTCATCTTAAACCAGCCTTGTAAAATATTGTTACGAAACCCCCACAAAGAACTGCCGTGACTGCGCATATTTGCTCATTAATATTAATGAGGCAAGTCCGTGGACAGGAAATATGCTGGTGGTTTTCATCTTAAACCAGCTTTGTAAAACTGCGCATCTACAGACCCTTTATATTTGTAAACAAATTCCCATCTCGCGACACAAATCTGAAAACTTCCCCGGAAGCGGTTTCTAAATGCGGGCGATAATACAGAGTTTACAGATTTCAACACCCAGTGCTGTCCTAAGATTCGACTCTGTGGTTGGGTGAAAGCTAACCACGTCACCCTTGTTTTTAAGTAAAGTTATACATATTACCGGTATATCCTTTGAAGTATTTTATGAAAAATTAGGGCTCAAATTGTAATCAAATGCAAGAGTTAAAATGGTCTTGACTTTTTTTTCTGCAAATAAAAGGTTTAATGAAGAGATGGGTATCTACTGCAATAGCAAGGAGATGAATAATTCAACCTAAGATGAAAAAAAAATGCAATAAAAGATGCAGACTTAGAGACAGTCTTTGGTTTTGTAGACTCTGTCTGAATTTAGATCAGAAAATCACATGTTTTAACCCTCCTATCAATTATTTTTGGATGGGGTAATATTGTCTTCAGTATATATGGAATAAGTTTAACTTGACAATAAACACATAGAGAATTTGTAATCACAGGCCAGAAATTGAACCCAAGATCTGAGAGTTGGGAGGAATGTACTGCATTTATTGGCAGTGTGAACAGAAATCCTGTATTCCGCATTTCATGTAGTTTAGGTAGAAATGACAAAATCCATAAAGAATATTAAGTACTAATTATTGAAAAATCTCATTAGTTTAGGCTGTCTACTTGTTAAAAGTTTGTGCAAACAATAAGGAATATATAAATTTGATGAAATATCTTACATTTTTACTTTATATTCATAGTAAATGAAGTTTATAAACTTCAAAATATATCCGGAAGACAGTTCCTGTTTAAATTATGGCTCGTGGTAGCTGGGGTAAGATTTCACTATATCATTAACAAGTATACAAATCCCAGATTGCCCCGACTACTAGTATTTGTATTGGGGGCAATGTATTTTTTAAAAGGGGAAGGGGGCTTTGTCTCGAGTGTCGGTGTGCATAATTATAGGGAAACTTAAAATTTTAAAAATTGTGGTCTGTTACCTTCAATCTGAAGAAATTATTAATATTATCACATACTTTTATAGATTTTAAGGTATTTCTGATCAAACTGCTATGTTTTTATAACACAGCCCTTGGGGCTGTTGGGGTATTGTTTTCACCCAGGGTGTCTGAATGGGCAGGTGGGCCGTGGGAAAAGTTTGTCCGGGCTACATCTCAGAAACCGTAAGGTGTAGGAAGTTGATACTTGGTAGGGACACTGGTTGGGAGTTGTAGGTGTGCAACGTCATTGTGTGGCCTTGATTTGACCTTGGACTGTGCCGTAGTGACATTGACCTATAAAATCTTGTCCAGGCTGTATCACAGAAATCTGTAAGGTGTAGGAAGTTGATACATGGTAGGGACATTGGTTAGGGGGTGTAGGTGTGCAACGTCATGTTGTGACCTTGATTTGACATTTGACCTTGCCGGAGTGACCTTAAGTTTGACAATCTTGTCCGGACTATATCTCGGAAACTGTAAAGTGTAGGAGGTTGATACTTGGTAGGGACATTGGTTACGGGGTGTAGGTGTGTATTATCATGGTGTGACCTTTAACTTCGGCTCTGCCAAAGTGTGTTCACCTGCCATATTTGAGATATGTTTTTCTTATGACAAAGATATATGGATTGCTGAAACTGATTCTTACAATGTACTTTTACATAATTGTGCTATTTCCATTGACAGCTATACTCCAATTAATAAATTATTATTGATTTGACCTTTAACCTTGCCGTTGTGAACTTGACATTGAAAATCTTGGCTGGGCTATATCAGTAAGGTGTAGGAAGTTGATACTTGGTAGGGACATTGGTTAGGGGGTGTAGGTGTGCAATGTCATGGTGTGACCTTGATTTGACCTTTGACCTTGCCTCAGTGACCTTGACTTATAAAATCTTGTCTGGGCTATATCTCGGAAACCGTAAGTTTGAGGAAGTTGATAGATGGTAGGGACATTGGTTAGGAGTTGTAGGTGTGCAACATGATGGTGTGACCTTGATTTGACCTTAGAGTAGTGACCTTAACCTATAAAATTTTGTCCAGGCTATATCTCGGAAACCATAAGGTGTAGGAAGTTGTTACTTGGTAGGGACATTGGTTGGGGGTTGTAGGTGTGTAACCTTTGATCTTGCCATATTGACATTGAACTTTAAAATTTTGTCCGGGCAGTATCTCTGAAACTGTAAAATATAGGAAGTTGAAAGATGGTAGGGACATTGCTTAGGGGTTGTAGGTGTGCAACATCATGATGTGACCTTGATTTAATCTTGACCTTTGAGCCATTTCTTGGATTCCGTGAGGTGTAGAAGGGTAACACATGGTAGGGACATTAGTTAGGGGGTGCAGGTGTACATTATGGTGTGACCTTTAACTTTGGCTCTGCCAAAGTGTGTTCACCTGCCATATTTGAGACATCTTTCTCTTATGACAAAGATATCTGGATTGCTGCAACTTATAATTGTATGTACTCTTATATAATTGTGCTCTTTCCATTGACAGCTATTTTCCAATTGATAAATTTTACAGCTTCATAATTTTTACTTTGCTAATTAATGCTGTCATCTTGCAATTGAATTGTGTTGTTTTTAGTACTTTATGTTTACATACATTTTCTTTCTCTAACACATTATGTTCTCTACTTAAACATTATTTGGACCTTTATGTAACTGGCACTGCTCTGAAAGTTTCCTGATTCACTACTTCTGTATCTCATGGTGTTGAAAATTATTTCCTCAGACTATAATAATAATAATAATAGGATTTATAGAGTGCAAAATTGATCCAAATCCTCTAATGCGCTTAAGTCCAAGAAGGGAGAGTCGAGGGACAGACATCTGAAAAAGATTATGGGGTACGGACATCTCTAATCCTATTTCAACTTTTGTCTTTTTGTGTGTATGTTTTCCAGAGTGCAGTAAGTCCTGCATGACTGGCTATTTCATCAAGACCAACTGTACACAGACAGCCAACACCCAGTGTCAGGGTATGCACTCATAATTTATTAAGCGTCCCGCAAGGGACGCTTGTTTGTGTATGGGAGAGCATCTGGCTCCGCCGGCTCCGCATTTTGTTTTCCTTATAACTCTGTAACCGTTAGGCGGATTCTTTTCAAATTTGGCAGGTTTAGGCAGTAGCCTTGGGGAATTTTTTTGAATATGCTGCAGTGACATTTCAACCAATCAGAGAGGTCACATGACCAAAAATGTCTTTTTTCGATGGGGAAGCTTGTCCGGATGATAACTTGAAAGGAATTTTATCAATTCACCTGAAACTTGGCAAATACATTCATTCTATTAAAATCTGGAAATCATTAGATTTTGGCATTGATTGGTTAAGAAATGGCCGAGTAATTAATGATTAATTAATCATTACGAATTTTCCAAATAAGGAAAACACAAAAATGCTTATATCTCGAAAACTGTGCTAGATAGAGCGATTTCGACAAAATTTTTGACCCACAGGGTATCTCTGCGGAGTAGTTTTCCCAATTTTCAAAAAATTTTTGTCTCGCCCAAAATGGCAGCCATTTTGAATTTTCGCAAAAATTGCAAAACACAAAAATGCTTATATCTCGAAAACTGTGCCAGATAGAGCGATTTCGACGAAATTTTTGATCCGCAGGGTATCTCTGCAGAGTAGTTATCCCAATTTTGAAAAAATTTTTGTCTCGCCAAAAATGGCGGCCATTTTGAATTTTCGAATTTTTCGCAAAAATTGCAAAACATAAAAATGCTTATATCTCGAAAACCGTGCTAGATAGAGCTATTTCGACGAAATTTTTGACCCACAGGGTATATCTGCAGAGTAGCCATGCCAATTTTCAAACAAAAAATTTCTCGCAAAAAATGGCGGCCATTTTGAATTTTCGAATTTTTCGCAAAATTGCAAAACACAAAAATGCTTATATCTCGAAAACCGTGCTAGATAGAGCGATTTCGACGAAATTTTTGACCCACAGGGTATCTCTGCAGAGTAGCCATGCCAAATATCAAAAAAATTTTATCTTGCCAAAAATGGCGGCCATTTTGAATTTTCGAATTTTTGCGCAAAAATTGCAAAACACAAAAATGCTAATATTTCGAAAACCGTGCTACATAGAGCGATTTTGACGAAATTTTTTATCTTCAGGGTATCTCTGCAGAGCAGCTATCCCAAAGAGCTTTCACTTGGTGAAGTTTCAGACCCATAGCTAATTGCTCACCTACTCAAAAAGAGTAAATGCGAATTACCTCTAAAAGTATTGCAGATGGCCAATTTTTCTCAAATAACTCATTCACCTACTTTTGGAAGAGCTTTCACATGGTGAAGTTTCAGACCCATAGCCAATTACTCACCTACTCAAAATGAGTAAATGCGAATTATCTCTAAAAGTATTGCAGATAGCCAATTTTTCTCAAATAACTCATTCACCTACTTTTGGGAGAGCTTTCACATGGTGAAGTTTCAGACCCATAGCTAATTATTTACCTACTCAGAATGAGTAAATGCTAATTATCTGTAAAAGTATTGCGGATACCCAATTTTTATCAAATAACTCATTCATCTACTTGTGGGAGAGCTTTCACATGGTGAAGTTTCAGACCCATAGCTAATTACTCACCTACTCAAAATGAGTAAATGCGAATTATCTCTAAAAGTATTGCAGATAGCCAATTTTTCTCAAATAACTCATTCACCTACTTTTGGGAGAGCTTTCACTTGGTGAAGTTTCAGACCCATAGCTAATTACTCACCTACTCAAAATGAGTAAATGCGAATTATCTCTAAAAGTATTGCAGATAGCCAATTTTTCTCAAATAACTCATTCACCTACTTTTGGGAGAGCTTTCACTTGGTGAAGTTTCAGACCCATAGCTAATTACTCACCTACTCAAAATGAGTAAATGCGAATTATCTCTAAAAGTATTGCAGATAGCCAATTTTTGTCAAATTAATCATTCACCTACTTTTGGGAGAGCTTTCACTTGGTGAAGTTTCAGACCCATAGCTAATTACTCACCTACTCAAAATGAGTAAATGCGAATTATCTCTAAAAGTATTGCAGATAGCCAATTTTTCTCAAATAACTCATTCACCTACTTTTGGGAGAGCTTTCACTTGGTGAAGTTTCAGACCCATAGCTAATTACTCACCTACTCAAAATGAGTAAATGCGAATTATCTCTAAAAGTATTGCAGATAGCCAATTTTTCTCAAATAACTCATTCACCTACTTTTGGGGGAGCTTTCACTCGGTGAAGTTTCAGACCCATAGCTAATTACTCACCTACTCAAAATGAGTAAATGCGAATTATCTCTAAAAGTATTGCAGATAGCCAATTTTTCTCAAATAACTCATTCACCTACTTTTGGGAGAGCTTTCACTCTGTGAAGTTTCAGACCCATAGCTAATTACTCACCTACTCAAAATGAGTAAATGCGAATTATCTCTAAAAGTATTGCAGATAGCCAATTTTTCTCAAATTAATCATTCACCTACTTTTGGGAGAGCTTTCAGTTGGTGAAGTTTCAGACCCATAGCTAATTACTCACCTACTCAAAATGAGTAAATGCGAATTATCTCTAAAAGTATTGCGGATACCCAATTTTTATCAAATAACTCATTCATCTACTTGTGGGAGAGCTTTCACATGGTGAAGTTTCAGACCCATAGCTAATTACTCACCTACTCAAAATGAGTAAATGCGAATTATCTCTAAAAGTATTGCAGATAGCCAATTTTTCTCAAATAACTCATTCACCTACTTTTGGGAGAGCTTTCACTTGGTGAAGTTTCAGACCCATAGCTAATTACTCACCTACTCAAAATGAGTAAATGCGAATTATCTCTAAAAGTATTGCAGATAGCCAATTTTTCTCAAATAACTCATTCACCTACTTTTGGGAGAGCTTTCACTTGGTGAAGTTTCAGACCCATAGCTAATTACTCACCTACTCAAAATGAGTAAATGCGAATTATCTCTAAAAGTATTGCAGATAGCCAATTTTTCTCAAATAACTCATTCACCTACTTTTGGGAGAGCTTTCACTTGGTGAAGTTTCAGACCCATAGCTAATTACTCACCTACTCAAAATGAGTAAATGCGAATTATCTCTAAAAGTATTGCAGATAGCCAATTTTTCTCAAATAACTCATTCACCTACTTTTGGCAGAGCTTTCACTTGGTGAAGTTTCAGACCCATAGCTAATTATTCACCTACTCAAAATGAGTAAATGTGAATTATCTCTAAAAGTATTGCAGATAGCCAATTTTTGTCAAATTAATCATTCACCTACTTTTGGGAGAGCTTTCACTTGGTGAAGTTTCAGACCCATAGCTAATTACTCACCTACTCAAAATGAGTAAATGCGAATTATCTCTAAAAGTATTGCAGATAGCCAATTTTTCTCAAATAACTCATTCACCTACTTTTGGGAGAGCTTTCACTTGGTGAAGTTTCAGACCCATAGCTAATTACTCACCTACTCAAAATGAGTAAATGCGAATTATCTCTAAAAGTATTGCAGATAGCCAATTTTTCTCAAATAACTCATTCACCTACTTTTGGGGGAGCTTTCACTCGGTGAAGTTTCAGACCCATAGCTAATTACTCACCTACTCAAAATGAGTAAATGCGAATTATCTCTAAAAGTATTGCAGATAGCCAATTTTTCTCAAATAACTCATTCACCTACTTTTGGGAGAGCTTTCACTCTGTGAAGTTTCAGACCCATAGCTAATTACTCACCTACTCAAAATGAGTAAATGCGAATTATCTCTAAAAGTATTGCAGATAGCCAATTTTTCTCAAATTAATCATTCACCTACTTTTGGGAGAGCTTTCAGTTGGTGAAGTTTCAGACCCATAGCTAATTACTCACCTACTCAAAATGAGTAAATGCGAATTATCTCTAAAAGTATTGCGGATACCCAATTTTTATCAAATAACTCATTCATCTACTTGTGGGAGAGCTTTCACATGGTGAAGTTTCAGACCCATAGCTAATTACTCACCTACTCAAAATGAGTAAATGCGAATTATCTCTAAAAGTATTGCAGATAGCCAATTTTTCTCAAATAACTCATTCACCTACTTTTGGGAGAGCTTTCACTTGGTGAAGTTTCAGACCCATAGCTAATTACTCACCTACTCAAAATGAGTAAATGCGAATTATCTCTAAAAGTATTGCAGATAGCCAATTTTTCTCAAATAACTCATTCACCTACTTTTGGGAGAGCTTTCACTTGGTGAAGTTTCAGACCCATAGCTAATTACTCACCTACTCAAAATGAGTAAATGCGAATTATCTCTAAAAGTATTGCAGATAGCCAATTTTTCTCAAATAACTCATTCACCTACTTTTGGGAGAGCTTTCACTTGGTGAAGTTTCAGACCCATAGCTAATTACTCACCTACTCAAAATGAGTAAATGCGAATTATCTCTAAAAGTATTGCAGATAGCCAATTTTTGTCAAATTAATCATTCACCTACTTTTGGGAGAGCTTTCACTTGGTGAAGTTTCAGACCCATAGCTAATTACTCACCTACTCAAAATGAGTAAATGCGAATTATCTCTAAAAGTATTGCAGATAGCCAATTTTTCTCAAATAACTCATTCACCTACTTTTGGGAGAGCTTTCACTTGGTGAAGTTTCAGACCCATAGCTAATTACTCACCTACTCAAAATGAGTAAATGCGAATTATCTCTAAAAGTATTGCAGATAGCCAATTTTTCTCAAATAACTCATTCACCTACTTTTGGGGGAGCTTTCACTCGGTGAAGTTTCAGACCCATAGCTAATTACTCACCTACTCAAAATGAGTAAATGCGAATTATCTCTAAAAGTATTGCAGATAGCCAATTTTTCTCAAATAACTCATTCACCTACTTTTGGGAGAGCTTTCACTCTGTGAAGTTTCAGACCCATAGCTAATTACTCACCTACTCAAAATGAGTAAATGCGAATTATCTCTAAAAGTATTGCAGATAGCCAATTTTTCTCAAATTAATCATTCACCTACTTTTGGGAGAGCTTTCAGTTGGTGAAGTTTCAGACCCATAGCTAATTACTCACCTACTCAAAATGAGTAAATGCGAATTATCTCTAAAAGTATTGCGGATACCCAATTTTTATCAAATAACTCATTCATCTACTTGTGGGAGAGCTTTCACATGGTGAAGTTTCAGACCCATAGCTAATTACTCACCTACTCAAAATGAGTAAATGCGAATTATCTCTAAAAGTATTGCAGATAGCCAATTTTTCTCAAATAACTCATTCACCTACTTTTGGGAGAGCTTTCACTTGGTGAAGTTTCAGACCCATAGCTAATTACTCACCTACTCAAAATGAGTAAATGCGAATTATCTCTAAAAGTATTGCAGATAGCCAATTTTTCTCAAATAACTCATTCACCTACTTTTGGGAGAGCTTTCACTTGGTGAAGTTTCAGACCCATAGCTAATTACTCACCTACTCAAAATGAGTAAATGCGAATTATCTCTAAAAGTATTGCAGATAGCCAATTTTTCTCAAATAACTCATTCACCTACTTTTGGGAGAGCTTTCACTTGGTGAAGTTTCAGACCCATAGCTAATTACTCACCTACTCAAAATGAGTAAATGCGAATTATCTCTAAAAGTATTGCAGATAGCCAATTTTTCTCAAATAACTCATTCACCTACTTTTGGCAGAGCTTTCACTTGGTGAAGTTTCAGACCCATAGCTAATTATTCACCTACTCAAAATGAGTAAATGTGAATTATCTCTAAAAGTATTGCAGATAGCCAATTTTTCTCAAATAACTCATTCACCTACTTTTGGGAGAGCTTTCACTTTAACAGCAAAACTATTCAATTTAAAGGAGTTTTGTCAAATATGTTGAATTATCTCTAAAAGTATTGCAGATAGCCAATTTTTCTCAAATAACTCATTCACCTACTTTTGGCAGAGCTTTCACTTGGTGAAGTTTCAGACCCATAGCTATTTATTCACCTACTCAAAATGAGTAAATGCTAATTATCTGTAAAAGTATTGCGGATACCCAATTTTTATCAAATACTCATTCATCTACTTGTGGGAGAGCTTTCACATGGTGAAGTTTCAGACCCATAGCTAATTACTCACCTACTCAAAATGAGTAAATGCGAATTATCTCTAAAAGTATTGCAGATAGCCAATTTTTCTCAAATAACTCATTCACCTACTTTTGGGAGAGCTTTCACTTGGTGAAGTTTCAGACCCATAGATAATTATTCACCTACTCAAAATGAGTAAATGTGAATTATCTCTTAATAGTATTGCAGATAGCCAATTTTTCTCAAATAACTCATTCACCTACTTTTGGAAGACCTTTCACACACGAAAATGAAAAATTGTGAATATCTCGGAAAAGCTATTTCTTCTGCTTTAATGCTCGGCGGGAGATACACACCACGGCAGTGGTCTTGGCAAAAATTTTTGTCTCCCCAAAAATGGTGGCCATTTTGAATTTTCAAAGTTTTTGCAAAACACAAAAATGCTTATATCTCGAAAACCGTGCTATATGGAGCGAACTCAACAAAATTTTGGACCTGCTGGGTATCTCTGCAGAGTAGCCATGCCAATTTTCAAAATATTTTTGTCTCGCCAAATATAGCGGACATTTTGAATTTTTTAATTTTTTGCAAAACACAAAAATGCTTATATCTTGAAAACCGTGCTAGATAGAGCAGACTGCGCTGACTTTGGTTGCCACAACAGGATAAGGCTAGAAACGAAGCATTTTCTTAATACTTTAGCACTCACCTTTATATCCTTTTCGGGACGCTTTGTTTTTGCTATGCAAAAACATTATCTTTTTTTTTTGCGAGCGATCCTCTAGTTGTATTTTGTTGTTATTATACGAGTACAATTCTTTGAAAATTGTATTCTTTAAATTGATAATACATGTATGATGTTTAATAAGAGCACCCAGGGACCGCATACCCTGCCAAGGCCAACACCTCCAAGTTAATGTATGTGAGTAAATGATAAAAAAAAAATATTAAAAAATCTTGAAAAAATACCTGTATCCAGATGATGATCCCGATTATCACCAAAATGTTATCTGTTCGTTTTGCCATTATTGACCTATGCTAAAACTTTCATCAAAATTTGTCGATTAATTTTTAAATTATTTTGCAAACAAACAGACACCTCAAAAAACGTAACCTCTTTGTCACAGGTAATTACAGTGATACATCTAGTACCCACAACATTATGGGTACTTATTGTAAGTTATGGATACAGTATCTACAAACATTTTCCGCAATACATATAAATACTGTAGCTTAGTTGCACAATAAATTAAGTTTAGCTATTTTAACTAATGAGCCTCAATTGTAAAAATGAATCCCTAATAAAGTTTTAAATTTGGCTGTCACACAGATAATATCATTAAAATGTATTACATGTACCTCATCACCCCAGTAACTGTCAACATTGCCAAAAAAATCCCTCTTAATACACTTTAAGTGAAATTAAATAGCAGAATGAAATTTTTCAAGTTTATATCTCCTATCTTGGCTGTCATGGTTTAATGTATACTACATCATAATAAGGATATTTATATTTTATTCTTTGATAATAATAATGTAGTTGAACATTGTGTCTACCCAAAAATACATAACCTTCATATTAATCCAGAACAGAGTGTTCCTTATGAAAACAGATTAGATTTTATCAGATTATATTTTAATTATCATAACATAAAAGAAAGTCAACTAATACCTGAAATGATAGGAAAGACTACACTTTATCAATATGATGGGAACTCGATTCCCCCTGATTTTTTTCAATACAGACCACTCGACTGGAAATTAATTAAGGAGGATGGTATTTATTTTAAGTGTCAATTAGTAGTAGTACTCATTTCTCAAATTCTGTTGAGTAATAGGTACAGTTTGAATAAGAAACAGATACAGAGGGAGTTAATTACACAAGAAGAGATAATAAATTGTTGCAAACAAAAATGTTGTCCAAAGCTTGAAGATCTGAAAACATGAAATATCCAGAGGGATCTAAAAGTTTTATACGGAAACACAAGTTAATTGGAGTAAAACCTCAATTCTTATTGATTTTAAGTAAACTTAATTGAACTGAGGTAAATATAATGGTTTTAATATATAAAAGTGCTAAATCTGGTACAGCTGTGTGAATTAGACAAGAAGTAAAAAGAAACAGCCTTTTACAAAACTAAAATACACATATCTAAGACTGGCTTTATAATATTTCAAACAAGTGAATTCCAAAAAAAAAATATACAATGCATATAATAAACTATAGTACACTAATTGACTGTTTCAAACTGGAAATTGGAACATCTAAGACTATGTCAAGTATAAAAGTTTAACATAAACATTGTCAACCTACAGTAATACAAGTAACTAATTCAAGGAAGATGTCATATATATAACAAAGAATGTAAACTGTGCACATTATATGAAATTCACAAGTGGCGGGCACCCTATCAAAGTAAGACAAAAAATTCTTAATTTGTACCAGTTTTGTATCAGTGAAGATCAGAAGCTTACTGTAGTCACAAAAAGCACAAATACATAAAGAATTCCCTATAAGTAAAGGAAATAGAAGCAGATTTCCTCACCAGTAAATTCCACATATTTTTCACTCTACTGTCTCAAAATTATAATTAAAAATTAACTGTTTTAAACAATGTGCAATTAACTAACTTTTTATTGCAAAAAATGTCTTACCTTGGCCTCCCTAGTGCCTACTAATATTAAGTCATGGTAACTGATTTATGGGAAAGAATCAAGTCTGTATCTGATATTTATATGTACTGTCTCATATAATGTAAGTTTAACTGTATTCTTGTTATTTACTCATTCTGTAAACTCTATTAATTCGCAGTTTAAAAGAATGACAATAAACATGCACCTTTTTCTCTAAAGAAAAGAATAAATGTTGTATGTTTATTCTGTGTATGTTTCAGTGTGTTCACCACGGTGTAAGGCGGATGAATACGAGTTCACTCCCTGTGAAGGCACTTCGGACCGACAGTGTCGGCGTGAGTTATGTTTCTTTCTGTTGGTAACCTGCTCAAGATAACTGTATTAGTGCAATTTTTCTGAAATAAATGATTGAAAAGGGAGTGTTTATTGTAAATCTTATTTCTTAGTCAGGAAAGCATTTCAGCAGAACTATGTGAACTATTACCATGACTGAACAGTCTTTTAATTGAGTAAATAATATTATTTATTATACTGTAATAAATTATATTGCCGAAAATAATTGCCTATGTCTGGCTGGGCAAAGGTCAAAGTTAGGGTTTTACGTCCCATTCATATGCCAGGGTCATATTGGGAAATGTCCACTGCATTGTCACTTGTTGGAGTCAAATCCACACAGAGGTGACAGCCTGTGATTGGATGCCAAACCTGTTAAGTTAAACCCACTAGGCCACCACATTACATTCCTATACAGTACATAACTACCTGTTGTATTTTAGGAAATAGTTCTTAGTACTTTACTGCCATTATGATTTCATGTGGGCAAAGGAAATGATTAGTCATGTTGCTCATTGATTGAAATTTTATAGATTAATTCAAATACCGAATTTTGTTAATGTAATCATTGTACATGCAATAAACTTCAGTAAAATGTTTGACTATCACAGATACTCATGGCTGGAGCCTAGAAATCAATGTTTATTAAAGTATCAAGCAAATGCATTGAAAAAAACTTCCCCTGTTTTTGATGATTAATGCTGTGTAGCACAGGTAGAGACATTAAGTTTCATGCAAGCAAAGGAAGCTCTTTATCAATGAGAGAATGGTCAACAAAAAAACCAACTGGTGAACCAGAGAACTGCTTTTATAGTCCCTTATTTATCCCTTTGTGAATGGTGATTGAGTACTGAAAGCCATGTAAGTGTCTTGAATGAAAAATACACTGAGACCACAGGGACATAGACTGAGTTGCAGGGACATTCTTCTCAAACTTGTTGATTTTTTGTCAGAATTACAGCCCATTTGTCTAATCCATTGTTAAAGTCATATTTTAAGTGACTGTAGCCCTTGTGATGAAGTTTAAATATTGTTAAAAACTGTACAATACTTGCTCTTAAATGAACATATATAATTTTAGAATGCCTAATTTACAATAAACTGAGTATGTCTTGCTTGAACCCAGGCACATGAGATCCCAATGTTGTGAGTCCCGAGATCACCATAAGTGTGTACAAATTAAGCACAAATTAAAGATAAATTTCTGAATCTCTGTCATCAACATCTGAGGAATTTATTTGAAATAAACTTACATCCTGTGTGACCAATGGGAATGCAATTTTTGCTTTCAGACACAAAACACTGATTTTGTAAAATCCCTATTAGTCCTATCATCACCAAGTTTTACCCAATATTAGTCCAAACCCAACCCTTTGCAGTCCATGTACTATTCAGTTGCAATCTAAACAGCACTCTCTACAAACAAGGTACTACTCATTGCAATTCAAATACTGCTGACTGTTTTCCAAGTGATATTCTATTTCAATCAAAAACACTATGTTTGCAGTCTAAGTACAACTGAATAGCAATCCATATACTACTCATTGTAATACAAAACTATTAATACAAGGGTTTATAAATAATTTCACTTTCACACAGATGATATGCAATATCTCAGCAGCTGGTTGGATCTGTTGATTCTTGTACCTAACACTTCTAAAACACAAAAATTGAAATTAATTACATGGTAGATTTTTATCTCAAGATTGAGTACTCTAAACTTACTGCAATGATCCCACTTATTACTTCACAATTCCAAACCCTTACAACGTATCATAATCCTGACTCTAGTTCTGTTAGAGCATTTCTAATTCTGCATATGTTATAACAACTTAATTAATTTGGCACTCTGTTCCTATTTTGCCCCTAGTTATACAAACCTGTTCTCATTCTTTTACTTTGACAGCTATTGAAACCTTGCCAGACCCTGCCTCCTCCAGTAATGTGCTGTTTGAGAACAGGAAGAAGGTAGTTCAGCTGATCAGCTACATCCTGCACCAAGACCCAAACGACAGTCCAATGACGCACCTGCTCACTCTTAAGAGGGGTAAGTGGAGCCATGTGACTTGCCTTTACATGGTAAACTACTGTACTGTACAGTCTGGTACTGAGTCACTCAAATCTAAGTTTGACCAAGGCTAATTTATTAGTCATGTGACACTCACCTACTGACATAGGTAAATTTCTAGTCTTTATGATACACCTGTGGTACAATCAAACATTGTAAGTTAGTGTATAATACATCTCATTTGATACACTACGGTAAGTTTCTATAAACTAAATGATATCTGCCAGGTTCTCTGACTTTCAAACAGTATTTTACTAAAATAAAGAGAATTTTAAGAGGTGCTGGACACTCAAATATTCAAATGTGGTAAGTTATTGTTCATGTGATAGACTTAGCTTAACTCAAATGTACAAGTGGTAGTGGTACATTATAATGTCACTAGGGATGGCTAAGTAGCTTATTCCGTAGTATTCCAAAAATGTAAAATCCTTCGGATTTGGGGATTCCCCCCCAAAACAGATGCATTTCATTACTCCCCAATCGATAGACCTACTAACAGGAAGTGAAACTAATGAAACCAAAACATGGCATTTTTGCTCAACAAAATCACTTTAGCAGTCTCCAAATGCACCAAAATATGCCATGTCGGATATGCTTGCTACACCTAAGTATCAAATACTCAAGGACATAAAAGATGACTTGTTAATTGATCCCAAAGAGGCAACGATAGATGGCCTTGTGGAAGTCCAGGTGGACACCCCTAACAGCAAGAATGTATCTTCTGCACAACCTTCTGTGCATACCAGTAGCCCCCAGCTCATCCATCCAACTATGTGTCTTCAAAAGACTTTCAAGATCTTGATGACAGGTGGGCATAATGTTTCGCTGATTTTGAAGCATTGTTGCCTAGTGGACACATCTTCTCTATGAGTAAAGTTCCTTTGCAGGGCTTTCCTGCTGAAGAAGCCTCCAGTTTCTGATTAACTCTTTTTGGAGCCAAATACAGCCTTGATTTGGTTTGATGATGCTCCTGGCTGCTCCTAGGAACAGAAGTCAGGGGAGACATATAAGCAAAAGAAAGACAAACATGAGAAGTATTACAGAAGCTCTAAAATCAAGCCGGATCCGGGTTCCCATACCGGTCCATCCTATACCAGTCAAGAAGAGTAAACAGGATGTAAAACATGACAGCCCAGCCAAGGACACTCCTTCTTTGAAACATGACCCACCAACTGGTTCAGCTCACTCCACTGGTACTACCCAGTCTTCAACTGCTGTGTCTCCCCAACATGACTCACATCGCTCCACCAGTACTGCCCGGTTAGTCTCTACTTCCAAAGTTGTCTCCACCTACCATTCACCTGTTTGCACCAGTTGACAAGATACTCTTGGATTTTGTGATGATGAACTTTTGTTTTAAACCGGTCATATGTGGGATGGTGACTTTGAGGCTGGTGAAGAAGGGGAAATGTTACCGACTTCAGCTGAAACTTTGGAAGTCAATGAAGAAATGTCATATAGAGAGACAGTTATGTCTATATGTAGCTTCATAGGATGGTCGCACATACCTGATTTCGACCTATCTTATAGCAAGGACTGAGAATGTTCCAATAACCCTTGGAAATGAAAAAAGTTCCAAGCCTACTGGGAGGATTTCAGTTGCTCTCCTTCTGAACAACTGGTTGTGTAACAAGATTGAAAAACTAAATTTGGGAGTTAGAGGGCTATCCCTCTAGGTAACAGGAGTCTGATGGTTTGAAGATCGACCATTTTGTTAGGGTGCCAAAATCCCAAAGTGAATGGCTAGACATGCACCGGCAGAGATCGGACTCTCCACCCTGTCCTAGCAGAACCATCTTTGCTTGGGGGATTGAAGAGGCAAAACTCAATGCGGAGTATTCATTGATGGATTTTTGATAGCATCTCTATACTTCAGGCTGAACTTGGGAAGGGAAAATCTTCAGCCAAGGCTTCTTAGGGTCTACATGATCTTAGAAGCCTGACTTATTTCCACCAGATCATTTCTGTGGCTTTAGCCATGTCTCTCCAATACCTGGGTGACAGTGTTTTTAGGCATCTGGGTAATTTGGTACTTCTCAGAAGGGATTCTTATCTTGAAAAACTAGGTTTCTTGACCAAGTGGCAAGAAGAATAGAGGCTCATCAGAGACGTTCAACCAGAAGCATCTATGAGTCGAAGTGGTCCAAATGGTGCAAATCAAGTCAGGTGGACTTCAGGATTCACCCTCTATAAAACAGATTTCAGAATTTCTTCTACATCTGTTCCTTGAGAAGAATCTCCAACCAAGCACTAATGATGACTTTTGAACTGCTATTACAGACAAATTGGACTTGATAGGCTCAACATTAGTAAAGATGAAAACTTGAACTGTCTCTTAGGTATTTTTCATCATGATAGACCTAAAGGATGTAGGGTATTTGAAGTTGGAATCTTTCCCTAGTCCTCCCTCAGTTGACGAAGTGTCTTTTTGAACATCTCAGGAAAACTTCTCTTAAGCATCTCACATTCAAAAGTGTCTTCCTCCTAGCGCAATAGCTAGGTTCTGGAAAGCAAAGGAGTGAGATTCATGCTCGGCTTTACTGAAACATTAGATACCAGGAGGATTGGTCTAATGTCTCCCTATATCCCTCACCTATCTTCTTGTCTAAGAATCAGCTGGCAAAGGATGGACCAAACATGTGTAGCTCCAGTGACCATTCCAGCTCTGGCACCTACACTTTATAGGTTCCTCAAGGATGACAGAACCCTCTATGTCATTACCTGGACAAAGCCAAAGACCTCAGGCAAGACAAGGATTGAGTTTCTGTGTCATTCAAGAAGAGTTTTGCTAAGGATATTGTTCTGGCAACAATTTCTTCTTGGATCAAACAGACAGTGCTTTTCTGCTGTCAGCTTTCAGATAAGGCTGCTCTAAAGTTGCATGAGGTCTGGGCCCATGATGTCAGGGTCTTTGCAGCTTCCAAGGCCTTCCAGGCCGGAGTCCCCTTGGATCACATTCTATTAGCCTGTCACTGGAAGTCTCACAACACCTTCACTCAATTTTATTTGAAGGATGTGGCTTGAACTGACTCAGAGCTCGATTATCTAGGTCCAGTTGTGGTGGCAAAACAGATCCGCCAGTAGCTGTCCTTCACAGTTTTGTACATAGTGTATATAAAGAAAGAACGCTTCCTTTTGGCTTAAGAATTTTATATCCCTGCATACTACCATGACCAAAAGTATCAGACCAAGGTAAAGATTCCCACCTAGGCCATTTATTTTCTTTCCGTGCTGCCATAAACAAAAGTGGCAGACAAGAGAAGGCCTTCGTTCCTGTTCACCTTCCTCGGAAATCCTCAGGACTGAATTCTCATGTTCCTCATTTCCTCCTGCACTCAGTTTGAGTGGTTAAAAAGGAGGGGCATACACAGGTCCAGCACCGGCTGAACCAGTTAGCCCTGTACCCTGAAACCATATTTAGTAATCAGAGTTCTTAGGTGAGTTCTGAGCTGCACTCCATCAACTGGGTAGTTATTCTGCATTTGTCCACTAGGTAAGATGTATTAACGCAATAAAATGGAAAATTTAATAAGTAAATTAAATTTTTATAAGTTAATACCTTACCCAGTGGACAAAGAGATTCCCAACCTACCTTCCCTGCAATATACAGCTCAATAGGGGACATACTAAGGGTAGGAAACAAAAAGAGGAAGTATGTTGCTCCATCTAGCAAGAGCTTTGGGCGACACAGCCACCTGGCAAGTTAACAGGACCCTACCGGTCCCAGCCAGAGCCCAGCTCAGGATGTTTTTTGTAACATTTGGTGAGATTGGCAATGCCCTGGGCAAATGCATTTGTCCACTAGGTAAAGTATTAACTTATGAAAATTAATTTAATTATTAAATTTTCAACTTAAGCTGTGTACTGTGTGTAGGGGTGAAATTAGGTAGTGATATGACTTTACAGAAGGAAAACGGTGCTTAATAATGAACCATTAAATTAATACAGATATTTTGAATGAAATTTCCAGTATAATAATAGGTCTTGTGAAAACCTGCTCTGTTGATATCCGCTAATACAGTGAAACATGTGGCAGTCATTTTATCTTTGATACATACTGACATAAGAAGAAACCAGTACATTATACAGGGGGGTTAGGGGAAAACTATGCACCATTATAAGGAAATTGGAGGGATTTTCTTGTCAGGGTGGGTTTAATTAACAGTTGAATTCGCGCACAAACTCCTGCATATCACTCAAGTATCCAGGGAGTTCCTGATGATTTGTCTAACTCTTATTTTTGACGAGTTGGGTTTCAAAGCTTTTATAAAGCACTAACAGGGATTTTATACATTTTTTTAGCTTTTGAGAAACCTTTTTAATCATATCCAAATTTATCCTGCTTTTAGTGTTTGAATGAATTACCAGAAATGGAATAGATAAATTTTATTTCTGTGCAATAAAAATTTGTTCTTTCACTTGTATTGTGGGCGAAGATTGGATTTTTGTAACAAATGGGTTGGTACTTGGATTATATCAAAGATAAAAAGGCAATTGTGATATTTCTAAGTTGATTTTAACAACTAAAATAAAATTGAAAAAAAATCACTGTTGGGGGTTGTAATTTAGTTATCCATTTTTGTCAAAGAACCGTTTTTTCTGCTGCACAACTGAAAGAAAAATAGGAAAAAAAAATAGAAAAATTTGTTATATCTGCTAAAAGACATGTGATCATGGGTAGTTTCACTAATATTAAACCAAAGGACACATGTTTACTTTAAAAGTCAATAATCATTTGCGCTTTAATAATAACATACATAATTTTTGAATACCCTTTATATATTAACTACAATATATGATCATTTAAATAGAGGGAGTTGACTGTTGCATTATGTTACATACTCCCTTCATACATTTTAGGTTGTGGTTTCAAATCCCAGTTCGATCTCTTGCAAGATATTCTTGACAAAAAACAACAATTTCTCTCATTAATTGTAATTTCTGTGCCACATTGTACAATGGACTTGTTTACTTAACCTTCTTTTTCAGTATATGAAACAACGCTGAAGTTGCCAGTGAAAAAAAATCTTCTTTTTTAGATATATCTGACAGCAACAAATAAACATGAACATATAAAATGAATGTATAATATAATATATTTGAATATTTAATTATATTTTATGTATAAGAAAATTACAGAAATTTATAATAATAAATATAGTGAATATTTCCCAGCATACGTTGCAGTTGAATGTATTTAGAACATGTATTGCAGTTGACTTATCACTACAGGTACAGGCTTGACAGTGACTGTCAACATTCAGGACAGTAACCTGGCTCCACACTTTAAAGCAGTGGACCACAGGACTTCTAATGACAACAGTGGATTCTGGGGAGAACCTGCAATAAAGAAAGAATACTGCCCCTACCCTGTACCTGAGAAATACAAGCTTTCTCTAGTGCTACACCAGGTAATCAACAACATTGATATACCAATATGCAGAGATGTTGTCTGCAAAAGTTTCTGGGGTGCTTAAAATTAAACTTGAGGTTTATTTTAGAAAGAAAGAAAGTTATTATTTTATACAGTCATGTTACATGGACGCGTTCTTTAAGAACCCATATTGTATATGGGGTTGCAGCTATTAATAAGTCGGATGTAAGCTTAGCTGCAGCTGATTTCCTGGATTCATGCACATGATATTAAAAAGAAAGAAATGAAACAATTATGGAGGGAAAATGCTCGAGAAGTATAAGCTTTCTTTTGTGTTACATCAGTTAATACCAGCAGACAGGTCTTCAGTATAGCAGGGTGTGTGGAATATTTGTGTATGCTATCATTCCAGTGTCTTCCACTTGTAAGGAGTTCCCATAACAGGGTTTTCACTTAACCAGTACACAGTATTTTATGATGTTTCTTTGTATTGATTTCTCATAATACCGGTATATGTTCTATAGATTTCACTAAAATGTTTAGTGTATATACCACTTAATTCCTCTGTGACATGTGTGCTTGACCTGACCTACTTTCAGGGGGTGACTACTAAAGCTGAGTTTTATGACTGTACAGACAGGAAGAGGAGAGGCTTAAAGTGTGAAAAGGAGACAGGGTATTATATCAACCCTAAAGAGGCTTGTCACAGCTATAGCCAGTTTGGAAGGTACCCAAAACTAACCAATAGTACATTAATTTCTACTAAGTGTCCAGGGTTCCCATATTTTTTTTTCAAAAGCGGGTGTTCATAATTGTTATAACAAAAAGCGCTGCCTTAAACCAATGTGAAGCAACTACCTTAAACATTTTGTATTAGTTTGCTGGTGTTTGTATTGTTCTGCTTACTTTCTTGAAGTTAACAGAAAACAGACATAGCCAACAGAATTAGCTGTTCAAGGTATTTTAATGTATACTCTTGATTATGTACATCTGCTGGAAGAAATCAAACTGGTGATCCTTGCAAGTTGTATAAAATGGCAAATAAAATTATATGTTCTGTCAAAAAAAAAGAAAAATTTTGTTACCTTTGACTGACACATAGGACCTAGACTTAGAAATTGTTTGCTTTAATTACTGACCCCTTTTCACTTAAAATTGTTGGGCAAAAAGATTGATGGCTATAATAAGAGAGGGGAAGTTTATAACAGAAACAAATTAATGTATTTATAACCTTCTTAATGTGAATGTTAAGGTAACAGAAAAGAATTTATAGATAACATAAATGAGCACACACTTGTAATGTATCTTATGCAGCTAAATCCAGCGAGGCTTCAAATATCAAAATACCAAAATATTGACACCATTCCACTTTTTGCAGATAACAAAAGTTTAGATGAAAAATATAACAGTAATCCAAACCATATAATTACAAAATGAGGTAAATGCTTTGCTTTACCTTGCATTGCATTTGTTACAAGTTATTAAAACTTGCAATGTATGTGTATGTATCTGAGGGCATGGATGTAGCCTTACTGAAGGCTCAAGTTTCTTTGCAGTTAAAGAAAGGTTTCAGTTCAGACAATGGAGTTTCAGTTTCTATAATATACTCATACATGTACTGACTTTTAGAGCAGCATACAGCTGGCAGAAAGATACAGTTCTTTCTCTTAACATGTATGAGTGCGTTATGAATACCAACTATCTGTGTTGTTACATATATTGGACACTATATTAGTACATTGTATATTACATATATTAGGCACTATATTAGTGCATTGTTTAATTTAAGCTTTATGTTTATACATTGTCATAAAAGATAATTGTGTTGTTGGTTCTTTTTGTGTGTTGACATTTAAAGTAAGGGAGTTATTGACTTTTGTGTTTTAGTGTTTATTGATCTGTTCACAGACTGGGGGAAATCCCCCCCTCAGTGGTTATGTTAGATTTGGGGAAACCCAATTACCAGTAGTTTCTAGAACTTCCTCCTTTAGCCTAGATGGTTCAAGCTTTTCTGAGTTGGTTCTGTACAATTCCAGAGAAATCTGTGGATGTATATAAGGAATGTACATCTGGCCACAAAAGAACTTTGTATTCGCTGGCTATAAGGAGAGCTATTGTGTTTTGGAATATAATATAACTTGTGTTGCTGTGAACTTTTACTGGAGTGAACTGGATACATCATCTGGACAGATTTATTGTACTTTGGATATTTTGGATATTGTACAGTCATATAACAGAGAGTGAATTTACTGCATTTTGGACATTGTCCACATCTTGGAGCAGACAGTACAGTTGTGTTAACTCTCTAAATATCTCCAGACAGACATTCTGTGTGACTGGATATATAAAGAATAGCAGGACAAGAACCTTTTGTGTTGTTGAGTGAGACAGGTCACAAGATATAGATGTCCGTGTGTGAGTGAACATTGGACAGATCACAGGACAGACCATAGGACATTGGATAGACCACAGAATATACTACAGGACGGATTACGGAACAGATTGCTGGATACGGCGGATAATCTTAACTCATAATCTCTGTGGTCAGGTCAGCTAGATCTTATTATTGTATTAGTGTGTTTGGTTAAGAGCATACCAGTTGACTGTAATCATTATTATTGACTATTAAATAAATTTGTTAAGTTTAACTTTTTGCTTTTTCTGTTACAACTTAAAGACAACCGGTAATTGCTACCGCGCTTGCCCGTGACCGTAACAGGAAAATTGGGGGCTCGTCCGGGATCCAACCATTTGATTACAACTATTTGATCAACTGTTCAATTAACATTTTGAAAATCCATTTGATTTAGTAATTGGTTACAGTCAACAGTGCTCAAAATGGCTAGTGCTAAAGAGTTTGTACAGTCACCATCTATGGAAGTTCTAGAAACTTTTAAAAAAGATATGTTAATGCAGATAGCACAAGAGTTACAGTTAGAGGTGAAAAGGTCAACACGTAAACATGAACTTAAAAGGCTTATTGTTGAACAGTTAGTTGATGAAGATGTTTTACCTGATAGTTGTTTAGAAGTGTATAAGCCTCTACCAATGGAACCTTCTGGGCAATATGAGATCAGGCGATTAGAAATTGAAAGAGAGTTAAGACTTAAAGAGCTTGAAACTCAAGCTCTAGCTCAACAACGAAAAGAAGAGCTTGAAGCTCAACAAAGAAAAGAAGAGCTTGAGGCTCGAAAAGAAGAGCTTGAAGCTCGAAAATATGAAAAAGAACTTGAGCTTAAACATGAAAGAGAAATGAAAGCTTTAGAATTAAATGCTCGTCGAATTGCCCATGAAGAGTCCATTGCTACTAAATTTGATCTGGGGAAAAATGTGCGACTGGTACCACCTTTTAATGAGTCGGAGGTCGATAAGTACTTTCAACACTTTGAAAGAGTAGCTCAAAATTTGAAGTGGCCTATAGACCAGTGGCCTTTATTGCTGCAAAGTGTTTTGAAGGGAAAGGCCCAGGAGGCATACACGGCTTTGCCAATTTCGGAATGTGTGGACTATAACTTTGTCAAAAATGCTATTTTGAAAGCATATGAGTTGGTACCAGAAGCATATCGTCAAAAATTCAGAAATTATCGTAAACAAGAAAGTCAAACTCATGTTGAATTTGCCCATGAGAAAGAAGTGTACTTTGACAGATGGTGTAATTCTAGGGAAGTAGGTACAGACTTTGAAAAACTTAGGCAAGTTATTTTGATTGAAGAGTTCAAAAGGTGTGTTCGTGATGACATTAAAACCTATCTAGATGAACAGAAAGTTGAAAATTTGGCAAAAGCAGCAGCTTATGCTGATGATTATGCGCTAACTCACAAGTCCACTTTCAACAAGAATAAGTCCTTTGGTCCTGCTAAAAAGGCTTATCCAGAAATAGGAAAGAAATCTGAAAATGTAGCTCCAGAAAAGAGTTCAGATAAGGGTCAAACCTCAAATCAGACTATGAGTAAGGATAGGAAACCCAGATCCTTTGCTCCTGTTTGCCACTATTGTAAGAAACCTGGGCATGTTATGTCTGACTGTTGGCTCTTAAAGAAGAGAAGAGAAAAGGAGGCAACGCCCAACGCCTTTGTGTCTAGCAAGTCTAACTGGCGTTCAAATCCCAATAGAGCAGAGTCTAGTATTGGTTTAGACAAGTCTGAGATTATTAGGGAAGAGTTCAAACCTTTTGTGTCTGAGGGTTTAGTATCTTTGGAAAGTAGTTCCAGTCAGGTCCCCATTAAGATATTAAGAGACACTGGAGCTACTCAGTCCTTACTTTTAGAAGGTGTATTGCCATTGAGTATAAGCACATCTACTGGTGAGAGTGTCATTGCTCAAGGTATTGAAGGAGGCTGTGTGAACGTTCCCTTGCATAAGGTCAACTTAGTATCAGACTTAGTTACTGGTTCTGTTGTTGTGGGTACCAGGCCCACTTTACCCATTAAAGGGGTATCTTTGTTATTGGGAAATGATCTGGCAGGTGGAAAGGTAGTTGCTGATCCTAAGGTTACTTCTAAGCCGATCACTTTGGTTAGCACTGAGAAATTAGAAGAGGTTATTCCTGGTATTTTTCCCTCCTGTGCTGTGACTCGAGCTATGGCCAAAAAGGCCCAAGAAGAACCAAAAGATTGTAAACGATCTACAGATGTCTTAGTTGATTTGTCAGATACATTCTTGAACAACTATGACCATGATGTGCAGAATGTTAGTGATACAAATCCCAAGGATAGGGTAGATTCTGAAAAACAAGACTCAATTGACTGTCAAGATGTATCGCTTTCAAAATCAAAATTGATTTCAGAGCAGGAAAATGACCCTGAATTAGCTCCTTTATTCAAGTTGGTCTTGCCACCAGTAGAGCTAGATAAGGTCCCTGTAGGCTATTATGTCAGAAATGGTGTACTTATGCGAAAGTGGAGGCCACCAAATGTCCCTGCATCTGAAGAATGGTCAGTAGTACACCAGATTGTTGTGCCAAAAGTGTACCAAAGTGAGATATTAAAATTGGCTCATGAATCTCCAATGGGTGGCCATTTAGGCATCAACAAAACTTACAACAAGATAACCAAACATTTCTATTGGCCTCAAATTCGGCACAGTGTGGCAGAATTTTGCAAGACTTGTCACATTTGTCAAATGGTAGGAAAGCCAAACCAAAAAATTCCTGTAGCTCCTCTCAAACCCATTCCAGCATTTGAGGAACCATTTAGCAAGGTGATAATTGACTGTGTAGGTCCCTTACCAAAAACTAAATCCAGAAACCAATATCTTTTGACCATTATGTGCGCCTCAACCAGATTTCCCGAAGCCATACCATTGACCAACATAACAGCTCCCAAAATCTCAAAAGCTCTGGTTAATTTCTTTACTCTAGTTGGCTTACCAAAAGAAATCCAGTCAGATCAAGGGTCAAATTTTATGTCAGGACTATTTCAACAGGTTGTATTTCAGTTAGGTGCCAAACAGATCAAATCTAGTGCTTATCACCCAGAATCCCAAGGTGCACTTGAAAGGTTCCATTCCACTTTGAAGAATATGATTAAGACATATTGTTTAGACAATGAAAAAGATTGGGATGAAGGCATCAGCTTATTATTGTTTGCAGTTAGAGAGTCTGTTCAAGAGTCTTTAGGCTTTAGTCCCTTCGAGTTGGTCTTTGGCCATTCAGTCCGTGGTCCTCTCAAGCTGTTGAAGGAAAATTGGTTATCTGAGAACACCGAGAGCCTAAATCTGTTAGACTATGTCTCGAAGTTCAGAGATAAGTTGAAGAAGGCTTGTGAGCTGGCGCAACAAAATTTGAAAACTTCTCAGTCAAAAATGAAGATGCTTTATGATAGGAAGTCACAAAACCGTATTTTCAAACCAGGTGACAAGGTTTTAGTGTTACTACCTGTCCAGGGAAATACGTTGCAGGCCAGATATCACGGGCCATACAAAGTGTTAAAGAGAGTAGGTGACCTAGACTATATCATTGAAACCCCGGACAGAAGAAAGTCAACCCAACTATGTCATGTAAATATGGTAAAACCATACTTTGAAAGGGGTGTGAAAAAACCTGTTATGGTTACTGACTGTAGTATAGAAAGTAACAGTAATCAGGAGTGTGAAATATGGGACGACACTCCTGATCTTGATGTTGAATGTAAAATTAGGTTGAGTAATTCTGAGATCCTTGATGATTTGGAAACCAAACTGAGTCATGTACCACCAGATAAGAGGGTTCCACTCATTGAATTGCTCTTAAAGTACAAATCAGTGTTCCCAAATGCCCCTAATAGGACAAATATACTCATGCATGATGTCGATGTCAGCGATGCCCGTCCGATCAAACAGCATCCGTATCGGGTAAATCCTATCAAACTCGAAAAATTAAGGCAGGAAGTGCAATATATGCTAGAAAAAGATATAATTGAACCAAGTCAAAGTAGTTGGGCATCTCCTTGTGTTTTGGTCCCGAAACCAGACGGTTCAATCAGATATTGCACTGACTACAGAAAAGTCAATGTTTTGAGTAAAACGGATTCCTTCCCTATCCCAAGGATGGAAGACTGTATTGATCGGATTGGCAATGCCAAATACATCACAAAGTGTGATTTACTGAAAGGATATTGGTGTGTGCCTCTTACTGAGCGGGCCAAAGAAATATCAGCCTTCGTGACCCCTGATGGTCTATATCAGTACAAGGTGATGCCATTTGGCATGAAGAACTCCCAGGCCACATTTCAAAGACTAATGAATATATGTTTAAAAGACTTAGAAGGTGTTGAAGTGTATGTGGATGATATTGTCATCTTTAGTGATACTTGGGAAGAACATTTAAAAAGGCTTGAACAAGTCTTGTTTCGGCTCAAAGAGGCAAACCTCACTGTAAATTTGTCAAAGAGTGACTTTGTAAAAGCAAAGGTTGTGTACTTAGGGCATGTAGTAGGTCATGGAGTTGTGACACCAATCAAAGCCAAAGTCAAAAGCATCATTGACTACCCCATTCCTGAAAATAAGAAAAGCTTAATGAGGTTCCTTGGAATGGCAGGATATTATAGAAAATTTTGCAAAAACTTTTCAGAGGTCACTGCTCCACTGACTGAACTATTGAAAAAGAATGTGAAATATCACTGGTCAGAGACTTGTCAAAAATCATTTAACAAAGTAAAGAACCTTCTCTGTTTAGAGCCCGTACTAACTGCTCCAGACTTCAGTAAACCTTTCCAGCTGGCTGTAGACGCCAGTGATGTGGGTGCAGGTGCAGTTTTACTGCAATGTGATAATGAAGATATTGAACATCCCATCTGCTATTTTTCAAAAAAATTTAATGTTCATCAAAAGAACTACTCTACAATAGAAAAAGAATGTTTAGCACTTATTTTGGCCATCCAGCATTTTGACATATACATATCTTCATCATCAAAACCCACCGTTGTATACACAGATCACAATCCACTAGTCTTCTTGCACAAAATGAAAAACAAAAATAGAAGATTATTGAACTGGAGTTTAATGTTGCAAGAACACAATCTCCAAATAGAACATGTTAAAGGAAAGGATAATATCTGTGCGGACGCCCTGTCCAGAAGCTGTATTTAAATTGTAATTTATATACCTGTAATTAGTAAGTTTGTAAAGGTTATACATGGTACTAATTTTACTTTTGTATTTAGATAAATATGTTTTGTAAAAAAGTTATTACCTGTGTATATATACCTGGTAAAAATCTCTTGTAAAATTTTGTAACTCCTTGGCTTCCAAAATTTTTCTTTAAGGGGGGAGGTGTTACATATATTGGACACTATATTAGTACATTGTATATTACATATATTAGGCACTATATTAGTGCATTGTTTAATTTAAGCTTTATGTTTATACATTGTCATAAAAGATAATTGTGTTGTTGGTTCTTTTTGTGTGTTGACATTTAAAGTAAGGGAGTTATTGACTTTTGTGTTTTAGTGTTTATTGATCTGTTCACAGACTGGGGGAAATCCCCCCCTCAGTGGTTATGTTAGATTTGGGGAAACCCAATTACCAGTAGTTTCTAGAACTTCCTCCTTTAGCCTAGATGGTTCAAGCTTTTCTGAGTTGGTTCTGTACAATTCCAGAGAAATCTGTGGATGTATATAAGGAATGTACATCTGGCCACAAAAGAACTTTGTATTCGCTGGCTATAAGGAGAGCTATTGTGTTTTGGAATATAATATAACTTGTGTTGCTGTGAACTTTTACTGGAGTGAACTGGATACATCATCTGGACAGATTTATTGTACTTTGGATATTTTGGATATTGTACATTCATATAACAGAGAGTGAATTTACTGCATTTTGGACATTGTCCACATCTTGGAGCAGACAGTACAGTTGTGTTAACTCTCTAAATATCTCCAGACAGACATTCTGTGTGACTGGATATATAAAGAATAGCAGGACAAGAACCTTTTGTGTTGTTGAGTGAGACAGGTCACAAGATATAGATATCCGTGTGTGAGTGAACATTGGACAGATCACAGGACAGACCATAGGACATTGGATAGACCACAGAATATACTACAGGACGGATTACGGAACAGATTGCTGGATACGGCGGATAATCTTAACTCATAATCTCTGTGGTCAGGTCAGCTAGATCTTATTATTGTATTAGTGTGTTTGGTTAAGAGCATACCAGTTGACTGTAATCATTATTATTGACTATTAAATAAATTTGTTAAGTTTAACTTTTTGCTTTTTCTGTTACAACTTAAAGACAACCGGTAATTGCTACCGCGCTTGCCCGTGACCGTAACAGTGTGCATGTTTGAAAATATATCATGCAAATTTGAGCCTTAAGCAAGGCTAGCATGGATGTGTATGTGGCTGTTTGATACAGCATGCAGTAAAATCTCAAACACTGCAGTGATACCAGTGTTTTCTAATGTGTGGATGTAGCTTGTGGTAGAATTTTTTGAGCACTGATCAAATCCGGATCTGCAAACCTGAATACCGTACAAGGGTGAAAATTTTTTTAAAAGCTGACATCATTTAACTTAAAGGAAGTTTTGGTCATTCAGAGAAACACATAATGGTATTTTGCTTTGACTTATTGATGAATTTTGAGTGCTTAATCTGAAAGGAACAAATAACAAAAACCGAACAACTTCCCCAAGGGGTCTTATAAATCATGTATTGTATCTTTAGCTGGCTGAAATATTTATGTGGTTTTAAGAGTTTAAGACAGAAAAACTGAACTTGGGTTTGTGATTGCTTTTTTAAGTCAATGTAGTTTATAGTCTCATTGCAACTCAATAACATTTCAAAATCGTTTTTCATTATTTATAAGACCATTACTGTTGTTTGGCATTTTAAAATTTTTCAAAGAGCAAAATCTTAAAATATATGAATAAATCAGACCAAAAGAGTGCAATAAATTAAAATAATGAAATAAATTTGAAATATTAAAATTAAAAGTTAAAATGATGTCTATTTTATTGCGCTACAATAACTTTCCATGTGGAACTGAATGCTAACTCGGGACGCTGCAGGCATCTGGCCAACGTCCAAGAAAAATGGACACATAATACTGGCGAGATGCCTTGGAATCGAGGTGACCCCAGTATTGACGTAGCCATCCACTTCCTCTTTTGAGTTGGCCATGAATATGGAATATACGCATTTTTATTGCAAGGAAAGAGATCTCAATTTTTACCCCACAGGCCTTAAGGGCTGTTGGAGTATTGTTTTCACCCATGGTGTCCGGATGGGCGGGCAGCCGGAAAAAGTTTGTCCGGGCTGTATCTCAGAAACCGTAAGGTGTAGGAAGTTGATACTTGGTAGGGACATTGGTTAGGATGTGTAGGTGTGCAACGTCGTGGTCTGACCTTGATTTGACCTTTGACCTTGCCGTAGTGACCTTGAGTTTGAAAATCTTGTCCGGACTATATCTTGGAAACCATAAGGTGTAGGAAGTTAATACTTGGTAGGGACATTAGTTAGGGGGTGTAGGTGTGCAACGTCATGATGTGACCTTGATTTGACCTTTGACCTTGCTGTAGTGACCTTGACCTATAAAATCTTGTCCAGGCTTATATCTTGGAAACCGTAAGGTGTAGGAAGTTGATATTTGGTAGGGACATTGGTTAGGATGTGTAGGTGTGCCATAAGGTATAGGAGGTTGTGTAGGAACAACCTGTGGGTCTGTCTTTTGATGCAGATTAAGCACTGTTAAAGTCATAGATGTATTAGAATTCATTAAGAATTTTACTTTTACAACTTCCCCTTACAACAGATGGAATTTGATCAAGTGAGCCACAGATTTGACTCAAACACCACACATAAGCATTCATTGAATGTATTGCCACTTCTGTATGCATGGTAATATTCAAAATATCCAAACCATAATTCGGCCATGCCAGATGTAGATAAAGAGTATTGTAATGTTTAGTTTACTGATTAATGCTGTCATCTTGTTACTGAATTGTCTTGTTTTAACACTTCATCTTTACATGCATTATCTTTCTCTTAGACATTATTTTCTCTATTTAAACATTGTTTGGACCTTTATTTGACTGACAGTGCTCTGAAAGTATCCTGAACTTTGTACTGATACACTACTTCTCTATCTCATGGTGTTAAAAATATTTCCCTAGGCTGTGGGGTACGGGCATCTCTGATGCTATTCTATATTGATATACTTGTTGTTGGATACTGAAACTACATCAGTTTCTTTATTTTATAACATATAATCTTATTGTATGACAATTCACAGAACAAATAAGTATTTTTAACATATTTTACAACTTAAAATCCACTTCCGGGTTCACGTTGTGAAATAGAGTGACGACCAGGACTTGTGCATATTATATACAGGACATTGGCCTGTCGAAATAAAATAAAACAAAATATTTAACCTCCATCTGCTTCATTATTTGACCATTTTAAGGGTTAAAAATATATAAATTAAGCACAAAACGAGTCCTTGTTGAAAGAAATCATTGGAAATAACTTCCGTCCTGTCTAGACAGCAATTGCTTGCAAAACTAATGCACAACTCGTGCATGTAGCTTATATTCAGGAAATAAAATAAAATTGTTTTAGGGTTTATCACCTACCTGCTACATTATGTGACCATTTTAGGGTTAAAATATGAAATAAAGCACAATATCGAGTCCTTGTAGAAGTCTTCATCTAGACAGCAGGTGCTTGCAAAACTAGGGTCTCCAGTGCGGTTTGGGGGACCTTGGTTTGGCAATTTTTTAAGTCCTCTCTTTCATCCAATTTTATAAAATATATATTTTGTATTCAAGGTTTTATGTTATTTTATAAATTCTATCATGATATTTGTAGTCCTTGTGGGATTGGATTTAAGATCCAGTTCAGATCTGAAGCTTGGTATGGACAATAACCTGACTTGCATCCATCCGAACCTCGGTTTCCAATCCTCGGTTCCCCAACACGTCTCACACGGGTCCGAACACTCAGATCCTCTCCCCATGCTCATGCTTCACGATCCCCACAATCAAGAGGCTCCTACAGGAAACACCCCTATAGGAGTCAATCCATTCCAAGCAGTATACATCATTTTCCCCAGGTAGGGGGAAATCGAGTAGCAGAGGCTCCAGAGGTCATTTTTGACCTCACACAAGGGGAAGAGGGTGTGGAAACCCCTCCTCCCAATGACTCCTTAAAAAACAAGGAAGTACCTGACACAGTCCTTTAGAGTGAATAATATCAGGAATGGTCCGAATTCAAACCTACTCAGGTGTCTTCCATTTGTGGGCTATGAATACCACCTAGTTTTAGCCCTTGTAAAACCAACTCAGAGAGATGGCTTAATCTTCAGGATTTGATCCTATGCTTAAAGTCAAAACATGTATTGACTGCAAGATGTTTGATGTCTCTAACTGGGTTGTCACTTCAATGGAGAAGATGGTACCGGAGGGACGCCTTCACATGAGACCTTTTCAGATTCACCTCAAGGAGCACTGGAAATTTTCTTAGTCTTTGGACATCCTCCTTCCTTGGTCAGTGACCTTTCAGCTCACCTAAAGTGGTGGCAAAATCTCGCAAATGCTATGAAGGGTGCAGACCTTCACCCCTAGACCACAGTTTCTAAAATTTTACAGACGCCTCATATAAAGGTTTCTCAGAAGTTTGCTCACTTAGAGCAAGTCTCTTCAAAGGTCTGTGGTCAGACCGGGATAAAACGCTACACATAAATATTCTAGAGTTGAAGGCGGTTTCTCTGGCCCTGAAAAGGTTCAAGGTCCAGTGCCAGACCAAAACTAGTGTTGGTTGCCACAGACAACTCAACAGTGGTAGCCTACATAACCTAACAAGGAGGAACCCACTTGGCGGAGATGTGCGCTCTCCCGTGGAATATCATGACCTCATGCCATCATTACCAGATAACCTTAAGAGCCAGGCACATTCCAGGGTACCTGAATATGATGTCCGACCTTTTATCCAGTCCAGTCAGTAGAATGGTCAATGCATTCGCAGATGTTCAAACAGATCTATCAAAGTGGTTCACTCCTCTGTAGATCTATTTGCCACTCATCTGAACCACAAAGTTCCATTATACATATCTCCAGTCCAACATGCTTGGGACATACATGCTCTACACATAAACTGGTTGGGTCTCACTGCTTATGCTTACCCTCCCATGGCTCTCTTCACAGGGCGATCCATGTCAGGCAATACAATTACCTGATCATTGTAATGACCCCAGGCTGGCCAGCGATGCCCTGGTTTTGGGACCTAGTGCAGCTCTCAACAGAGATCCCACTTCAGTTACCGGTGTCAACAACTCGTCTTATTCAGTCCTACAACTATGTATTTCACAGCAATCCACAACATCTGCACCTCCACGCCTGGTGTCTAGGCGTGGACGGCTCCAGGAGCTTCTCTGTGGAGGTAGCAGAGAGAATTGCTGCCCCTCAGAGGTCATCAATAAGGACCATCTACAAGCCAAAGTGGGCCCTATTTGAGAAATGGTGCAGAGAAAATTCGGTGGATTTCTCCAATCCCTCTGTGAAACAAGTCTCAGATTTTTTTCATGTACCTGTACTAAGATCTAAACTGGTGCCCTTCGACCATTGATGGTTACAGGATGGCCATTGTTGACAATTTGGCCCCAGCCGGACTCCATATTTCCCAAAGCTCAGACCTCTACAGGTTACCCTCCAGTTTTCTCAGTGGTCGTCCCAAAAGTTCCAGGAATCTTCCAAATGGAACCTTTTCTGTTGTGCTTAATGAGCTCACAAAAGCACCCTTTGAGCCTATGAAAACACAGACCTGAAACATCTTACCCTCAAAACTGCTTTCTTGCTAGCTTTGGGCTCCGGCAAGCGCCGCAGCAAAATTCATCCCTGGGTTGCAAACAAAGTATCTACCTTGTTCCCTTCTTCAGATTTCATAGCCAAAAACCAACTAGCAAGACAAGCTTCTCAAGTGTGTCTCCGGTGACTATTCCTGCTTTGACTATCCTTGTAGATAGACAATTCAAGAAGACAGGACCTTGTGTCCAGTACGGGCCCAGAGGTATTATCTGGATCAAACCAAAGACCTGAGAGGGTCTTGGTTCCTTCATTATATTTCCTTCTTTAAAGCAAATACCTCAGTCATCAGACCCGCTTCTCTCTCTTCTTGGCTAAAACAAACTATCCTACCTTGTTACAACAAGCAAATCAACAGTCCTTGGACTGGGTTCAAGTTAAAGTGCATTGCATTAGGGCCTTTGCAGCCTCTAAGGCCTTATACGGTGGGGTTTTTTGGTGGACCAAATCATGCAAACCTGTCACTGGAAAGCTCACACACATTTACAACTTTTTACCTAAAAGACCTTCCTTGGTCAGATAACAATATGTAACAGGGTACAGTAACAGCAGCTTAACAAGTCCTAGACCCTTCCCCTCAGTCTAGTCATCCTCGGAAAGAAAAAAAAGGGAGGGGGGCACACCCACTACAACCAAGTCTTGAGGAGTCTAAATCCGAGGGTCTAGGTAAATGCCTACCTCCTTAGGATGTTTGGTAAGGTCTTTTAGCTTTGATTTTATTAAGACAGTATGTAATATATATAATGTATTATGTGTTTCCCCAGGTGACCCCATAATCCCATTTTAGTTTTCATCTTTTCGTGGGTAGCAAAGATAATGAGATTTCCAAGCCCAGGGCTTGTTGTCATTGGTAGTGTAGCCCTTGGGGCTATTTATGCCATTTTTAGTGACTATGACTGCACTCCTTCCTCCAAAATCCAGACATCCAGACAGTATCGGTACTGTCATTTCAATTACCTTCTGGTTTTTGGCTTCTTGCAGGCCCAGTTTTCCAAAACTGGGGCACTGTAAGCGGGACTCAGACTGGTCATTCTAATGCATTCATTCTAATCTAATTAATTCAAAATCCAAGAAAAATTGACAAATACATCCAGTCTCAGCTGTAATCCCTCCACCGAGTGGTTGGATTCAGCATTCAGTTCCACATGGTAAGATATTGTTATGTAGCGCAAAAAAATTGAAAATTGTAATTATTTTTAAATATACATTTTATAAGCTACAAGCTTACTATGTGGAACTGAAGAGAGTCCCACCCTGCCTCCCCGCTGAATAACAGCTGAGGGGGTATTGGCAAATTTCCAACTCGAAAGAGGAAGTGGATGGCTACGTCACTACTGGGGTCACCTTGATTCCAAGGCATCTCGCCAGTATTAGGCGTCCACTTTTCTTGGACGTTGGCCAGATGCCTGTGGCCTCCCGAGTTAGCATTCAGTTCCACACGGTAAGCTTGTAGCGTATAATAGCTACATTTAAGTAATTAAAATTTTCAAGTTTCTTTCAGTGAAAGTAGTCCTCAAATAGAAAGTACTTGTAGAGTGCAAACTTCCAACAGGATGTGTTTCTCAAAATTTGAGATTTCTTTGTCTCCAGACCATAATCAATGTAAAAGTTGGGGTTTTACATCACGTTCAACAGCTAGGGTCATATTGGGACAGGTCCTCAGCATTGCCACTTGTGAGACTCGAACCCAGACAGAGGTGACAGTCTGTGATTAGATGCCAAACTTGCTAACCACTTGGCCACCTAGGACCTCCAGACCATAATCTGGATCTTTTTAAAAATGTAATCAGTTCTTCCTTAGGGTAGATCCTACCCACATAAAATTTTTCCATGACGATGCATTCATTATATTAAGAGAAATGTAAACCAGAAAGCCAGTGTCATTGAAAATACATTGAAAAAAGACCTTTGAAAATTAGACTTTTTCTACCCAGGATATGATCTGGACCTTTCCCAAAATTTAATCAGATCTTCCTATTGTCAGGCCCTATTCATATAAACAATTTCTGAAAGATTTGTTCATTGTAGCCACCGGGTAGTAATAGTACGCCCACGCCGCCGCCGCCGCAGTGTGTAGAGAGATTTCACTGTTACTGCTCTAACAAAAAAAATATTATAGCTAGCTGTCTCAAATTTGCAGGATATATTCATAACCATAAAATCTTGCCTGGGAATATTTTTGGCCTCATTTTGAAAAACAAGATGGCCGCCACAGGCATTTTTTTTACTTTCAGCAAGGACTTTTGGTGGCCCTCTAGAGCAAGGGGTATTATAGGTAGAGATCTTTGACCCCTCTTTCAAGGTCAAACGAGGATAGGCAAACTTAATAGTGCTTATAACTCGCTTATTATTGGTCCTAGAGGTTTGGGATGGTAAACCAACCTGTAGGAAATCACGGGCTGGGAATCTTTTGGTGTTTTCAGATTTGACCTTGGACCCCTCCTTCAAGGTCAAACGAGGATAGCCGAACTTAAAAGTGCTTATAACTCGCTTATTATTGGTCCTAGAGGTTTGGGATGGTAACTAACATATAGGAAATCATGGGCTGGGAATCTTTTGATGCGGTCAGATTTGACCTTGAACCCCTCCTTCAAGGTCAAATGAGGATAGCCAAACTTAAAAGTGCTTATAACTCACTTAGTATTGGTCATACAGGTTTGGGATGGTAAACCAACCTGTAGGAAATCATGGGCTGGGAATCTTTTGGTGTTTTCAGATTTGACCTTGGACCCCTCCTTCAAGGTCAAACGAGGATAGCCGAACTTAAAAGTGCTTATAACTCGCTTAATATTGGTCCTAGAGGTTTGGGATGGTAACTAACCTATAGGAAATCATGGGTCGGAATCTTTTGATGTGGTCTGATATGACCTTGGATCTCTCCTTCAAGGTCAAACGAGGATAGCCAAACTTAAAAGTGCTTAGAACTTGTTTATTATTGGTCCCAGAGGTTTGGGATGGTACACCAACCTATTGGAAATCATGGGCTCGGAATCTTTTGGTGTGGTCATATTTGACCTTGGACCCTTCCTTCAAGGTCAAATGAGGATAGCCAAACTTAAAAGTGCTTAGAACTCGTTTATTATTGGTCCTAGAGGTTTGGGATGGTACACCAACCTATTGGAAATCATGGGCTTAGAATCTTTTGGTGTGGTCATATTTGACCTTGGACCCTTCCTTCAAGGTCAAATGAGGATAGTCAAAGTTAAAAGTGCTTATAACTCGCTTATTATTTGTCCTAGAGGTTTGGGATGGTAAACCAACTTATAGGAAATCATGAGCTGGGAATCTTCTGGTGTGGTCAGATTTGCCCTTGGACCCCTCCTTCAAGGTCAAGCAAGGATAGCCAAACTTAAAAGTGCTTATAGCTCGCTTATTATTGGTCCTAGAGGTTTGGGATGGTAAACCAACTTATAGGAAATCATGGGCTGGGAATCTTCTGGTGTGGTCAGATTTGACCTTGGACCCCTCCTTCAAAGTCAAACGAGGATAGCCAAACTTAAAAGTGCTTATAACTCTCTTATTATTGGTCATACAGGTTTGGGATGGTAAACCAACCTATAGGAAATCATGGGCTGGGAATTGTTTGGTGTGGTCAGATTTAACTTTGGACCCCTCCTTTAAGGTCAAGTGAGGATAGCCAAACTTAATAGTGCTTATAACTCGCTTATTTTTGGTCCTAGAGGTTTGGGATGGTAAACCAACCTATAGGAAATCATGGGCTGAGAATCTTTTGGTGTGGTCAGATTTGACCTTGTAGCCCTCCTTCAATGTTAAGCGAGGATAGCCAAACTTAAAAGTGCTTATAACTCGCTTATTATTGGTCCTAGAGGTTTGGGATGGTAAACCAACATATAGGAAATCATGGGCTGGGAATATTTTAGTGTGGTCGGATTTGACCTTGGGCGCCTCCTTCAAGGTCAACCGAAGATATCCAAACCTAAAAGTGCTTATAACTTGCTTATTATTGGTCCTAGAGGTTTGCAAAGTGAAACCAACCTATAGGAAATCATGGGCTAGGAATCTTGGATGTGCTCAGATTTGACCTTGGGCCCCTCCTTCAAGGTCAAACGAGGATACCCAAACTTAGAAATGCTTATAGCTCACTTGTTATTGGTCTTAGAGGTTTGTAATGTGAAATCAACCTATAGGAAATCATGGGCTAGGAATTTTTTGATGTGGTCAGATTTTACATTGGGCCCCTCCTTCAAGGTCAAACGATGGTTCACTGGCTTTGGTGAGTTGTCTTTTCGGTGGATACAAATTTGCATCGGTTCTCCAATGCGTAGGTCTAGTTGCTTTTGGGGTTATCATGAACACAGACAAAGAAACAGATAGACAGACAGACAAACTCATCCCAAGACATAACCTGGTGAAGGTAATGTACATAACTGAAGAAATTTATAAATTGATTTGATTAGACTTTGACCATTCATGTTTTTGCTACCAATGGTTCCTTATTTTTCTGTAGCAGTGCTAGTTTTCACCATTCAGCATCAGCAGACATATATGAAAGTCTGCATTTACCATTGTTCATAGAATTACTGGTATTCTAAGAATTTCTTTAAAAAAACATTTTCCAAACAAAATTTGGATGATCTAAAGTTATTATAATTCAATAATTATAATGAGAACAGTTTGGATATAATTTCTGTGTAGAAAACTGGTAGGATTAAATGAATAATATATTAATTGTTGGCCATCAGGAAGGCATTATTTGTTGAAAAACTGTGCAGAAAAAGCTCTTTCATTCCATTTTACAAAAAATTATTATTTTTGGAAATATTTTTATTTCTTATAAAAATATTATAATAACAAGAATGTCAGTAAGTATTGGTCCTTGGAAAAGTGTCTCTCCCTTTATGCAAAAGTAAAGAAAACATACTTATTAATGCAGAAATATTTTAAAAACAAAGAAACTTTCTTTAAAATAAAGAAAAATTGATGAGAGTCTTTCTGCCTACAGCAAGCGATGTATGAACGTATGCTTCTGCTGTAGGTTACCTAACCTGAATTCCGATGGCTGGAGCATTGTGTGTACAAAGTCTGGGGTATTAAGTGAACTGTTTGGCGTGACTGCAGAGCTAGAAGAACTTACCACCATGTTCAGAGACAAAAATATCAAGTGAGTGAAGAGTACATGAACAGTGACTACAGACTGTCACAGTTCATGTTTTTTACCAAGTATCTGTTTTTATATGTTTTGTGTGAACAATCTTTTTTCCGTGTTCAGTGACAAAAAAGTTGGTGTTTATCACTAAGTGATCAGTAATTAACCAATTATTTACCATGTAGTTGCTAGTGAGTGACCACAAACTTTAAAGTCATATGTGTATAGTGTTAACATAGTATGATGTGATCCTGTTCTGTGTAAGTGCAAATTTGTAAGAATCTCTCTGCTTTAATGTGTTTGTATATCAGTTTGCAGAGTTTCTGCTGGACTGTCATTCGCTGATTAATTGGTTCAAGTATGTCCATGTAGTTAACTTTCATTTGCTACAAAGTTTTTGCTATTAATCACTGTGTTTTCATGTCATTGACCATGGATTCGAATCAGGGGCAATATGTTGGAATACTAGGCATATATTTCACAGACAGAATCCATTGAATATCAATTTACAAAATTTTGTACCTTATCCAAAATTTGAGTAACCATTTTAAAACTGTCAATTTGAAAATATTTTTTCTTTTCACAAAACTGGTTGATACGATCTGAAAGACAAATGTTTTAGATTTATCTGACTTGTGTTCATGAAATACACCTTGATATAGAGTAAGAAATCTAAAATTCGCCACATATCTGAAATTCGCCACATGTGAAAATACTAATAAAATAAATGAATTGTGGTCAGATTTGTTTACTGTATAGTAAATTAATGCTTTTTGAACTGGAAAATACCAATTTTTAGAGAAAAACATCATTTTCTTCATAAAATTAACTAAGGTTGTAGAGGTGGCGAATTTTAGATTCCTGGCGAATTTTAGATTTCTTACTCTAACTATTCTAAATATGCTACTGATTGTCAAGATAAATATGAAAACTGAATTTTGATCTCCACAGATGTGCAGAGAGGCGCACTAACTGTGATTCCTGCTCGGTGTCCTGTGCTAACAAGATGGAGTCACACAAAGGTAGCCACCGCTGTAACATTACGGGCGAGGATTCAGACAATGGGGAGTCTCCCAGACTACAGTACTGCTATGCGTGCTGTAATAAGCGAGACTGTAGTGATATGTGTGAAGTGTACCACAACCCAGAGTGTGAACGTATGAGGTGAGTAGTACACGGGTGAACACAAAGCTAAATGGTAAATATGAAGATAAATGGTCTTCAGAGTCTTTCAAATATAAATGGTGAAAACAACAAAATCAAACAAGCTAAATAACAGTATACCGGTGCCGCACTCTGTAATGCCCATGGGCAATGTGACCAAATATTTGCAAAAGTTGGGGATGGGCGTTTACGACAATGAAAACCAGCCGGGTGTTTCAAAAAAAAATAACCCGAATTTGAGGAAACCGCGTTTTAGTATATACCGACTGGAAGTAAAATATGCGGTTGGTAAACAAGTCTCAGCACAATAAAAGGTGACATAATTACTAAAATAAGGAAAGTATTGTTGAAAATGGATATAAATTAACCAAATTTGACCGATTATTGGGTTTATATGGAGAAAGTTTACCTCGAAACGACATATTGGTAATGTATGAGCGATAACGTAAGATTGTGGATGGGCGCTTTCAAAAGCATGAGCGTTACAGAGCATGGCTACGGTATATTTCAACAAAACTTACCAAGATACTTGGTATTTTGTTTGTGTTATATTGTTCTTTTGACCACTTACATATGAAAAATTCAGATTATTATTTATCTTCATGACTGTTTCTCCTTGTGACCATCCGTGCAAATAAAATATAACAAAAAAATCAATGGTAATATAGATGAAGAGTGTGAAGCCTGACTTAAGTAAAGACTTTATTAAAACAAACAAAAATAGTCCTTGTGGGGACCTTAACTTTATACTTTAACTTGAGACTTTATTTAGTGACATTCATATTGAATGATTTCTAGAAATTATTTAATTATAAGGATATTTTACAAGTAAATTTGAAAACGATAGCTGTGTAGGAAATGGGTAGTATTAATGCTAAGTGACACTACTGTATTCAAAATACATTATTATAACAGTTGTGAAAATTTCTTCTTTATGGAAATTTATGTTATTCTCAGAAGATTCCAATTTTCTGAGAAACTTCCAAGCATAATATTAAGATGCCCTTCTGTGTATGTCCCTCTGTTTTGGTCAAATACAGCTGGTAGTTGATGATAAAATTAATCTGTGTTGGTAGATGTGTCACAGGAAATGTGGCGGAATTCGTATTGGAGCCAGAATGGTCACTCACGAACAGCATTTTTGGTTGTCACATTGAGCCAATGCCAGACTACCACATCTATGACATTGAGTTCTACATCAACAAAGACACGGAAATTGTGAATAACAGGAGGTTTCGAGCGAAGAAAGTGTTCAAAGGTCACCACCCTGCTAGAGCTATAGATAAGTATGTGTAGTCAAATTTAATTACATAAACTTCAAGTACCGTACTTGAAAATTATGTCATTGACAAATAGAATTCAATGCTGAAATCACTTAAGCATCTCTTACATCCCACTGTATGTGCACATACATTCTGACCACAGCCAAAAATGAGCTAAGCTTGAAGTTACATGTATGTGGCACCCATGTGAAACACAAGTTTAAAAACATGGGTGTTCTATAGGTATTTTCATAACACAGACAGCACACCATGGCTGTAGAAAAGAAATTGGTATACAAATTATTTACTGTGGGAATGAAAATATAACTGACATACAGCCAGGCGGTAAGATTCCCTTACTTTGTAAGTAAGATATCTTTGCAAACGTCTACTTCGCCCACAAACTGACCATGGCTATTAATTTCACAAAAAAAATCATAGGGCCTGTCCTTGTTTTTACTTGTATGGTGGGAAGTCTTTCTCCATGGTGCCGACCCCTGCAATGTCTCTGATTTAACGATTACGATCTCTGATTTTTGGCTTTATGCATCTTAGAGTCTGTCAATAGATAGAGATTAAGCGCTATAAAAGTACTATTAGAATTAGAATGTAGGAGTAGCTTGAACTGGCTTATGTGGTTTCATTGTTTTAAATTACTTGAACAGTTTGTCCATTGGCAAGTGAATTGAGTGTGGAAATCACTTAAAGAGTTTGTCAATGTGTAGTTTTAATTAATATCATAGAGCCTTGTAGTATCCAACATTAAGTTATGGAGCCACTTTCTCTTTCCCAAATTGTATTCCCTGATTCTAATAACTCTAATAAAACAATATAATGACACTATAACACTATAAAGTAGTACCATATCCACAGTTGAAAAAGCACCCATGGGCAATGAGACCAAATATTTGTAAAAGTTGGGGATGGGCATTTACGGCAATGAAAACCAGCTTGGCGTTCCGAAAAAAAAATGACCCGAATCTGGAGGAGCCGTGTTTTAGTACACACCAACTGGAAGTAAAATATGGGTTGATAAACAAATCTCTTTGCAATAAAATGTGAAATAACAGCTAAAATAAGGAAAAACTTATTGAAAATGGATATAAAATAGCCAAATTAGACCAATTATTGGGTTTTACTGGAGAAAGTTTACTTCAAAATGACATATTAGCGACAATATAAGATTGTGGAGGGGTACTAATGAAAGCATAGGTAATACAGAGTGTGGTACCAGTAATATAGGAATAACGCCTGACAAACCATGGTATATGCAGAATTTTACCATTGTTTGAGATTATAAACCCCGAAGGCGAAGCCTGAGGGGTTTATTGCCTCAAACCATGGTAAAATTCTGCATATACCATGGTTTGGAGGGCGTTATTCCTATTCTAACATGACAAAACAATTAAAATATTTGTAATTTCCTTATATTTTGCAAAAAATCATGTCCATTTGACAAACGTTCGAAACAAATCAGGCTGTTCCACCAATTATACATTGTGGCAGTACATAGCATTCTCTCACTAAATATGCTGAAATGAAGAGTTTTTAAAAAATTTTTATGTTCTATATATTTTTTTTGATTATCACAATTATATTCAATAAAAAACTGCTTTATCAATAATAATAAGTTGTGATCCTTAATAACTGTCAAAAAAAACAACAAAAAAAACAAACGGAAGCATGTACTTGGTATTGTTACTTGCGATGGGATGACAATGGAACAGCCAATGTGTATATCGAGGTTTTACCATAGCTCTCGACCAATCAGAATCGCGGACACAGCCGTGTCATGTTAGAATAATTTTTAGTGCTCAATCAACATCAAAAGACAGACTCAGCGGCGCTTTAGGCAGAAAAACAGAAAGCTCACATCAAAAATCCAAGATATTAACAAGGGGGTATCATCACAGAGGACACCAATATAAATAAAATACCCCTCAGGTGGATATACTTTTGCAAAGAGATAGGATTTCAGCTTCTTTCTAAATAAGTAAAGAGATGTAGCTGAGCGTATATTATCAGACTGTTCATTCCATACTTTTGGACTTGCTTGTAGCCAAAATTTTTACAAGGTATTTAAAAAAAAAACAGCAAGCAAAAAATAAGTGTGTGTAGGGGGTGGGAGTTTTCAATGTGTGAAATAAAGCAATGTATTAACTTACGACAGCTATTGAGTCAGTCTTGTTTATTGAGAAGAAAAATAAAAGAAATAAGTATGCCTCAGCAACAGACTTAGTTTGCAACAGCTACAACTTTAGAATCACATTTTGGTGTATTAATGCCACGTTTTGTGTTATCATTAATGTCTGACAAAAAGAAATTCTGTATAGGTTGCGTTGCGTTTCTATTATCGTTTATCAAGGAAGATGGGTACTTTCTGCAATTTTTGTGTCGAAAGCAGTGATTGGTTGGGAGAAGTGAGGTTAAATTATATGTGATCTTCTGATTAGCCGATTAATTTAGGAAGAAGGAAAGATGGCGACGGCCATGAAAATGCTAGTTTCCGTGTTTATTTCCTTGAATTTAATTAGAAGAATATCTTATTATATCCCCAGACGAAAGTCGGGGATATATTGGATTCAGGTCCGTCGCGCCGCCGCCGCCGCCGCCGTAGAAATTTCCTTGTGGACGCGATAACTCAAAAACAAATTAATATTTTTTTTTCAAACTTGGTACACATGTTAAGGGTGCCCAAAGGAAGATCCCTATTTTAAGGTGACCTTAAACTCCCAGTAAAAAAGAACTTATGGCCACCTTAAGGTCAGAAATTGCACTTTTGGCCACTTAGAGCCCTGTAGGTCACAAACTATGATGCTCAGCTGGCTGAAATTTTACCTGACAACACATTAATATGTTCTTAGTACATGTGCCGAAAATCATGACTTTAAGTTGAGGAGAAAATTGTGTTTGAGGCCCATAAATACCCCCACTTAGGGATTTTTTGCTATACTTTACACATATTTTGCCCTATAATTTGGAAGTGATAATTCTGATGAGTCTCAAACTGCGCTAGGTATAACTTTGATATGTAATCCTTGTCTGTAAAAAATTTTAGGGCTGTAGGTTTACCCAAAGGGGTCAACTTAAGGTCTCAAAAGTGCCCACAGAGACCCAATTTATGCACTTTTTGCCACTTTCAAGCACTGTAGCTTTCAAACTATGTCTCTCATCTAAGTTAAATATCATCTGGAAATATATCTATGTGTTTTCTTATATGTGCCCCAACATTTAGGCCTTTAATAGACAGTTAACCTGTGTATCAGGACCATAAACACCCACCCGAGTGACCCTTATAAGACATTTTTCACATCTTTTTCCCTGTAACTTGGAAATGGTAAGTCTGAGAAGTTTCAAACTGTATTAGATATATATTCTGTGTGTAATCTTAGTATGTAACAGATTTTAAGTCTGAAGCTTTAATTTTGAAGGTCAAATTGAGGTCTCTAAAAGGCTCCCAAAGACCCAATATTTGGACTTTTTGCTACTTTTAAGCCCTGTGACTGTCAAACTATGTGACTGATAGAGCTCAAATCCTATCTGAGAAGATATTAGTATGTTATTTTTATATGTGCCAAAAATTAAGGCTTTAAGAAGACATTTAACCTGTGTATGAGGACCATAAATCCCCACCCGAGTGACCATTTTTAGACATTTTTCACATATTTTTCCCTGTAACTTGGAAATGGTAAGTCTAAGAAGTTTCAAACTGTATTAGATGCATATTCTATGTGTAATCTTAGTATGTGACAAATTTTAAGTCTGAAGCTTTAATTTGAAGGCCACATTTAGGTCTCTAGAAGGCCCCATAAAGACCCAGTATTTGGACTTTTTGCCAATTTTAAGGCCTGTGACTGTTAAACTATGTGACTGATAGAGCTGAAATCTCATCTGGGAATACATTATTATGTTTTTTTTACATGTGCCAAAAATCAAGGCTTCAAGTAGACATTTAACCTGTGTATGAGGACCTTAAACACCCACCTGAGTGACCCTTTTAAGACATTTTTCACATATTTTGCTCTGTAACTTGGAAATGGTAAGTCTGAGAAGTTTCAAACTTTATTAGATACATATTCTATGTGTAATCTTAGTATGTAACAAATTTTAAGTCTGAAGCTTTAATTTGAAAGCCACATCGAGATCTCTAAAAGGCCCACAATGACCCAATATTTGGACTTTTTACCACCTTTAAGCCCTGTAACTGTTAAACTATGTGATTGATGGAGCTGAAATCCCATCTGGGAATGCATTATTATGTCCTTTTTACATATGCCGAAAATCAAGGTTTTTAGTAGACATTTAACCTGTGTATGAGGGCCATAGACACTCGCCCAAGTGCCTTTTTTGACATTTTTTCCGTATTTTGCCCTGTTATTTGGAAATGCTTAGTGTGACAAGTCTTAAACTGTATTATATATAATTTTTGTTTGTTATGTATGTCCCCCAAAAAGTTTCAGATCTGTAGTTTAATTGCTAAGGTCTCTTTAACAATTGTAAAATGCCCACAGAAAGACAAATTTATGGATATTATGCCACTTTAAAGCCCAGTAACTGTCAAACTATGTGGGTTATAGAGCTGAAATCTTTGAATTTTTAAAAGGAAATGCCTGTCTATTTAAATTTTGAATATTAATAATGTTATGGCTATCTTAGTCTTTTAAGAACTTATTTTTGTGTGTTATACCTCTGCTTGCTGAGTTTTTCACTTTTTAAAATGAAACTGGTTAAACATATTCAAGTAGACAAAATGGACACTTTAAGTGAGCTTTAAGTCCCAATATTAATGAAATTATATCCTTATGTAGTAAAACTAGGGGATTTTTAACCCTCAACTAGCCCAGTTTTATTCAACTTGCCTCAGTTAATTTTGGCACAGCTCCTACAGTTATGAACTCATTTCAGTTGATAATCACATACTTAAAATTCTCAATTCTTTTTGTATTTGAGTACCCCTTTTATATAGATTGTTTGTTTACCATTTATGCTCAACCCACATCCCCCACCCGGATTCCCCCCACCCACCTCTGGGACCTCCAGCTATATTGAGTGACACTAAATAAACAAAGGTATTTAGTGATATCAGATGAGAAACAAAGAACTCAATGGGGTTGCAGATCTTGTGTAATAGTGAGAGAGGTGTGGAGAAGGGGAGAGGGGTGGGGGTGGGAGGTGGTGGGCTTCATTACATATAACACAAAGGGGAGTCAGAACTGAGATTGTGTCACATATTTAGGTTGCATATATATGGACCACATATATAGGTATAGAGGAAATGAATAACTGAAAACAATTTGCAAATTCTAAAAATAATATAATAAAATAATAATATAAATAATTTTTTTTTAAATAATATTTTATTTCTGAACAAATATAGAAACAGATATGCGCTTTTGGGATTATGAATTTTAGAATGGACATTGAATCATCAATCATTTAAATACTTTGAAGGAAGATTGAAAAATATGATGAGTTGAGTTAAAAATAATATTTTATTTGTCAACAAATATAGAAACAGATATGCTCTTTTGGGATTATTATTTTAGAATGGACATTCAATCATCAATCATTTAAATACTTTGAAAATAGGTTTAGAGTTATCATTGTAGGAAGATTGAAAATATAATTTGAGGTATGTATTCGGCGTCTGGGGATACACCATCTTCCTTGGGGAGATATAAACAGAGTAGATTGATGTGCTGAAGTTCATATAATAATGGGTAATTATGTTTTAAAAAATTCCCGATCAAAACCTGTGGCGTGAGTGATGACCTGTCTGGGGATATGTTGGCGCCGAGTTGGCCCAATCTAGTTTTAAAATAAAATTGCTCTGGTTGTTAAACACAATAAAATGCGTCTTCTCGTGGAAACAGGGTGATAATAGGTCATTTCAACACGCATATTGCATCTTGCGTCCCGTGAAATTCGAACCCTGTTGTCAACACATATAATTGAAGGAAAACTTTAAATATTGGAAACAAGCTCTAAATCACACACTTTTATCCCTTATGTTTGTGCATTTGAGGACTTTTATGGAATTTTATTGAGAAGAAACTGGCATGTTTTTCAGGAGTTTTACTTCCTGTCATTGGCCTTTTTGTTTGGGGTTGTAATTAAACAAACTTTTTTTGCATTCAATTTGCCGGAATCGGACCAGTTTTGGATTGGTTGCTTCCCAATTAACACATTTTTGATACGGACCCATTCTTGCTCTATACCTTTTTAATCATGTTGACCATATGTTGTATAATAATAATAATAATGTCATATACAAAGAGTATATTCTGTACATTTTATCAGGCATGCATTCCTGGAAGTTGTCCATGGTTCTATGGTGGATGCGAAACCTAACCTAGTGGAGGGGGATACGTCTAAGAATGAGTACAGTGCTGGTTATTATCAGGCTAATGGCAGCCCAGTGAAAGATGCCACAGTCAGCACACGGGAGATGTTTGTGAGACCCAGAGTACCTTTCCAAGTCAGCACTGAACTCTGGAGTGAGTCATTCACCTGTTTTTTTTCTGAAATTATAGTTTTCAATGTAATATAATCAGAGTTTTAAACACGCACTTGTTTATTAGTTTCCATTATGTAACTGATTTCAAGTCCTTCATAGCACACACAGGTGTAGGCACAGACAAGCCTGAGGAAATGTGGTAGTAGTTATTTTCCACATTTCCAAATTTGTAGATTAAATCATCTTTGGAGTTAAATAGCCAGAGTTGAAGAACACCTTGATAAGCATATAGATTATTATTACTAGCTGAGTGTGCGTTACCTGTAGATTATCAGTGCAGAATCGAGTCTTTGAAAACACAGTATTTTATTGATAGCCGGTCTGCGGTCAAATAATGAGTATTATTGACTGGGTTCTGACATCACCAAGTATTTGTTTACAAATACTGTACTCTTACTTTAAATGTTAAACTTACAATATCTCACTTATTACTGCACAGATTTTAACCAAACAAAAACAACAAAAAACAGTGTAAATATATCTTTTCAATGATATATAGAAAGTTTTAGTAGGTTAACTGCTTATTATGAAGAATACAGCACTTATTTACGGGAAAAAAACACCCAAGAAACATTAAAAAACAAAACATTACCTATTTTTATTAGCCTCTACTTATATGATGTCACAACATTATATCATCGTATCATTGGGGTTATCGAGCATCGTATTTTCAATGGGTTTGCACATAAATTATACTGTAATAGTCTAATTTTATTACGCTACAATAGCTTACCATGTGGGACTTAATGCTGTTCTCGGGTTGCCACACCCGGGGCCAACGTCTTAGAAAAAAAGACAGTTCTTGTTAGCCACCGGATACACTGCTAGTTGTCGTCACGTGATAACCTCTGACCTCTCGCCCTACTTTCTCGTTGGCCACGCGAATTAGCAATGCTTTATTTTGCAAGGAATATTATTTCATTTTTACAAGGATATACTTATTGTTGGATATGGAAACTACACCAGTTTCTTTATTTTATTGCATAGAATCACAATTCGATGCCTTTTCATAGTTCAGATAAGTATCTTTACTATATTTTACAACTGAAGTCCACTTCCGGATTCACGTAAAGCAATGGCGACTCGTTTATGGGGTTTCTAATACAGGATATTTATATATGCCTGTCAGTAAAATAAAATAAAACAAAATATTTAAACCCTATCTGCTTCATTATTGGACCCCTTTTAGGGTTTAAAAGTGTATAAATGTAACACAAACGAGTCCTGGCCGAGTAAAATCTCCGGAAACAACTTCCGTTTTATTGTCGAGACAGCATTTTCTTGTAATGCGCGTCTCGCGTTGGTAGTTTTTATACAGGAATATATGCCTGTTGAAATCAAATTAAATAGATTTTGCAAGGGTTTACCCCCGTTCTTTTACTCTATTGGTCCATTTTAAGGGTTAAAATATGATATAAAGCACGATTCTAACTGGGGGAATCCTCGGGGAAACCCCTGTGATGACGTCACGTCTAGACCGCATGTGCTGAGAGACGCGGGTTTCTTACAGTACGTTTATAAATATAAATAAAATAAAATAATATATTTTATCCCTTCTTCCCTGTATTATTGACCATTTATAAGGTTAATACTTAAATAAACAGGAATAGAATTCTTCATTAATCGTCTAGACATTACGTGTCTCTTTAGGCTATAAGGTAACCTTGGTTACCCATTATTTTAATTATATTTTAATTCATCCAGTTTTAAATTATAATTACTTGTTTTTTAGATTCTATGTTATTTAATAAAATTCTGTGTAATTTCTGCTTTCATTATCTCACAACTAGCCCTACCTGCAGTGAGGCGGGTGGGGCAGGTGACCTTGTGTCACAGTTGATTTACTTACGTCAATCTAGTTGTGTAGTTCCTTCGAAGAAGGAAAGGCAAAGCTTCCTTGGAAGCTTACCTTAAGGAAAGCTTACATAGAAATTATAATATCCAACTTCTTTCTCCAGGGTGGATCAGATCCCTGCTTAAATTCAGATAAGATCTTAGTTCATCCGAGATTTTTAATGCATCCGAGAATCGGATGCAGTATTCTCAACTTCTATTCAACCCAGTATGATTTGATACTCGGTTTTCATTGCATCTCTCGGATCATCTGAAATCCAATGCTTGGTGGATTGTATGTAGATCTGATCCTCGGATGATCGGATCATCTACTCTGATGTTCGGATGTTGATTCCAGATCAGAACACTAACAATCCTCACACACACACAAAAAAAAAAAAAAAAAAAAAAAAAACTTGGAGTAATAGTTTACCAGCCTGGCAGTAGATATCACCTATTGGAGGCTTGGTTCCAAGTTCAAAAAGTCCAAGTCCTCAAGCCCAAGAGGGCTTCTAAACAAGGTCCTTCATTCAGTCCTGGCTCTATATTTTAGGGAAGTAGGTTGCCTGACTTCACCCTAACTAATTTTTGAGGACATTGAAACTTAGGCAGTTTTTTTAACCTCCCTGCCCCCAGGGAATTTATGCCTAGATCCTCCACAGTCTGGACTCTGAATGATTTACTAGACCAACAGGAACTTGGGCAGTTTAATTTCCCTTAAAATGGAACAAGTTTTCAAATTTGTATCTCCTTAGGGGCCTCCTTGGGTAAGCCCCTCCTCCCCTTCTGGTCAGCAAGAGTTGAGCTTCAGGCTGCTCTTCACTAGGTTTTTTTCTGAATACAACCTGGTTATATATATATATATGTTAAGACAGTAGCAAGGCTACTACCAGACAGGTCAAACTCAATTCCATGGTGCATATAAGTAGTCAGAAGGGGTATGGTGAATTCAGGTGAGATACTGGATCTTTAGATCTTAAAGTTCCCCATTCACAACTACTTTAGGAGGGACAGGAGTCCCTCATCAAGGCACCTGTAATAACACTTAGGGTTTAGGCCCTGTTAATCAACCCTTTCCAATTCCCCACATCTAGAGGCTCCTACAGGAACCACCCCAATGGGGGTCATTCCATCCCTAGCAGTATCCATCGTTTTCCCCAGGTAGGGGGAAATCGAGTAGCCGAGGCTCCAAGGTCTTTTGACCCACTCCAGGGGACGAGGGCATAAAAACCCTTCCCCTCAATGACTCCTCCAGCCTCACTCAGTCCACCAGTAGGAGTTCTCCGTTCTTTCAGATTAGACTGGCAAACAAATCCTGTCATTCTTTTTAATCCAAGTCCAGTCAGACTCCTGACCCGGTCAGAATACAAGGCCCTTCAAAGACCAAGTCCTGGCCTCTGTATCCAGTCTCTTATGTCAAAGAACGCAATAGAAAGGGTGGAAAATGTAAAATCTCTCGGGTTTTACAGTCGCCTGTTCCTAGTACCAAGCCTCACCTAAGGTGGAGGCCAGTCATAGACCTAAACAGGCTCAACACTTTTCTACACGTAGAAAAGTTCAAAATGGAAACTCCAGAGTTCATCAGGACCTCCCTGATTCCAGGGGAGTGGGTATCGTCGATAGATCTATCGGACACTTACCTACACATCCCCATCCATCCAAACTCAAGGAAATACTTAAGGTTTTGCTACAAGTCACAGGTGTTCCAATTCACCTCCCTCCCATTTGGACTAGTCACAGCCCCCCAGGTCTTTACAATGATCGTAAAGGAAGTGAAACTAATGGCCCTCTCAAGAGGACTCAGAATTCACCAATACCTGGACGACTGGCTGATCAGGTCCCAGTCTCAGGAGGAAGCCCAAGTGAACACATAGGCAGTGGTAGACCTAACTCAGTCCTTGGGGTGGATAATAAATCAGGAAAAATCAGAACTGAAACCTACTCAGGTGTTTTTTCGTTCATGGGCTACGAATACCACCTAGTTTCAGCCCTTGTAAAACCCATTCAAGAGAGATGGCTCAAACTTCAGGATTTGATCCTACTACTCGAGTCAAAACGTGTTTTGACTGCAAGATGTTTGATGTCTCTAATTGGGTTGCTAGTCTCAACGGAGAAATGGTCCCGGAGGGACGCCTTCACAGGAGGCCCTTTCATTTTCATCTCAAGGAGCACTGGAGATATCCTCAGTCGCTGGACAACCTCCTTCCTTGGACAGAAGCCATTGCAGCCCACCTAGATTGGTGGCAAAATCCCTCAAACGTGATGAAAGGTGCAGACCTTCATCCCAAACACCACAGTATCCAACTCTTTACCGACGCCTCACACAAAGGTTGGGGCGCTCACTTAGACCAAAAATTCCACAAAGGGTCTGTGGTCAGATCGGGAAAAAAGGCTACACATATATGTCCTAGAATTGAAGGCGGTCTCCCTGGCCCTTCGAGACTTCAAGGACCAGTGCCAGAATCAAACAGTGTTAGTTGCGATGTACAACTCAACAGTGGTAGCCTACATCAACAACAAGGAGGAACACACTCAGTAGAGATGTGCGCTCTCCTGTGGAAGATCATGACCTGGTGCCATCACTACCACATAACATTGAAAGCCAGGCACATTCCAGGGTGCCTGAATGTGATGGCCGACCTGCTATCCAGGTCCAACCAAGTGCAGTCAACAGAATGGTCTCTGCACCCACAGGTCTTCAAACAGATCTGCCAGAAGTGGTTCACACCTCATGTAGACTTATTTGCCACTCACCTGAACCACAAACTCCCTCTATACGTGTCTCCTATCCCAGACCCAAGGGCCTGGGACATAGATGCTCTGAACATAAACTGGACCAACCTCACGGCATATGCGTACCCTCCTACGGCTCTCCTTCACAAGGTGATCCAAAAGATCAGGCAATGCCAGTGCCTGATCATCGTAATAGCCCCAGGCTGGCCAGGGATGCCCTGGTTTTGGGACCTAGTGCAGCTCTCAACAGAGATCCCACTGCAACTCCCAGTGTCAACAACCCTACTCAAACAGTCCCACAAGCTGGTGTTCCACAACAACCCCCAGCACCTGAACCTCCACGCCTGGTGTCTAGGAGCGGACAACTCCAAGAACAAGGCTTCTCTGTGGAGGTGGCAGAGAGAATTGCTGCCCCTCAGCGGTCATCAACAGGACCATCTACAAGTCAAAGTGGGCCCTATTTGAAAAATGGTGCAGAGAAAATTCGGTGGATTTCTCCACTCCATCTGTGAAACAAATCTCAGATTTTTTCATGTACCTGTACCAAGACTTAAACAGGCGCCCCTCGACCATTGATGGTTACAGGACTGCTATCATTGACACTTTGGGCCCAACATATTGCACACAATGCAGACCTTCATAGGTTACTCTCCAGTTTTCACAGGGATCGTCCTAAAAGTTCCAGAAACTTACCCAAGTGGAACCTTTCTGTTGTCCTTAACGAGCTCACCAAAGCACCATTTGAGCCCATGAAAGACTCAGACCTCAAACATCTTACTCTTAAAACTGCTTTCTTGCTAGCCTTGGCCTCCGGCAAGTGCCGCAGCGAAATCCATGCCTGGGTCGCTAACAAAGTAGCTAATTTAGGCCAATGGGAAAAGGTCGCCTTGTTCCCTTCTTCTGATTTCATAGCCAAAAACCAACTAGCAAGAGAAGGTTCTCAAAGTGTGTCACCAGTGACTATTCCTGCTCTGACTACCATTGTAGATAGACAGTTTAAAGAAGACAGGACCCTGTGTCCCGTGCGGGCCCTGAGGTTCTATTTGGACCGAACTAAAGACCTGAGAGGGTCTCGTTCTCTCCTTTTCATATCCTTTAAGAAAGGACATACCTCAGACATCAGACCCGCTACACTCTCCTCATGGTTGAAACAATCCATTCTACTTTGTTACAAACAAGCAGATCAACAAGCCTTGGACTTGGTCCAAGTCAAAGCGCATGACATCCGGGCTTTCGCGGCCTCTAAGGCCTTTTACGGTGGGGTATCGGTGGACCAAATCATGCAAGCCTGTCACTGGAAAGCTCACAACACATTTACAAATTTTTACCTAAAAGACCTTACTTGGTCGGACACCGACAACAATTTGTACCTGGGACCCGTAGTGGCTGCACAACAAGTCCTAGATCCTTCCCCTCAGACCAGTTGTCCTCGGAAAGAAAAAAGGGGGGGGGGGGGGGCACATCCGCTACAACCAAGTCTTCAGGAGTCTCTCCCAGGATCTAGGTATTCCTTTACCTTCAAGATGTTACGGGTAAGGTCATTTTTGTTTTTCAGTTATCAAGTAACTTCTATTAAGGACTTATTTAGTTGTCATTAATCTCATATTCAGGTTGTAAAAAATTTATGAGATGTCCAACCATGGGTTGGTCAGTCACTAGTGAAGGGCCCTCAGGGACCCTTAGACCTCGAAGTGAGCACTGCTGCACTTCCGTCCTACAATCAAACATCTAGACAGTTTCAGCACTGTCTCTCATTTTATTTAGGTTTTTGGCTCATCACAGGCCCGGTCTTCGGGATCAGGGCACTGTAAATGGGACTCAGACTGGTATTTCTGGCACTATTCTATACATATTAATTCAAAATCTTAGAAAAAATGACATACCTTCCAGTCTCAGCTGTAATCCCGCCACCGGGCGGTTGAATTCAGCATTAAGTCCCACATGGTAAGCTATTGTAGCGTAATAAAATTGTAAATTTTAATTACTTAAATGTAGCTTTTATAAGCTACAAGCTTACCATGTGGGACTTAGAAGAGTCCCACCCTGCCTCCCCGCTGTTTACAGCTGAGGGGTAGGTTTTAGAAAATTTCAACGAGAAAGTAGGGCGAGAGGTCAGAGGTTATCACGTGACGACAACTAGCAGTGTATCCGGTGGCTAACAAGAACTGTCTTTTTTTCTAAGACGTTGGCCCCGGGTGTGGCAACCCGAGAACAGCATTAAGTCCCACATGGTAAGCTTGTAGCTTATAAAAGCTACATTTAAGTAATTAAAATTTACAAATTTGTGCTTTGATTAATAGTTCTGTTTATTGACAATTGAAGTTGCAGAGAAATTGTAACTGACAATCTATTTTACAGGGGAATACTCCACAACAATACACAATACTGGCACAACATCCAGTTATATAAAATTCAGCTAATAATAATAGTAATAATGTAATTTTTACAGGCAATGTACTGTAGAAATGGACCTTCATCAATGATTATCGGCCTTCCACATCCAAGCCTCGGGCACTAATGGCTATGTCAGGCCGATAATCATTGATGGCGGTCCATATCTACAGCATATTGCCCTATAAAATTACATTATTGTACTATTATTATCTCCATCATGGAGGTTATGTATTTGGGGCATGTTTTTGTCCCTGTGTTTCTTTGTCTATTTGCAAAATAACTCTAAAAGGTATGGACACATTTTGATGAAATTTGCAGGAAAGGTCGACAATGACACAAGGAACAGATGAGTTAATTCTGGTGCTGATCCAGATCAGTTGCCTGATCCAGGAATTTTTTTAAAGGATTTTTTTGTCATTGCATTCGTAAGCGATATTGGAGGTGTAGGCCCTTGGTGGAAGTATGTGCTCCTTAAGTGCTCTTGTTTCATTTATTTGAAACAGGACATCAGAGTCAAAACAAAAATTTAAATTGTAAATGTAATACACTCGGATCAGGATTTGAATAAGTAAGGTATAAATGACGCCTGTCCTTAATGTTTTGAGTTACAGGAATTTCAGTTTAAATTTAAGAGTCACACTCTGATTCCTGTGTTACTATACAGGAAAGTCTGGATGTGAGACAGACTTACTGAATGATTTAGTGATGGCAGACTCCAGTCAGTCACCTGACGCCAGTAGTGACCCCTATAAACCAGACAGAGACCTCATGGTGCAACACAAAGGGAATGGCGAGTACAAGATATTCAACAGGTGAGATGATACAAAGGTATTATTCAACAGGTGAGATGTAATATTAAATATTCAACAGGACTCAGGTAAGATGATATATAGGTATTGGCCAGGTGAGATGAAATACTAAGTATTCATCAGGTGAAATGATGCACAGGTGTTGGACAGACATGACAAAATGCTAACTATTCAACAGGTGACATGAAATAACTGAGTAATTCAACAGGTGAGATGATGCACATAATGTTCAACAGATGTTAGGATGCCAAGGTATTAAACCTGTGAGATTCTAAGTACTCAACAGGTTAGATAAGATCCTAGGTATTCAACAGGTGAGATGAGATACTAAGTATTCAACAGGTGAGATGAGGTACTGAGTATTCAACAGGTGATGTGACACAAAATATTTAACAGGTGAGATGTGATACAAAGTATTCAACAGGTGAGATGGGATACAAGGTATTCAACAGGTGAGATGAGATACTAAGTATTCAGCAGGTGAGATGTGATACAAAGTATTCAACAGGTGAGATGTGATACAAAGTATTCAACAGGTGAGATGTGATACAAAATATTCAACAGGTGAGATGGGATACAAGGTATTCAACAGGTGAGATGAGGTACTAAGTATTCAGCAGGTGAGATGTGATACAAAGTATTCAACAGGTGAGATGGGATACAAAGTATTCAACAGGTGTGATGAGATACTAAATATTCAGCAGGTGAGATGTGATACAAAGTATTCAACAGGTGAGATGTGATACAAAGTATTCAAGGGGTGAGATGTGATACAAAGTATTCAACAGGTGAGGTGAGATACTGAGTTCTCAACAGGTGAGATGAGATTTGCAAGTTATAGTGTGTACCAAATTGTAGTCCTTGTTCAACATAGTATATACATCATATTTGCAAAATATCAGTACTTTCACTAATAAATACCAGCTAACTGATACACATAACCCATCTACCCATTCAACTTTTCAGGAGTGAGTCTCACTACCCATTCATCTACTTTCAAATCCCAATTGACGAGTCGGTTCTTGCCGCAGCCTATGACCCCACCACAGTGAGAGATGACTCCTCCCTCCATGCTGAGATTCAGCGTCTTAATAAGAGGTGGTCTCTGAAACTCACTGGCAAGATGCAGTCATGTCCTGGTGAGCCATTCTTACATTATATTGAATCTGTTACTTGATTAACATCGAATATTTTTTTCTACGGTTTGTTTTATAAACTGTCCGCTCCCACAGTACAAAATGTAAATATTTTCCCATCACAGGTTACTTCAATGTGAAAGTGTGGGACTCGCACTATCCTCAGATTGAAATCTTTCATTATGATGTGGGTGTGGACTGCCCCAAAGACTTCACCTTGACCTTCAATATACCAACAGAGGGTGCCCATACTTACGAGAAGAGATTCCTGGTAAGTGAACAGATGGTATTAAATTTCTGTACATAATTTACCTAATGCACATTAGATTGTTTGTAAATTCAAATTACAACTGAACGAGATTTTTCTCTATAGCGCATAGATGGTGCATGTATTGGACTGTGTAGACAGTGGTGAAGTAACATATATGGCTTAGGTACTTAATTTCCCAAAATATCAGAGATTTACAATATCTGAAAAAAATCAATTCATGACAAGTACTATTTTGAAAAAAGCCAAAAATTCGACAAAGAAAAAGTACTTGTACTGATTATAATCCAATTTTTCATAAAAAAGGGTTACTTGTGGATCTGATACTTCTTAAAAAGCATTTTACTTATCAGAGCTATAATTAAATGGATTGGAAACGGTATTGGCTGAAGGTTTCCAGTGCAGAATGTTCACCTAGTTTGCATTTCTTTGCTCCACCCTCAAACTAGCTTGTCATATTATCACTAGGGCTCTAAAAATATTGCTCAGGTACCCTTAAAAATACTGTAGTTTAAAATTAGAGAAAGAGGCTATACCTTTCTTGTTTAATATCAACAGCCTGTCTGTCTAAAACCCCGAGTGAATCAAATCCTTGTGTTTATACCAACACACACCTATTGAATTGAAATAACTGTGTTGAATTCTTAAAATTAAATTATTTATTTGTGTTTGTTGCACATGACATTGAAAGCCTGACCAAATAATGTAATCTATTTACAGGTTGAAGTGACTGATTCGTACAAAACCATAAAGGTCACAGTCGTAAAACCAGCCCCCAAACCAGAGGATAAAGGAGCCAAAGGTACTCTTAACTTTAATTTGTTCCTTTTTAAGAAGTCATTAACAGTTGCATTGACATAGATATGCAGGGTGCTTGGTGGTTCTCTATAAAACTACTTTTATGAGTGATATGCTATCACCTCTGTTTGGGTTTGACTCCCACAACTGGCAATGCTGAGGACCTGTCCCAATATGACCCTGGCTGTTGAACGGGCCATAAAACTCCCAACTTTGACCTTTTACTTTCACTATTAATTTTGACCAGATTTTTGTGACTATATTAGGCTACTGATTTCCCCTGAAACAAAAGTTAGCAAAACTTTTGATTATGTTGTCTTATTTTTAAAGGATTCCTCTGAGTGGATAATTTCACACATTTCTTACTCTACACTTGAAATATTGAATTTTAATTGACCAGAAAAATACTTTCATTTTACCAGAATTTCCAGTTGACAGACTAAATGTCAAATTGAACATGAACTGTTCTTGGAACTATTATTTCTTTCTGCTCAAAAAAAATTTTTCTTTTTAACAGAGTTCTATGCCCACCGGTTCATCTGTGTTTACATTATACTAACATAACTGTAACAAGTTGTTAATTTTGGATTATGTTTTTTCCAATCTTTTTGACTTTAAACTTTTGATAGTGTATTTATAATAATTATACTAAAGTATAAAATGTATCTACATGATGTATATGGACATAATTATGCAGTAAATTCCTGTGATTATTCTATCAGTATATTCTGAATTAGATGCTATCAATTACTGTCTCAACTCATGTACAATTTCAATATATGTTGTCAGAGTCCTGTTGTGACATAATTGAGCTTTATTTTCCAGCCAGATTATACCCATAAATGTGTTAGTGTTTTGTAGGTCTGTGTAATTGTATACCAGATTTTGCCTTAATCACCCATACTGGAGCCCTGTTAACTTAATCTTCCGAGTAGTTGTTGGGAATTGCCTCCAGTTGTCAGTGCAATTAAGTTCATGTTATGATTTCCAATCATCAAGCCAGAAATGATTATTCAACTTATGTTGCTGTTCATAAAATACTTATGGGGTTACGGGGGTGGGTGGGGGGGGCCATTGGTTTTTGTGAACATTAAGCTTGTGGTATCATCTGATAATACCCAATTCTCTATTAATATGGTGGTACTTAACATCATCTGATAATACCCAATTCTCTATTAATATGGTGGTATTCAACATCATCTGATAATACCCAATTCTCTATTACTATGATAGCATACATAAAAAATTAATCAGTTTATTGCAAGTGGTTAAAAACTGGATATTTTTTATCAGTTTATTTAAAAAAATAACAAGGTTTCTCTAAAACAATCGATTATATAAAATCATCATTGAAGAGCTGTATTGTTATTAAATTTCAATAGCAAAGACCCTCTAAAAGGACTAGGATCAAATTTTACAGCAATGGAAATTCTGCTTACCCAGTTATCATACAGGGCTCCACTAAAATGGCTTCCCTCTGTATGTGATTATACACTTCTCAACCTACACTCACTGTTTACATATGTGTTACTTTTTTTCAGACACTTTCTGGGACCTTAAAATCAACAGTATATATCTTTTTATATCTCTCTCTGTTTCTGTACATATTTTCGCTTAAATTTATTTGTTTTTAGTGTTGTTTGTGTTTTTTCTCTTTATTGTCTGGGGTGAGGAATTAAAGGAAATATTTCTTTTCTCCTTTCTATTGTAATTTTTTGACTGTATATAATTATTGTCTTTGGAATTTTTTGAAAATTTATGAATATCACTGTTGTTTCATTTGTTTTTAAATCACCTTTGTCAGTTTATTTGGTTACTGCACCTTTATGTTTTATTTAATGTCAGAATTTCATCATTTTGTTGTTTTTAGCTTCATATGGATATTTTGAATTCTTTTATAAACCATGTAAAATTCAACCGCAGCAACTATCAGCTATCATTAGTATTTTAGTTACCATGTCAATAGTCTCAGAAAGATTTACATATTTATGTAAACAGAGCCTTTTTAGCACAATCCATTTCTGTTATCACCAAGGGTACATTATTTTGATATTTTTTGTTAATTTGTCTGTTCTTTTTCAAGCATTTAAATTAATATGAAAAAGGTTTTGTTTTTCAAACATTTGTATTATCATCTGCATCTCTTGAGAAAAAGTCTTCTTTTTGTGATATCTCTTTTACGTTTTTTGCCATATTTCTTTTCGGTCTGATGCAAGTTTGTCTTGAATTTTTCAACAGAAATTCAAACTTATTTAAAACTCCATTTTAAAAATAATAAATCAGTAATATTCTGTAAAAATCTTAAGTAAATAATACATTTTTAGAACACCTATGAGATCAGTATCAATTTTCTTTTAACAATGTTGACATATAAAAATAATGAATATCATCTTTTTTGTATAAAATGAATAAGTAATGTTATTTCAGAGTAATAAGTAAATATCACTAATTATCCATCACAAAAATTTATAAAATATGGATCTATTTTTATGGTCATCCTGTCTATATTTCTTGGACAACTCCACATAATTTGCACAAGTTCATCGTATTCCTGTTTATTTGTGTTAAATGTCAAGTCTAACACAAACTTGTTTTGAAATATGCCAGATCGTATTACAAATATGTGATGTTTTTTTGTCTATATTCATGTATATTTCCCCATCAATATTTGTTCTAAGTATTCTGACCCTCCCGTAATATAGACACATATGTAGACAGCAACTTATATGAACAGGTTTCTGAAGCCAGCTAAAAACCTATTTGTTTAGACTAGAATATCCTCCACCACAGTATATCTCCCCAGTGGGCGCTATTTTGGATCTCGACCTGATATATCCCTGGACTCTCCCTTTTTGACCTCCAGCGCATTAGAGGATGTTGCATCAATTTTGTGCTATATAAATGCTTCTATTCTATTCTTATATCATTATGTTTTATGGGTTTTGATGAAAAAGTTCTCTAGTGTGAAATTAAGTTTCAGTCAGTTGATAAAGCCTCCTAGTTGAATGAGTTGCAAGTAGTAGTGTAAAAATGTTTAAAATTTTGCGTTAAAAACTTTGATGTTTGGTATCTCTTGGAGTAGTAAACTTTGATCTAGTTCAATCTTCTGGCCAACCCTTTCAAAGGTATTTAAAATACAGAAATCTACATTAAAATATTGTAACTGTGTTAAAAATATGGTAAAAGCAAGACATCAGTAGCTATTTTGGAGAAATTTCACTGGATTCACAATTTAACCATCATAGCATAATCATAACATATTTAAGCTGCCCGTTAGGGGCGCTTATTTGTTTTCACGTAAGTTCTACTGATCGCCGCCGCTGGATTATGGTCTCCCTTGAATAACTTCTTGGGCTTTCAAATTTTTCTTTTCTTCTTCTCTTCCTTTAAAACTATAGGGGCGGGAAAAATTTTTGGGATACTTTACGGAGACCGTAACCTTTACTTAAGGTAACCTTAAGCTTTTTTAAAAAACACTCGATCATCGTGTTTCGGGAAAAACCACTTACACCTGTGCTATAAAATTTATCGGGTACATTCTAGACCTAAATCCGCAAGTCAGAAAGGATTTTCTGATCAATTGGACCATAGATGCCTGAATGGGAGGCGTTTCATTTTCGTAAATTGTTTTAAAATGGCTATTTTATTACGCTACAATAGCTTACCATGTGGGACTTAATGCTGTTCTCGGGTTGCCACACCCGGGGCCAACGTCTTAGAAAAAAAGATCGTTCTTGTTAGCCACCGGATATACTGGTAGTTGTCGTCACGTGATAACTTCTGACCAATCGCCCTACTTTCTCGTTGGCCACGATGACTGGTAGCAGTTTGTAAATATACAGACATTTCTATTTATTTCTCAGTTCTTACTTATTGTTGGAGGCTAATATTTGCATATTTCTTTATTTATATGCTGTAGATCATTCTGTAAAATTCTGATTTTCCCACCTTAAGTATTTCTTGACTTTCGCGTGTTTTTAGCTTTCCTCGGTTCAGGCAATTCTATTGTACGTCTTTTATTGCGTATAAAATGTCTCTCCATCAAGCAAATAAAGACAAACCGAGAGCTCAGAAATGCCGCCATTTTTGCTTCAGTTTTGATACACATAATTTCTGCCCTACCTGTAGGGAGGCTGGCAAGGGAGATGACCCATGTGTCACCTTTGAAACCCCTTGTGAAATTTGCACGTCTTTCACAGATGAGCAATTACAGAAAATTTCAAACAGGAAGCGGTACTTGAAAAAGCAAAAAGCGGCAACTAGTTCCAAAGATGAACTAGATCTTTTGGGTGAAGGCGACGGGGATTCCTTCACTGGATCCAATGCAGACCTCGAGTGTGCTGCTGATAGCCTTTTTACCTCACCCCCCCGTCCACAACCTCTTGCCTTCAGTTCCCTGTCCTTGAAAACACCAGCCAAGACTATTCCACCCACCCTTGGCACGGCTTTGCAAAATAAAATCCAGAAAAACATAGAGAAATCACTGGGTGATTCCTTAAATATACATTTACAGCAGCAAATGGGTACCTTCCAGGCATCCATGTTGGAAGCTTTTCAGTCACTCCGAGAGGAGTTGGCTGCAAAACAGAAAGTCGAGGTAGAGTCCTCGCTTCTTGCTTCAAAACCTGGCTCGTCCAGTAATACTGCTGCCCCTCTGGATTTGCCCCCTCCGAGATCTGGTACTAACATCCCAAGCGAGGCTATGGATGTGGACTACGGTCCAGCACTCCCTCCTCGTCTAGTATCTACTCAAGTTTCCTCGGATCAGTACGTTGCCCCCTCTGAAGGTCATCCCGAAGAGGTCTCATACTCACACAAAAAGCAAAGCCATAAGCAGCCAGTTGACCCGAGCTCTGCCTCGGACCAACTAAATGAGGATTCCGATGAACCTCGGATCCCTTCCTCTAGATCCAAAAAACACTCTGACAAGAGCAAACATAAATCAAGATCTAGATACGTGTCATTTTCCTCAGAGGAGGATCACTCCCCTGTAGCCAGACACAGGTCTTCTAAGCCCTCTAGGGCTCAGCCCTCAGGAGTAGCTTCTGATCAAGACCTCCCACAACATGATCCAGACCCCCCTTATTATAGGGAAGTAGCTTTGTCTGACATGCCCTCACAATACTCTGAAGAAGTAGACACCTTCAGGCGTATTCTGTCTCTCCCTGACCCCAGGGAATCTATGCCCAGGTCGTCCACTTCAGTGTTGGGTCTGGATGATGAAAAAGGCCGTCAAGAGCTCAGACCTAGAGGTCCTTCCTCTATCCTTCCACTTAGCTCAGTTATCAAGGACGCCTTTGATAAATTCCAACATGACTTTAAGGCTGCCAATTTATCTGAGGGAAAATATGTCAAGCCTCCTCCCTCAACTTCAAAGTGGTACAAGGTGGGACAGCCAACTTTTCAGGACAAAATTCAGGAGTTGAATACGGACTTTGCTAAGATCTGTATTACTCCTAGACCTTCTGGGTCCCCAGTAGCCAGAGTTCCCCTGCCAGTTCTCAAGGAGCTGGAACTTCAGGCTAGACAAAATATCTCTACCCTCAACTTCACCGCTGCATTTGCCAAAACCTCCTCTTCTTGCAATGCTTCATTGGAAAAATGCCAACATAGCATCAAGTCTACGGTCAAGAAGATAAAATCTCAGATTCAGAAAGGTGCCAATCCTGAGAAAGCGGCAAAGCGCGGATATGAGGAAGTAGCTGACTACTTAGATTTTTGGAACAAGACAGTACTTGTTCAACACAGGGCCCTCACTTGTCTCAGCAAATCTCTAGCCCATATTTTGCAGAGGGAATTATACTCTATGGCTAATACCGGCTTGCTCAGGCGCGAAGCCGAGATGACTCTATTACATCCACAATTAGGAGAAACGAGACGCCAAGAACTCAGGAACTTGTCCTTTTGGGGCCCTTCCTTGTTCGAGTCTCAATTAGTGAAGGAAGGTGAGGACTTCCTTCTCAAAAAAGGCACCTCAAAAGATTCTCAGGGTTTTGCACCCTACCAGAATAAGCCCTTTCGTGGTCCCCACAAGAAAAGAGGCTCCTACAGGAAACGCCCCTATGGGGGCAATACCTCTCAAAGCAGTAACCAGTCCTTTCCTTCGGGAAGAGGAAAATCCAACTTCAGAGGCTCCAGGGGTCGTTTTCGACCCCACAATAGAGGAAGGGGGCGTGGAAACCCCCCTCCCCAATGACTCCTCCAAAGCCTCACTCAGTCCACCAGTAGGAGGTCGCCTCCGTTCTTTCAGGAGAGACTGGCTCACAAACAAATGTTCTCAAAACGTGTTAAACATTATCACCAATGGCTACGTTCTGCCATTCCGTTCAAAGCCAAACTTGATCAGATTTCCTCTGATTCTGTCAGAGTACAAGGCCCAACAAAAAGACCAAGCCTTGGCTACTTTTATCCAGTCTCTCCTGTCAAAGAACGCTATCGAAAGGGTAGACAATGTAAAATCTCTCGGGTTTTACAGTCGCCTGTTCCTAGTACCCAAGCCTCACCAAAGGTGGAGGCCAGTCATAGACTTAAGCAGGCTCAATACTTTTCTACACGTAGAAATGTTCAAAATGGAAACTCCAGAGTCCATCAGGACCTCCCTGATTCCAGGGGAGTGGGTATCGTCGATAGACCTGTCGGACGCTTACCTGCACATCCCCATCCACCCAAGCTCAAGGAAATACCTAAGGTTTTGCTACAAGGCTCAGGTGTTCCAGTTCACCTCCCTCCCGTTCGGACTAGCCACAGCCCCCCAGGTCTTTACAATGATCGTAAAGGAAGTGAAACTAATGGCCCTCTCAAGAGGACTCAGAATTCACCAATACCTGGACGACTGGCTGATCAGGTCCCAGTCTCCGGAGGAAGCCCAAGTGAACACTCAGGCAGTAGTAGAACTGACTCAGTCCTTGGGGTAGATAATAAATCAGGAAAAATCAGAACTGAAACCTACTCAGGTGTTTTCGTTCGTGGGCTACGAATACCACCTAGATTCAGCCCTTGTAAAACCCACTCAAGAGAGATGGCTCAAACTTCAGGATTTGATCCTACGACTCAAGTCAAAACGTGTTTTGACTGCAAGATGTTTGATGTCTCTAATTGGGTTGCTAGCCTCAACGGAGAAAATGGTCCCGGAGGGACGCCTTCACATGAGGCCCTTTCAGTTTCACCTCAAGGAGCACTGGAGATATCCTCAGTTGCTGGACAACCTCCTTCCCTGGACAGAAGCCATTGCAGCCCACCTAGATTGGTGGCAAAATCCCTCCAATGTGATGAAAGGTGCAGACCTTCATCCCAAAGACCACAGTATCCAACTCTTTACCGACGCCTCAAACGAAGGTTGGGGCGCTCACTTAGACCAAAATTCTACAAAGGGTCTGTGGTCAGATCGGGAAAAAAGGCTACACATAAATGTCCTAGAATTGAAGGCGGTCTCCCTGGCCCTTCGAGACTTCAAGGACCAGTGCCAGAATCAAACAGTGTTGGTTGCGACGGACAACTCAACAGTGGTAGCCTACATCAACAAACAAGGAGGAACACACTCAGCAGAGATGTGTGCTCTCCTGTGGAAGATCATGACCTGGTGCCATCACTACCACATAACATTGAAAGCCAGGCACATTCCAGGGTGCCTGAATGTGATGGCCGACCTGCTATCCAGGTCCAACCAAGTGCAGTCAACAGAATGGTCTCTGCACCCACAGGTCTTCAAACAGATCTGCCAGAAGTGGTTCACACCTCATGTAGACTTATTTGCCACTCACCTGAACCACAAACTCCCTCTATATGTGTCTCCTATCCCAGACCCAAGGGCCTGGGACATAGATGCTCTGAACATAAACTGGACCAACCTCACGGCCTATGCGTACCCTCCTACGGCTCTCCTTCACAAGGTGATCCAATGCCAGTGCCTGATCATCGTAATAGCCCCAGGCTGGCCAGGGATGCCCTGGTTTTGGGACCTAGTGCAGCTCTCAACAGAGATCCCACTGCAACTCCCAGTGTCAACAACCCTACTTAAACAGTCCCACAAGCTGGTATTCCACAACAACCCCCAGCACCTGAACCTCCACGCCTGGTGTCTAGGAGCGGACAACTCCAAGAACAAGGCTTCTCTGTGGAGGTGGCAGAGAGAATTGCTGCCCCTCAGCGGTCATCAAGGACCATCTACAAGTCAAAGTGGGCCCTATTTGAAAAATGGTGCAGAGAAAATTCGGTGGATTTCTCCACTCCATCTGTAAAACAAATCTCAGATTTCTTCATGTATCTGTACCAAGACTTAAACAGGCGCCCCTCGACCATTGATGGTTACAGGACTGCAATCGTTGACACTCTAGGCCCAACGGCCCAACATATTGCACACAATGCAGACCTTCATAGGTTACTCTCCAGTTTTCACAGGGATAGTCCTAAAAGTTCCAGAAATTTACCCAAGTGGAACCTTTCTGTTGTCCTTAACGAGCTCACCAAAGCACCATTTGAGCCCATGAAAGACACAGACCTCAAACATCTTACTTTAAAAACTGCTTTCTTGCTAGCCTTGGCCTCCGGCAAGCGCCGCAGCGAAATCCATGCCTGGGTCGCAAACAAAGTATCTAATCTAGGCCAATGGGAAAAGGTGGCCTTGTTCCCTTCTTCTGATTTCATAGCCAAAAACCAACTAGCAAGAGAAGGTTCTCAAAGTGTGTCTCCGGTGACTATCCCTGCTCTGACTACCATTGTAGATAGACAGTTTAAAGAAGACAGGACCCTGTGTCCCGTGCGGGCCCTGAGGTTTTATTTGGACCGAACTAAAGACCTGAGAGGGTCTCGTTCTCTCCTTTTCATCTCCTTTAAGAAAGGACATACCTCAGACATCAGACCCGCTACACTCTCTTCATGGTTGAAACAAACCATCTTACTTTGTTACAAACAAGCAGATCAACAAGCCTTGGACTTGGTCCAAGTCAAAGCGCCTGACATGCGGGCCTTCGCGGCCTCTAAGGCCTTTTACTGTGGGGTATCGGTGGACCAAATCATGGAAGCCTGTCACTGGAAAGCTCACAACACATTTACAAATTTTTACCTAAAAGACCTTACTTGGTCGGACACCGACAACAATTTGTACCTGGGACCCGTAGTGGCTGCACAACAAGTCCTAGATCCTTCCCCTCAGACCAGTTGTCCTCGGAAAGAAAAAGGGGGGGGGGGGCACATCCGCTACAACCAAGTCTTCAGGAGTCTTTCCCAGGATCTAGGTATTCCTTTACCTTCAAGATGTTACGGGTAAGGTCATTTTATCCTTTAATTATCAAGTAATTTCTATTAAGGACTTATTTGGTTGTCATTAATCTCATATTCAGGTTTTAAAAATTTTATGAGATGCCCAACCACTGGGTTGGTCAGTCACACGTGAAGGGCCCTTTGGGACCCTTAGACCTCGAAGTGAGCACTGCTGCACTTCCGTCCTACAATCAAACATCTAGACAGTTTTAGCACTGTCTCTCATTTACTTAGGTTTTTGGCTCGTTACAGGCCCGGCTTTCGGGATCGGGGCACTGTAAATGGGACTCAGACTGGTATTTCTGGCACTATTCTATACTTTTAATTCAAAATCTTAGAAAAAAATTACATATCTTCCAGTCTCAGCTGTAATCCCGCCACCGGGCGGTTGAATTCAGCATTAAGTCCCACATGGTAAGCTATTGTAGCGTAATAAAATTGAAAATTTTAATTACTTAAATGTAGCTTTTATAAGCTACAAGCTTACCATGTGGGACTTAGGAGAGTCCCACCCTACCTCCCCGCTGTTTACAGCTGAGGGGTAGGTTTAAAAAATTTCAACGAGAAAGTAGGGCGATTGGTCAGAAGTTATCACGTGACGACAACTACCAGTATATCCGGTGGCTAACAAGAACGATCTTTTTTTCTAAGACGTTGGCCCCGGGTGTGGCAACCCGAGAACAGCATTAAGTCCCACATGGTAAGCTTGTAGCTTATAAAAGCTACATTTAAGTAATTAAAATTTTCAACTTTGTCTGTATCTCAAAAACGGTCAGGATTTCGGCGTTTTGTTGGAATAACTTATTCAGCTACTTTTTGATAATCTTTCACATGCTGAAGTTTTAGCCCGGTATCTGCAATCTTAAGGTCACTTTAATGTCAAAAAAGGGGGTTTTAACCCTCCAGTTCACTTAATTTTTCACTTTTTTCAACCAAACTTGGCATATATATTTAGATTTACCAAAGGATTACCCTGACTTTATGGTGACCTTAAACTGTTAATATAATTGGAGCTATGGTCCCCCTAAAGTCATAAAATTGGGATAAAACCATCTGACCCCTTTATTTTTTCTATTTTTAAACAATCTAACTTATATTGATATTGAGGTTGATCAAAAGAAGACTCTTACTACCTTGTGATTTAAATATTTATAATGTTATGGCCATCTTAAACTTAAAATGTAGGGGTTTTCAGCCCTAAGTTCAATTAATGTTTAACCTTTTAAATTAAAACTTGGCACATTTATAAAGATTGCCAAAAGGAATATTTTGATTTTATGGTCACCTTAAAGTCCCATTATCAATGAAGTTATGGTCACCTTACAGTGAAAAAGGAAGTTTTCAGCCTTCAACTATCTTATTGTTCGACTGACCTCCGCTAAACTTTGTGCACTTATAAAGGATGACAAAACTGACTTCTTTTCTTCTTTTATGGTCACCTTAAAGTCCCAATATGAATGAAGTTATGGCCACCTTGCAGTGAAATTATGGAGTTTTTAACCTCCAGCGATCGTATCGTTCAGCTGACCTCAGTTAAATTTTGCGCACTCATTAAAGATGACAATAGGGACATTCTAATTTTCTTTCCACGTTTGAGTTCCAATACAATTACAGCCATGGCCATCTTGAAGTAAAAATGAGTGTTTTCAGCCACCAACTGACATATGGTTCAAAAACATCAGTTTAACTTGACACATTGATTAAGCTTAGGGAAGATTTTTATGACCTTTTTACTTAAAATTCTTGTATTTCAGAGACTTTGCCCATCTTAACATAATAAATATGTAGTTTTTGCTCCCACCTCATTTTTTAAGACTTTTTAAAACCACACCTGACACATGTATACTTAAAACAAAGTTTCTGTTATCTGGCAAAGCTAACCTCCTAGTGTTTCTGAAGTTATGGCATCTTCAAAGAAAAAAAATGATGTATTTAGCATGCAGTGATGTGGTTATCAATATATTGTAGCTGATCAGTGTTCATATAATATAAATTCCAAATTGTAGGCACATTAAAAAATCCCACATTCTTCTGATTCCATTTTTGTGGAATTGTGTGGATATGCCTTTTCCTTTTCGGGGAAAAAAGCTTTAATTAATTCAGCTTGTGCTTTGCAGCTGGAGTTGTTGATCTACCTACTTATTCACAGAGACTATGTTAATTGGTCAAATATATAGACTTGACTTTTTCAGAAGATGAGATGGCTGGGAAAAAACACTTTCTCATAAACAGTTTTTCTTGTACAGTATTTTGTGTATCTCCAACTAATTGAAAACGAATGACTTGTCTCTTTCTTCTCTTTCAAGCAACTCTGTATTTGCTTTTGTGTGATATCTATCTGGAGGCAGATTCATAGAAAGTCCCACTCACTCCTAAGACAAATATGAGCTGCAGTGAGTGCTATTGTGTATTACACAATGTGTCTGCAGACTGAGTGAAAAGGTTGATAAGGGATATCAAGATGCATTCATTTCTTTTCATTAAGGGATATGCTTACAGTAAATCTTTTTGGGGGTAAACAATTCAAACAAGGACATTTATGTATAGGTTCATGGAAGTGGATCCTTATGGAAGTAATATTTTGTGGAAAGAATGTCTTGTCTGTTTTGAGAGAATGAAAAAAGCCTTATGTAAAAACCTCGGTGTTTCATGATATTCACATTTAGAGTCATGTGTGAATGAAAAATGTTAACAGTAACATTTGACAACACGACTTTGTGTATTCTTTTTACAATGGAATAATAAAGGATTTCAAAAGGAGGATTATCTTAAGCATATTTATCTTATAAAAATATTAAATAGCAATGAACTTTCAGAGGCATAAAGTGCCTCTAAGATGTACAACATATGAATGTCCGTATCTATAGCCAATTATAGTTTACTACAGTATGTCTTTATCATTATAAATCTGGGATTAAATATCTCCTGGAAAAATATACGATTTCACCTTTACAGCTACAGTTTCTCTTCAGCCAACCTCTAGCAAAAATGATTCGTAAAATATACTACTTTACGAAATACTAAAGCTCACATTCTGCTTACAGTTTAATACTGCAACTGCTACAGTTTTTTAATAATCCACTTTTCGATCAGATACAAAACACACTAAAGCTTACGTTATGCTTACAGTCTCATACTGCAACTACTTCAGCTCTCCATCTGGGCCGCTCATTTTTGTTAGCAAAAATCTTTTTCTAGTTTGACATGGCAATGTAGTCCTATCATCAAACAAAACTTTTGTCATTACCTGGTGTATATATATAATCTACTTGTCTGATCACCCTCACCCTCTGAAAATGAGAGGCAAAGGTATTGATATCAGGTCGCTCTCTTTGTGTGTTTCTCTGTCCATTCTTATAATGCAAAAACTGTACATTGGATCTGGTTCATATTTTTCACAAGGTGGTGTCCAAATGTGGCTCCCTCCTCAGTGAATCTAACAGGAAAACGAATGACATATATAAAAAAAATATATCGAGAATGAGTGATATATTTTTTCTGTATATGTCTTATGAGGAAAGTTTTATTTTTATTATCCACCATTTTGTATGATTGATTAACAAGTGAAAAATAGCCATATTTAAACAAAGAATTGAAAAAGGTGTCAGTTATACAGGGGCACGAGTGAATATAAAAAACTCAGTATTTAACTGGTCATTTCTCATCCATTTCTGCATGGATTTTTATGCAACAAAAACGAGCAGAAGTGCTGTAAAAAGACCTTTCTAATGATATATAAAATGAATTTGTAGGTAACATAGTTTTCCGAGATATTAGTGGAAGAACTTATTGACACTTATTATCCATGGTATGGAGGCAACTTTACACACAAAAAATGTATATCCCGCCCTGTATATCCCCTATATAGGTCATATAAGGTGCATGGTGGATAGTAAATTGCGAATCCAAATTGTTTTTGTGATTTTTGGCCAGGGTTTGTGTGGTAACACTCTCGCCTCCCACCTCTGCGGCCGGGGTTCGATCCCTGTCATGGCCGTAAGTGGGAAAGCTGGTAGTTGCTTGCCGTTGGTCGGCAGTTTACAGTACAGAACCCTAGCGAACTATATGTACTGGTTTCCTCTGCCCTTCCAACTACCCGTCGTGATATGACCTGTACAGTGTTGAAAGCGACGTAAAACCCCAAATAAAAGCCAGGGTTTGTGTGTATTCTTAGGCAATGCTTGTTGTTTCGTGTTTGCAGAAAAAAATTTTGTGTTTGAAACATCGGTTTGGTGTTTGATAAACTTAAAAAAACTGAGTAGTACTGTTGAACAGTTTTACTCTTAATGATCGTAACATATACCGGGGTATGCACATCTACTCTGGTTTATGTTTGCTGAACACTTCCAAATTTGAAGAAAATAGAACCTATTCTTCTGGTAGTTATTAGTCCACAGTTTATTTGCTGCAAAAGTAAAATCTTAATATGCTGCATGCTTTACATTAAAATGCCAAATGCTATAACTGATTAAAACACTTTAGGTGGAAGAAAACTTTGCTAAGTTTTTAAAGTTTTATAAATTCCGAATAATATATTTTCATTAATACTCTAATAGTCACTAGCAAAACTCATTAGTTTTTGAAGTAATATCCAGTAAGAATTTCTTTATGTACACTATCATACACACAGGCACACAGCTGCAGTATGAGGGTGAGGGAGAGGTAGAGATGACTGTGGTCACTCCGTTCACAGCAGCCATGGCACTTGTCTCATTGTTACTCTTGTTCCTACTCTTCATTGGTTTCATCACAGACAGTGGTGAGTGTGAACTGACAGGAAGTCTGTGTACATTGTCAGTGTAAAACCTAGATCCAGTGGACTTTGTACAACTAAAACCTCCAATATCTACAGGATCTGGTTCTAGTTATACCTAGGCAACCGTCATTATTGCTCACCTGCAGTTTCTTGGCTTCATCACCGAGAGAAAGTGTTGGAAACTGCCCCAGTCTTCTATATTGGTTAATCATCCACTAATAAGTCATTAATCTAAAAAAACAATATTGGGAATGAAGTGTATACGTATCTAGTAAAAATTTTGTTTGTTTGGAAGTCTTCAAAATTTAGCATGTGCCAAAATACCCACTTATTGTAAATGGTGGAAAATGTAAATTAACAGTACAAAAGAAACAAATATGAGGAAGACAAAGCGAATTAAAAATTAGGGTTTCATCCATGTTTTTATCTGAATGAACAATATTTTAATAGTTTATACCAATACTAAGTTAACTAGTTTGTACTGTATCGTTCAACATAGTCTGTATTATATTTTTCAGAAAAACATAAGACAGTTTCAGAAAATAAGGTTCAAGGTCGTCATTTAGTATTTGTGGTTGGATTTGTGACCTTCAGAACAGCATATTCCATAGCTGTGACCTTCACTGTACTGCTTTTGCTTCTCAGATATGTTAACAGGTCAGTTTATTCTTTAGACTTAATTTTCAAAACTTTAATAATGGTTTAACCTAATACCTCAAGGACATAATAACCCTAAAATCATAGATACATACCATCCAATGGACAAGATTCCTTTCAACAGTGTTAAATATTTTATACCTATAGTGGCTGATTTTTGTATTTGGTTAACAAATATACATTTGATATCCCAAAATTTCAATATTCTCTCTATTTCCTCTCTCTGTGCAGGGAGCCATTTAACACCCTGGTTGAGTTTGGTCGTTACGATGAGACAGGCGCAAACTTACAGAAGTCTCACATAGAGAACATACAGCAGTATGTGCTGCAAGAACTACAGAGACAGAACATGTTAGCTAATGAGACAAAGCTAGTGTGTGAGAAAAAACTACAACAGTTACAGAATACGCTTGAACAGGTAATCATTGAAACAGGTGGCCGAGAGATTTAGATTTTGCACACACTGTCACCTCTGTGTGGGTTCGACTCATACAAGTTGTAATTCAAAGGACCTGTCCAAGTATGACCCTGGCTGTTGAATAGGATGTAAAACCCTCCAATGTCAACTATGTAAATGGCATGGTTAGGTTCCCAGTGGCCTAGTGGTTAGCATTAGTTCGGTATCTAATCACAGGCTGTCACCTCTGTAAGGCTTCGACTGCCACATGTGGTAATACTGAGAGTCTGTCCCTGAGTACAGCCTGGGTATTTGAATGGGATGTAGTACCTTAGCTTTGACCTAAGTTTGAAGTCACAGCAGCTAGAAAATGCTCTGTAGAACCTCCATTATCCCACATGCCAGGGGATTAGTTGAGGGATTGTAAACAAGGAGAATGAAAATGACTTCATAAAATCTAGTGTTCTCAACGGGTATCCGGATACCCGGGTACCCGAACCCTGAATATTTACTCGAATCCGAAATCACACACCCGAGTACCCGAATCTAGGCTTTATTTCTGTCAATATCGCCCACGTTGGCTGACCGAGTACAGACGTATCTGGACTTCATTAATTCACTTAAAAACTAAACTATTCAATTAAAATGCACAAGAATATTGTTTTCTCACCCTTGTACCCCGTTTATAGTATTTTATTTGTCTTTTTATTTTGGTTGTTTATGCATTGTTAAATGCCGTTACCCTTTGAAAATTGTCAGTATATTGACACAGTTACGTAATTCCGAGTACATGAAACGTTGTATATATTGCCTATATAGTGACATGCACACCTTAAATAAATAAAATACGATATTTTCAAACAGTAGTTCATAATTTTGCAACAATAAAGTTCACTTACCTTCCTGAAGAAAAAATAAAGTTTCAATTCCGAAACTACATTCGAGCAACAGTGAATGCTTTACTGTACTGATAGGTCATGTGACGCCACTTTTATGGACACTGCAATAAACAACCGTGTTTTGAATGTACAGAAATCTTTTCTTGGTTAATATTTCTTCTGTGTCGTACTGTTTTGAATGCAAAAAAAGGTGGCTGATGAGAAATAAAGCAAATGGTTTGATCCCATTATTTGTGCGAGTTTTAAGTTTGTAAATGTGGAGATCTTTGTACAATCACCTATTATCGCCCATCGGCGCGAGTACCCGGGTACCCGCCCGCTGAAATCAATACCTACCCGGTCCCACCAAAAAGGGTATTTTGAGAACACTAATAAAATCAGAAAAGTTGTTAATGTGATGGTATAAGTGGAATATGTCCATGACTAGAACTATAATTTGTGGCTATTGGAGGTGCTAGGGATACTATATGAATAATGGCTTGTACTTGTATTTTGGCAGACAAAAGAGCAGATGATTGTACAGCATAATGAGGACAAGCTGATAAGTCAGGTGGCTCTCAACTACACCAAACTCATGATAGTCAACCTCACCAGGGACATTCAGCATTTCAAGTAAGCTTGGATAAATGGATTTAAAGTACATTCTGGGATAACTAATTGGTCACCTGGAAACATCTGAATATACAAATACCTAATGAAGAGCTGACACTTAAATTGCATTAGTACTTCCATTTCATAGTTTCATTTTCTTTAAAAATGTGAATTGGTGGAAGTGTGCTTAAAAATAATACACAAGAATTTTACTCATAATAATAATAATACCACTATGGCCTAGTAGGTAACACACTCACCTAGGAACACGGAGTATGTGGGTTCAATCCCAGATACAGGCAGATACATAGTGGCTCGGATGACCACTTAAAATGGCGGTCCTCTGTCATTGGGTCCTATCCCCAGTGGCAGGTTAAAGAACCTCAAGGACAATAATAAATGGTCATCCTTGAGCCTCTGTCTTTCAGTTAGGGGAATGTCAGTTAGTTGGACTGTACTTGTATAGTCAGATGGATCATATAACGCTTCGAGTCCTGTATTATATTTAGATATTGCGCTGAGTATAAATACACAATACAATACAATAACTGCGATTTACATGTAACATTTCGATAGCTGTTATTGAAACAGGACATAAAACATTAAAAGAATTGTGAATATATATTATATATTTTTATATTATACACAGGCACAGAAGTAAATGGAAATAGAAGTTAATCATATATTTATTATGATCATGTTAACATATTATATTTCACACTGCTATAGGTGTAAATGATCGAGTTTTTATGAAGAATTTCACTTACTTATTGCAGAAAGGATTTCTCTCAGTATGCCAGTAAATCAGTGGAAAAGTTAAGAAAGAACATAGTGCAGACATCAGCAGCGCTACAAGGAAACAAGTGGCTGTCTGGAGCAAAGGTGACATACGTCCTTCTAGTTTGATACTGGAGTCATAAAGACTGTGTCTTTGCATAAGAGGCAACGTACTCACCTCACACGTCTGGGGTTGTGAGTTTGAATACTAAACCAAACCTTAATTGAGAAAGTTGACCATTGCTTGCCAGTGGTGTACAGTTCAGAGTCATTACTACACCAGTATGCACTGTTTTCTCTTGTCTTATGAAGTATATGTCATGGTGTATGACCTGCACTATGCTTTGAAACTTATAATAGATCCCAATAGGGATGCATTGGTATCCCCAGTGTCTTGGTATTGAGAGCATTTTTATCTCCCGCCGGGCTTTAGCCCGGGAGGGAGATTATGAAATGATGCCTGTGTGTGTGTGCGTGCGTGCGTGCGTGTGTGCGTGCGTTAGTTAGTCACGCAGATTCCTCCAAAACTACTACAGCTACAGATTTTTTGTAAATTAATTGTCCCAATGAATTTTCACGCCCTCGAAAATTTTTTTGGTTTTATGGACTTAGGCCTAAAGATAACTGAGTAATAGCTACTTGGAGTAAAGGGCTCATAACTCAAAAACTATTGCAGTTACAACTTTTTCTTCAAATATGTTGTTCAGCTACTTTGTCCTTAGCTATAAGATGGTACATAGTTTGGGGTCCCATTGCATGCCATAAGTGAGTAATAGCTATTTTCTCATTTGTAGCTAAATAACAAAAGGAGTAAATGTCAAATATCTTCAAAAGTATTAGAGTTACAGAAATCTTTTCAAATATGTTGTTCATCTACTTTTTGGTAAGCTATCACATAATAAAGTTTCAGACCTGTTGCACCGTGGATAGCTGAGTAATAGCTACTTTCAAATTCCGACTGTTGAGTAAAGCCATTGTATCTCCAAAACTATTGCAGTTAGAGTGTTTTCCTAAAATATGTTGTTCAGCTACTTTGTCCTTAGCTATAAGATGGTACATAGTTTGGGGTTCTATTGCATGCCATAAGTGAGTAATAGCTATTTTCTCATTTGTAGCTAAATAACAAAAGAAGTAAATGCCAAATATCTTCAAAAGTATTAGAGTTACAGAAATCTTTTCAAATATGTTATTCATCTACTTTTGGGTAAGCTATCAAATAGTTAAGTTTCAGACCTGTTGCACCATGGATAGCTGAGTAATAGCTACTTTCAAATTCCGACTGTTGAGTAAAGCCATTGTATCTCCAAAACTATTGCAGTTACAGTGTTTTCCTAAAATATGTTGTTCAGCTACTTTGTCCTTAGCTATAAGATGGTACATAGTTTGGGGTTCTATTGCATGCCATAAGTGAGTAATAGCTATTTTCTCATTTGTAGCTAAATAACAAAAGAGGTAAATGTCAAATATCTTCAAAAGTATTAAAGTTAGTGAAATCTTTTCAAATATGTTGTCCATCTACTTTTTGGTAAGCTATCACATAGTAAAGTTTCAGACCTGTTGAACCTTCAATAGCTGAGTAATAGCTACTTTCAAATTTCGACGGTTGAGTAAAGCCATTGTAACTCCCAAACTATTGCAGTTAGAGTGTTTTCCTAAAATATGTTGTTCAGCTACTTTGTCCTTAGCTATAAGATGGTACATAGTTTGGGGTTCTATTGCATGCCATAAGTGAGTAATAGCTATTTTCTCATTTGTAGCTAAATAACAAAAGAGGTAAATGTCAAATATCTTCAAAAGTATTAAAGTTAGGGAAATCTTTTCAAATATGTTGTCCATCTACTTTTTGGTAAGCTATTACATAGTAAAGTTTCAGACCTGTTGAACCTTTGATAGCTGAGTCATAGCTACTTTCAAATTCCGACTGTTGAGTAAAGCCATTGTATCTCCAAAACTATTGCAGTTACAGTGTTTTCCTAAAATATGTTGTTCAGCTACTTTGTCCTTAGCTACAAGATGGTACATAGTTTGGGGTTCTATTGCGTGCCATAAGTAAGTAATAGCTATTTTCTCATTTGTAGCTAAATAACAAAAGAAGTAAATGTCAAATATCTTCAAAAGTATTAAAGTTAGGGAAATCTTTTCAAATATGTTGTCCATCTACTTTTTGGTAAGCTATCACATAGTAAAGTTTCAGACCTGTTGAATCTTTGATAGCTGAGTAATAGCTACTTTGAAATTCTGACTGTTGAGTAAAGCCATTGTAACTCCAAAACTATTGCAGTTAGAGTGTTTGCCTAAAATATGTTGTTCAGCTACTTTGTCCTTAGCTATAAGATGGTACATAGTTTGGGGTTCTATTGCATGCCATAAGTGAGTAATAGCTATTTTCTCATTTGTAGCTAATTGAGAGCTTTCACTTGGTGAAGTTTCAGACCCTTAGCTAATTACTCACCTACTCAAAATGAGTAAATGCGAATTATCTGTAAAAGTATTGCAGATAGCCAATTTTTCTCAACTCATTCACCTACTTTTGGAAGAGCTTTCACATGGTCAAGTTTCAGACCCGTAGCTAATTACTCAAAATGAGTAAATGCTAATTATCTCTAAAAGTATTGCAGATAGCCAATTTTTCTCAAATAACTCATTCACCTACTTTTGGGAGAGCTTTCACTTGGTCAAGTTTCAGACCCGTAGCTAATTACTCACCTACTCAAAATGAGTAAATGCGAATTATCTCTAAAAGTATTGCAGATAGCCAATTTTTCTCAAATAACTCATTCACCTACTTTTGACAGAGCTTTCACTTGGTGAAGTTTCAGACCTGTAGCTAATTATTCACCTACTCAAAATGAGTAAATGCAAATTATCTGTAAAAGTATTGCAGATAGCCAATTTTTCTCAAATAACTCATTCACCTACTTTTGGAAGAGCTTTCACTTGGTGAAGTTTCAGACCCGTAGCTAATTACTCACCTGCTCAAAATGAGTAAATGCGAATCATCTCTAAAAGTATTGCAGATAGCCAATTTTTCTCAAATAACTCATTCACCTACTTTTGAGAGAGCTTTCACTTGGTGAAGTTTCAGACCTGTAGCTAATTATTCACCTACTCAAAATGAGTAAATGCTAATTATCTCTAAAAGTATTGCAGATAGCCAATTTTTCTCAAATAACTCATTCACCTACTTTTGAGAGAGCTTTCACTTCGTGAAGTTTCAGACCCGTAGCTAATTACTCACCTGCTCAAAATGAGTAAATGCGAATCATCTCTAAAAGTATTGCAGATAGCCAATTTTTCTCAAATAACTCATTCACCTACTTTTGAGAGAGCTTTCACTTGGTGAAGTTTCAGACCTGTAGCTAATTATTCACCTACTCAAAATGAGTAAATGCTAATTATCTCTAAAAGTATTGCAGGTAGCCAATTTTTCTCAAATAACTCCTTCAGGTACTTTTGGAAGAGCTTTCACATGGTGAAGTTTCAGATCCGTAGCTAATTACTCACCTACTCAAAATGAGTAAATGCTAATTATCTCTAAAATTATTGCAGATAGACAACTTTTCTCAAATAACTCGTTCATCTACTTTTGGGAGAGCTTTCACTTGGTAAAGTTTCAGACCTGTAGCTAATTATTCACCTGCTGAAAATGAGTAAATGCTAATTATCTCTAAAAGTATTGCAGGTAGCCAATTTTTCTCAAATAACTCCTTCAAATACTTTTGGAAGAGCTTTCACATGGTCAAGTTTCAGATCCGTAGCTAATTACTCACCTACTCAAAATGAGTAAATACGAATTATCTCTAAAAGTATTGCAGATAGCCAATTTTCTCAGATAACTCATTCACCTACTTTTGGGAGAGCTTTCACATGGTGAAATTTCAGACCCATAGCTAATTACTCACCTACTCAAAATGAGTAAATGCTAATTATCTCTAAAAGTATTGCAGATAGCCAATTTTTCTCAAATAACTCATTCACCTACTATTGGGAGAGCTTTCACTTGGTGAAGTTTCAGACCCGTAGCTAATTGCTCACCTACTCAAAATGAGTAAATGCTAATTATCTCTAAAAGTATTGCAGATAGCCAATTTTTCTCAAATAAGTCATTCACCTACTTTTGGGACAGCTTTCACTTGGTGAAGTTTCAGATCTGTAGCTAATTACTCACCTACTCAAAATAAGTAAATGCCTATTATCACTAAAAGTATTGCGGATAGCCAGTATTTCTCAAATAACTCATTCACCTACATTTTGGAGAAGTTTCACATGCTTAAGTTTTTTTATGAATTTTTTAAATAAATTTTAATACATTAAAATTAATTAAATCATGCACTAAATCAATTATAACTTGAAAAGTACTGCATTTAGAGCACTTTGTGCAAATATGTTATGCAGCTACTTTTGGGTCAGCTATAACATAGTAAAATTTCAGACCTGTAGCTCATAGCATAGCTGAATAATAACTACTTTTAGGTTATCACTGTTGGGTAAATCACTTATAACTTGAAAACTTTTGAATTTACATTATTTAGTTTCAGTATGTTATTCACCTATTTTGAGGCAGCTATAACATAGTAAAATTCCAGACCTGTGGCTCATTGCATAGCGGAGTAATAGCTACTTTGAAGTTCTTACTCAACACTAAATCATTTATAACTTGAAAAGTATTACATTTAGAGCATTTTGTTAAAATATGTCATTCACCTACTTTTTCCATAGCAACAACATGGTGAGTAACTTGGGTGTCTATCTGAATAGCTAAGTGAGTAATAGCTACTTTTGGGCTTTTCACTAACTTCCATCATGAGTAAAATCACTTGTAACTTGAAAACTATTGCATTTAGAGAATTTTGTGCAAATATGTTATTTACCTACTTTTGGGTCAGCTATAACATACTAAAATTTCAGACCTCTAGCTCGTGCCATAGCTGAGTAATAGCTACTTTTGCCTTCGCCGGTGGATACATTTTGCATCTGGCCACAGATGCATCCTTGGTCTAGTCTCTAAAAGTATTACAGGTGGGCAATTTCTTCTAAATAAGTCATTCACCTACTTTTGGGTGATCTACCACATAGTGAAGTTGCAGAACTGTAGCTCTTTAGATGGCAGAGTAATAGCCACTAAAATAAGTAAATGTCTTGTATCTCTAAAAGTAGTACAGATAGGCTATTTCTTCTAAAGACGTGCTTCCCTACTTTGAGTTGATCTGCATAATGAAGTGGCAGAACTGTAGCTCTTTGGATGGCAAAGTAATAGCTACTAAAATGAGTAAATGCCTTTTGTCTTTAAAAGTATTGCAATCAAACATTAAACTTGTCACTTCTACATGTGCCTCCATCTCGCAGGAAAATTTATATTCCACTATCTTTAGGACATCTAATTTATACGGCGGGAGATAAATGCATGCATCAGAATGCTTGTACTGTGATGAAATTTCATGAAATACTGCCATCTTGCTTGTCAACAGATATATTGGAAGGAAAACTTTAAACACTGGAACTAAACCCCAAAACTAAAGAAATCGCACACTTTTATGCCATACATTTTTACATTTGCTTACTCTGTTGCAATTTTGTTGAGAGGAAACTGCCATGTGTTGGTTTTATGAGTTTCACTTCCTGTCAAAGGCCTAGTTTATCTGGGGTGTACTAAAACACAAAATCACGGATTTCTGAATCAGAATGGTTTTGCATTTGCAGTCTCATGATGTATACAATTTTGATACCAACCCATCAATAAATCCCAGTCAGTCTATCTACATCAAACAGTATACATGCAGTAACCCTAAGATCACATATTAGTGTTGGTGCCAGGTTTCTGTGTAGCTGTTCTTGCCCATGAAAATATGCAATGCTGGAACCTAAAAATTAGCCCTGGAAGACTTTTAAAAATTAATTTTTTCAAAGCATCTGTTTATGAAGTTGATATTGATTTTGACTTTTAAATAAAATACTTAAAGCTATTTCCTTGACTGTTTTACATGTTCTGTCTTGATAAGGTAGTAATAATTAGCTACAAAACCTTATATTTATGCATCATGTAATAAGTACAGTCCATGTTTCATCTAACTTGCCCAAGCTCCTAAGATTTTTCAGACATGGGTGGCAAACACATTTCCAAGTATTTAGAAAGAAATCTGTATATCCTTACATTTCCCTCATGTCTTATCTTACTTTTCCAGGTGATTTATGACTCGGTGACCAAAAAGCGGAGAATTCAGGGTCAGAACACCAAATCTTTCTTGGACTGGCTGGGTCTGAAGCAAGAGATGGAGAGTCTGACTGCAGGTCAGGAGATCTTGGTGTTTCAGAGCAAGAAACAGGAAACTTGACACAAATTAACCTAATTTTAGACAGAGTTATTGGACAATCTTATGATATCTTGGATCTTTATAACAGTTTTTGTGTGTATTTGTTTATCCATTGTCTATTTCACTGAAAATTTTATTCTTGTGTGTTATAATTTAAGGTAATAAGTATCTTTACCCTTAGCACTTCTGTTCAGATTGTATTCCATGTAATAGCTATTCTAACTGTTTCTTTAACTGTTTATGGATGTATGATTTTGATATCCATTAAGAGGTTTAAAAATTTTCACATTTTAGGGTTTTTTAAAATTTAGTTATTGTTCTTTTATCCCATGTTCTAATTTCAGAATTGTCTTTGGAGGACTTTCCGATGCCTGATTTACAACAGTTTCTCAATATGGAAAATCCTGTGGTCAACTTCCAGCCATCACCTTTACCTAAGATCAAGGACATCACTCTGCCCAGAAACCAGTGGTATTTCCACCAGACTGACAAACACCAGAAAGAAGCTTCTAATCCAGGAGACAGTAAGCCTGATACAGGTCCAAGGTCACAGGTCAAGGTTGCAGGAAGTGACATCATCAACTGGACTACAGTACTGGCTTTCTTCATTGCCATAGATTCCATCTGGTTCATTCATCGCATGGCCAAGACATATGCCACAGCCAAAATGATGCTCTACGGATGTCCTACGTTTATAGACTGCAGGAAGTCACATGCACGTAAGTTCTTGTGCTATGTCACAGCATGGTAAACTTAATCTGTTTATAGTTAAGCAGGTAATTAGTGCACAAGAAAATGGATTCAAAATAATATGAAACACTATCAAAAAAAAAAAGAAATAAAGACAAAAACTATCAGGTCTGTGTAATGTGTTTAATAACTTACAATTACTGTAATAATTAGATGCATTGAGTCATTACAATGATATAAAACAGCGTCCTTGATGTCCATGTTAATTTGATGTGAGACTTTAGCATAGCTGGAAAATATTTCTAGAATATTTGAAAATCTATTAGGTTTATGACATTTATTAATTTAATGGGATGGTATGGGTTAATATGTTCAGAAACTGAACATTAAAGATTATATTTATGAACACATTGTAATGACTCAGCAGAAAGACTCTAATGTGTGTGCAGAATAAGAAATCTTGATCAATAGTTTGAAACCAAATAAAGTCTATGGAGACATTACACTCTTGTTAAGCTTGTGTCACTCTATGATGTTTTCAGTTCTGTCATTTCTCTTTTCTGTGTCTGTAGCCAGGTCTCTGACCTATGTTTTTTTCCTCTTTCCTGGTAGGTCCATTTTAGAGAAACCCCAGGTATCATGTTAATTGTTGGTCATTATATACATCTAGCCCAACCACTTTAACCTTTGTGTGTGTTATTTCTTCACCCATGTTGATGATGTAGGTTTTCTTGTTAATTTTTCATTAGTGATACTGTCTGGCCAGAATATTTTACATATATTTCTGATGTATCTGTCGTGAATAGCATCTATATTGTCCTCAACATTATGTCATAAATGTGACATAATACTTAAAGAATACAGGTATGTTTTGGTGACTACAGGTAACAGAGGAGTTGATGGGGAACCAGTAAAGCCGGTATCATCCCGTATCTTCCATTTTATCAAAGACCTCAACCTAAGGGTACGTCTTCACAGAAATTGTATTAAAACATCAATAAGCAGAAGTACATCTGTTAAACAATGTGCATTTATATCTGGTAATAAGTACAAGACCAGATAGGACATTATGCTTCATTCACAGTACAGGTGGTATACCCTGAGGTTAGAAGTTTTGCTAGGTGCCAGAACACCTCATATCTTCTGAGATGTACAGTGTTCATAAGGTTGGACTTGCACAGCCACTGAAGGGACATGGTTTGTAACCATCTATAACAATAGGACGACAGTACTACAAATGTTGTTCACCAAGAGACAACCTTCATTAGGCTCAACTCAACTTCAGTAGCTGTCATACGAACACGTACTACCAAAACGAGGCCGAATGGCAACCTTGTTTAAACCGTGGACCACGCCTTCAGTTATCATATGAAAAATTTATCTATGAAATGCTACTGAAATGGACAGACAGGGCAGAGAGTTATAAAGTATAAAGGCACAGTGGAACGTACTGACAAGGGATGGTGAATGGTGGTGACTGACATTGAGATGGTTAGAGGCGGAAATTTTAAACATTTTGAAACTTCCATGGGACGCTCAAGGAATTAGACATTTTGCCACTGTGTCACAAGCTCGCATACAGATGTCAGACGGTAGTTGAAGGACTGGGGCGTCTTGATCAATGCCTACTACTGTGTGGGGTTTTTCTGCCTGTAGTGTGAATGGGGTATTAATAATTGATTTCATTGCTTCACAAAATTTAAAGTTAGGGGAACAGTTACTTTCAGTACACATAAGTGAAGACAGTAAGACAATCCCTGGAAGTTTTTTTGTGTCATGTTGCCATGGAAATAAAATCTTAAATGACCAACCTGCTTTGTATTATACACAAATGATTTATCATTTGTAGGCCTAATTGATATAACCTTAGTTTGGTTTTAGCTTTGCAGTTCAGGGGCTCCATTTTATTTAAGTTTTAAGCTGACAAAAAATAAGAGTAATATTTTATACCTATGGCTTGATAATTATAATCAATTCAAGATGTGTCCTCAGAATACTGAATAGATAGTGACAAAAGTTTATTCGAGTTTCTATATATCTTAAAAGCAATTTTCTCCCTTTGCTACCAATATTTGTGCTGAAGCTTGTGATGAGCCATTGGCATTCATGACAAATTTGATGTTATTTGTTATTTTTAATTCAGTTTTATCATTTGCTTAGCTCATATTAAATATCTAGTATTTGCTAAAGCTTTTGATATTCTTTTATTAGTATTCAGTCGTTAAATAAGTAATAATAATAATAGTAATAATACAAAAATTTATACAGCACAAACTTTATAAAGATCATCTAATGTGCTGGTATCTAAAAAAGGGACGGTCCAAAACCAGCCATAGGTCATGACCCAGTAAGCGCCCACTAGTGAGGAATGACCATCTTCGTGTGTATGCCAATCTAAACAGGTATGTTTTGGTTGGCGCCTGAAATCTAGATCGTCTATTGGGATCTAATAATTAATGAAAGCCTGTTCCATTCAGCTGGTGCGGCCATGGCAATGTAACACCTGCCTCTAGTTTGATAGTACACTTTTACAATTTTGTCACTTTTTTTACACAGATCATGAAGACAGAGTTTGTGCCAAAGCTTGTGACCACAGTGACTATATGCTGTGCTGTGTATTTTGTGGTTGGAGTCTCTAATAAACTACTCAGTGTCAAAGCCCTGGCATCAGTGGGATATATTGAGTCTCTGGTAAGTGGATTGTAGTTTCAAACATTTGAGGCACTTATTTCTATAATAAATTCAAAAGCATTAAGACAAAGTCTCTGTCATATTCTTGAGTTGTAAATTGCTGACAGAAGTAGCATGTCAATGATGATACAAAGTATCTTTGTTTTGTGATACATGGTATGTCTCACATTCAAAGCTTGATGATCTGTTATGTGTCTCTGGACATTTTCTTTGCTTTATGTACCTATATGTACCTTTATGTTAGCAATAGAGAAGGTTAGCACTTTCAATTTGAGTTTGAAGGGTAATCTGAAATTTATTGAATACCCCAATGAAAAGCATATTCGACAGATGAAGAGAATAACTTTGAATGAGCCAGTGATTTTAAGCTAGTTCAGGGAATAACGGTATATTTTCAAAATATCATCTGGGTTCAAATAAATGTCTTGTTCAAATAATTCTCTGGTCTAAATGAATAATGTTATTGGTTCAAATTTATGTCTAATCCAAATAAATGCATGTTTCTGGTTCAAATTAATGTCTTATTTAAACAAATGTTATATTCAAATAAATATTGGGTTCAAATTAATCTCTGGTTCAAATAATATCTGGCTGAAATATATGTCTGGTTAAAAAGAAAATGGTTCAAATAAATATCTTCTCCAAATAAGTGAATGATTCAAAACACTTTGTTTACAATTTAAAACATGATTTCTTGATTTTCTAATGGTTACCTTGTTCAAATTAATAGAGTTTCTTTAGAGTATCAGCATTTCCTTAAAAAAATCTTTGAATAAGAAAAATTTCTAAGAATAAGGTTAGTGAAATTCAATGTGGACCCTGGTGCATTCGTGTTTAAACTAATTAAGCGTCCCTTGCGGGACGCTTGTTTGTGTATGGGAGACCTTCAGGCTCCGCCAGCTCCGCATTTTGTTTTCCTTATAACTCTGTAACCGTTAGGCGGATTCTTTTCAAATTTGGCAGGTTTAGGCAGTAGCCTTGGGGAATTTTTTTGAATATGCTGCAGTGACATTTCAACCAATCAGAGAGGTCACATGACCAAAAATGTCTTTTTTCGATGGGGAAGCTTGTCCGGATGATAACTTGAAAGGAATTTTATCAATTCACCTGAAACTTGGCAAATACATTCATTCTATTAAAATCTGGAAATCATTAGATTTGGGCATTGATTGGTCAAGAAATGGCCGAGTAATTAATGATTAATTAATCATTACGAATTTTCCAAATAAGGAAAACACAAAAATGCTTATATCTCGAAAACCGTGCTAGATAGAGCGATTTCGACGAAATTTTTGACGCACAGGGTATCTCGGCAGAGTAGTTATCCCAATTTTGAAAAAATTTTTGTCTCGCCAAAAATGGCGGCCATTTTGAATTTTCGAATTTTTCGCAAAATTGCAAAACATAAAAATGCTTATATCTCGAAAACTGTGCTAGATAGAGCGATTTCGACGAAATTTTTGACCCACAGGGTATCTCTGCAGAGTAGCCATGCCAATTTTCAAAAAAATTTTGTCTCGCCCAAAATGGCGGCCATTTTGAATTTTCGAAATTTTCGCAAAAATTGCAAAACACAAAAATGCTTATATCTCGAAAACCGTGCTAGATAGAGCGATTTCAACGAAATTTTTGACCCACAGGGTATCTCGGCAGAGTAGTTATCCCAATTTTGAAAAAAATTTTGTCTCGCCAAAAATGGCGGCCATTTTGAATTTTCGAATTTTTCGCAAAATTGCAAAACATAAAAATGCTTATATCTCGAAAACTGTGCTAGATAGAGCGATTTCGACGAAATTTTTGACCCACAGGGTATCTCTGCAGAGTAGCCATGCCAATTTTCAAAAAAATTTTATCTTGCCAAAAATGGCGGCCATTTTGAATTTTCGAATTTTTGTGCAAAAATTGCAAAACACCAAAATGCTAATATTTCGAAAACCGTGCTACATAGAGCGATTTCGACGAAATTTTTGATCTTCAGGGTATCTCTGCAGAGCAGCTATCCCAAAGAGCTTTCACTTGGTGAAGTTTCAGACCCATACCTAATTGCTCACCTACTCAAAATGAGTAAATGCGAATTACCTCTAAAAGTGTTGCAGATAGCCAATTTTTCTCAAATAACTCATTCACCTACTTTTGGAAGAGCTTTCACTTGGTGAAGTTTCAGACCCGTAGCTAATTACTCACCTACTCAAAATGAGTAAATGCTAATTATCTCAAAAACTATTGCGGATACCCAATTTTTATCAAATAACTCATTCATGTACTTTTGGGAGAGCTTTCACATGGTGAAGTTTCAGACCCGTAGATGATTACTCACCTACTCAAAATGAGTAAATGCAAATTACCTCTTAAAGGTATTGCAGATAGCCAATTTTTCTCAAATAACTCATTCACCTACTTTTGGAAGAGCTTTCACATGGTGAAGTTTCAGACCCATAGCTAATTACTCACCTACTCAAAATGAGTAAATGCGAATTATCTCTAAAAGTATTGCAGATAGCCAATTTTTCTCAAATAACTCATTCACCTACTTTTGGGAGAGCTTTCACTTGGTGAAGTTTCAGACCCATAGCTAATTATTTACCTACTCAAAATGAGTAAATGCGAATTATCTCTAAAAGTATTGCAGATAGCCAATTTTTCTCAAATAACTCATTCACCTACTTTTGGAAGAGCTTTCACATGGTGAAGTTTCAGACCCATAGCTAATTACTCACCTACTCAAAATGAGTAAATGCTAATTATCTCTAAAAGTATTGCAGATAGCCAATTTTTCTCAAATAAATCATTCACCTACTTTTGGGAGAGCTTTCACTTGGTGAAGTTTCAGACCCATAGCTAATTACTCACCTACTCAAAATGAGTAAATGCGAATTATCTCTAAAAGTATTGCAGATAGCCATTTTTTCTCAAATAACTCATTCACCTACTTTGGGGAGAGCTTTCACTCTGTGAAGTTTCAGACCCATAGCTAATTACTCACCTACTCAAAATGAGTAAATGTGAATTATCTCTAAAAGTATTGCAGATAGCCAATTTTTCTCAAATAACTCATTCACCTACTTTTGGCAGAGCTTTTACTTGAAGTTTCTGACCCATAGCTAATTATTCACATACTCAAAATGAGTAAATGTGAATTATCTCTAAAAGTATTGCAGATAGCCAATTTTTCTCAAATAACTCATTCACCTACTTTTGGGAGAGCTTTCATTCTGTGAAGTTTCAGACCCATAGCTATTTATTCACCTACTCAAAATGAGTAAATGCTAATTATCTGTAAAAGTATTGCGGATACCCAATTTTTATCAAATACTCATTCATCTACTTGTGGGAGAGCTTTCACATGGTGAAGTTTCAGACCCATAGCTAATTACTCACCTACTCAAAATGAGTTAATGCGAATTATCTCTAAAAGTATTGCAGATAGCCAATTTTTCTCAAATAACTCATTCACCTACTTTTGGGAGAGCTTTCACTTGGTGAAGTTTCAGACCCATAGATAATTATTCACCTACTCAAAATGAGTAAATGTGAATTATCTCTTAATAGTATTGCAGATAGCCAATTTTTCTCAAATAACTCATTCACCTACTTTTGGAAGAGCTTTCACACACGAAAATGAAAAATTGTGAATATCTCGGAAAAGCTATTTCTTCTGCTTTAATGCTCGGCGGGAGATACACACCGCGGCAGTGGTCTTGACAAAAATTTTTGTCTCCCCAAAAATGGTGGCCATTTTGAATTTTCAAAGTTTTTGCAAAACACAAAAATGCTTATATCTCGAAAACCGTGCTAGATGGAGCGAACTCAACAAAATTTTGGCCCTGCTGGGTATCTCTGCAGAGTAGCCATGCGAATTTTCAAAATATTTTTGTCTCGCCAAATATAGCGGACATTTTGAATTTTTTAATTTTTTTGCAAAACACAAAAATGCTTATATCTTGAAAACCGTGCTAGATAGAGCAGACTGCGCTGACTTTGGTTGCCACAACAGTATAAGGCTAGAAACGAAGCATTTTCTTAATACTTTAGCACTCACCTTTATATCCTTTTCGGGACGCTTTGTTTTTGCTATGCAAAAACATTATCTTTTTTTTTTGCGAGCGATCCTCTAGTTAATGCTTGAATCACACCAAAAATATAGTGTATTATCATGTTTAATTAGAACCTCCAATATCCACCGGATTTGGTTTTAAGAAAGTTCCACTTCCAACCACATGGAAGTACATCTTCTGAAGTGGGAGTCTCAAAATAGATTGTACTTAATTTGGCATCACACTGTGGTTCTACTTACTCACAGTCTACTGTATATTAAACAAGGCCGAAAAGTCTTTACGAGTTTACGAGCTGCAAAGCCATCACAGCTAAGAGAAGTACACCAGGGTTTATGAAAGGCTTTCCACAAAAACAAATTCCAAGTCAGATATAGAGTAAGAAATATAAAATTCGCCAGGAATCTAAAATTTGCCACCTCTAAAACCTTAGTTAATTTTATGAAGAAAATGATGTTTTTGTCTAAAAATTGGTATTTTTCAGTTCAAAAAGTCTTAATTTACCATACAGTCAACAAATCTCACCACAATTCATTTATTTTATTAGTATTTTCACATGTGGCGAATTTCAGATATGTGGCGAATTTTAGATTTCTTACTCTATATCCCATACATGGCCTAGAATTCAGAGTGTCACCCATCCAAGTACTACCTCAGCTTAACTTGACTGATGAGATGGGTATTCCAGCTATGCCAATGCTCATGAAAGTCCCTCGATAAAAAGTAAAAGTGACCTCTCAAAGCACAAGCCTCACTAGAGTTCATTCTTAAAAAGCAATAGAACCCTAAATAAAAACTCTCTCTGTATTTGTTTATAGGTAGCACCAGTGGAGACAACCTACCAACTAGCACGCACTCGTGTCAAGACGAATGCTCACAGGATCAACCAGTTTGAGTACCCGTTTTATGAGGAATTAGTGAACATGAGGACAAAACGCTACCAACTCATGCTTAATATGTATGCTGAGGTACAGGTATGTGTAACTTTTTTTTATAAAAAATATATATATTTTTAATATAAAATGTGTAACAGACTTGGCGGATAGGGCTTTTACATACAATTGGAGCTACATTTCATTCTGCTAAACTTCCAACAGAACCCTCTATTATTCAACCTTCTTGGGGAGTAAGAATTGAGTTGGATAATAGAGAGGTCATGTAAAAGAAAGCCTAAAGTAAGAGGTTTAAATGCAGTTGGGGGAGAGTGGGTTGGAGGATGGATAATTGAAAATTTGGATAACAGAGGGTAGATTTAGGTCTTACTGTATTACAGTTCTGTGTAGAAATTGATGCCTTACTCCCTGATGTATTGGATGTATTATAAACTGATTTGTAAACGACAGAAGATAAAAGTCTGGGTTCTCCATTTGTAGTTACTGACTTTATTCACATATCTAGTAAATGTAATTCACAGAAAATAATATTAGATAGGTGCTTAAAAAAACAGGTAGTTGGATTTATATGTACAATGAGTAATATTGATTTGTTATTTTTCAGAGCTGTGAATTTGTCGTGAAAGATATTAATAATAATTGAATGTGTTATTTAGCTGCTGAAACTACAATTGAATGCCATATAAAAGAAAATAATAACTTGAGAAAGTGGAGTATGCATCTTGGCAATGTTTTATGATTTATCATGTGCTAACAGATAGGTGGATAAAACCTAAGATGATCTTCAGAGAAAAAGACATAGATTTTCACACTTCTTGATAGATGGAGTCTACACAGTGGTTTGTAAACAAAAATCAGATGTTTTTTTTTTCATTGTTAAGTTTTTGTCTGTGTGTTTACAGAAAAGTACAAACCTGCTGCATGATTCTGAGTTTTGTGCATGGAAGAAGATGGTGGAGCCCACTGCCAAATGTAACTGTACCACAGCCAGTGCACCCAGACTGCAGTTTGATGGCTGTGAATTGACCCCAGTGTCACCCAAACCCTATACACAGTAAGTGACCCAAACCCTTTACACAGTGATAAGTGGCCAAAACCATAAACACAGCGACCCAAACCCTTTACTCAGTGATAGGTGGCCAATAAGTATTCCAAACTATTGTGTTATACAGTGATGATAAACTCAACTTGTTCCTCTGTTTTCTGTGAGAACCACAGGCATCCAGCCATATGAGAAAATCATTAGATCTCTCTCTGTCACATGTGTCATTTCAAAGTTTAGATAAACCTAGTACACTGATTATTAATAACTAATAAGTACATTCCTTTAAGATTTGAAGCTTAATTGAATGGAATTTCTTCAGTGAAGTAGCTAGTAATTAATGCTAAGTTATATGTGTCAAGTCTACTGCCTCTAAGTCTGTACATTGTTCACGGAGTGTATCGTGTATCTTTCTGTGACCCGTAGGATCCAGGATTTCAGTGAGTACAGGAGTGTGCTATCAGAACAAGTGATCCCATACCTGAACTCTGCACGAGTACTCATCTCACAGAGCTGTCACTTGCTACTTGGTTTTGTGGGTGTGCTGGTCTTAGTGGACACACTAGGAGCGGTCATCTGGCTCTACTTTAAAAGGTAAACCATGATCCAAAAGAATGCTAAACTAGACTGGAACTCTAGAATTCAAGCTTTTGATAACTGACTACTTCAATAGGTCATACTATAAACGTTTCCAAATCAATTCTCTTCAAGTAAAATAAAATATCAAACTTTCATTTCATGAGGGTTGTTTCCATTCATATTAAACCCGATATCTCTCAAGTAGGAGTATTTCAGAAGCCCCAGTTCAAATATATGGAAAGTATAGAACGGTGGAATCCTAGTCCTTAAATATGTAGCTCAATATTCACCAGCATTCTTATTCTTAGAATTTTTTGTTATTATAAGAAATTTTCCTTAGAAAATGGAGGTTTTCTTGGAAAATTCAAAGGATGACAATTATAAGCTAACAACAAGTTTTAAACCAGACCTACGCATCGGAGAACCGATGCAAATCTGTATCCACCGGAAAGACAACTCACCAAAGCCAATGAACCATTGCTTGACCTTGGAGGGGCTAAAGGTCAAATCTGACATCAGAAGATTCCCAGCCCATGATATCCTACATATTGGTTTCACATTGCAAACCTCTAGGATCAATAATAAACGAGTTATAAGCATGTTTAAGTTGGCTGTCTTTGTTTGACCTTGAAGGAGGGGCTCAAGGTCAAATCTGACCACAACGGAAGATTCCCAGCCCATGCTTTCCTTAAGTTGGTTTCACATTGCAAACCTCTAGGACCAATAATAAGCGAGTTATAAGCACTTTTAAGTTTGGCTATCCTCGTTTGACCTTGAAGGACGGGTCCAAGGCGAATCTGAACACATCAAAGGATTCCCAGCCCATGATTTCCTATAAGTTGGTTTCACATTGCAAACATTTAAGACCAATAATGAGTGAGTTATAAGCACTTTTAAGTTTTGCTATCCTCGTTTGACCTTGAAGGAGGGGTCCAAGGTCAAATTTGACCACATCAAAAGATTCCCAGTGCATGATTTCCTATAAGTTGTTTTCACAGTGCAATCCTCTCGGACCAATAATAAGCAAGTTATAAGCACTTTTAAGTTTGGCTATCCTCGTTTGAGCTAGAAGGAGGGGCCCAATGTAAAATCTGACCACATCAAAATATTAGCAGCCCATGATTTCCTATAAGTTGGTTTGATATTGGAAACCTCTAGGACCAATAATAAGCGTGTTATAAGCACTTTTAAGTTTGGCTGTCCTCGTTTGACCTAGAAGGAGGGGCCCAATGTAAAATCTGACCACATCAAAATATTAGCAGCCCATGATTTCCTAGAAGTTGGTTTGATATTGGAAACCTCTAGGACCAATAATAAGCGTGTTATAAGCACTTTTAAGTTTGGCTGTCCTTGTTTGACCTTGAAGGAGGGGTCCAAGGTCAAATCAGATTCCCAGCCCATGATTTCCTATAAGTTGGTTTCACATTGCAAACCTCTAGGACCAATAATAGAGAGATATTGGCACTTTTTAAGTCCGCTATGTGGGGTACTTTGGAATTCCATGAATGACCTTGAATTAAGAGCTTCAAGGTCAAATGTCTGCAAGGTTGTAGAGGACATGTATATCTGTTATACATATCACCTATGAAGAGATTCAACCTTCTACCTATGAGAACCAGCCAGTTTAAAAAGGTACATAATTTTCAAAGAAATGCCCGCGGCGGCCATCTTGTTTTTCAGAATGAGGCTAATTTCAGTCCCAGAGAAGCTTACCTCCCAATGAAAATATCCTGCAAATTTGGTGAACCTAGGTGGCGTAGTTTTCCTCTGAGAGTGTTAACTCCGAAAATGTCTACGCGGCCTCATAGCGAACCCTAAACCAAAGTATCCACCGGATGTAACCGGTGGATACAATTAATGGAAATTGTTACACTTGTAAAGGTGATTTTTACCAATTGGGTGCAATAGCCATGTAGAAAGCAGGTACAATTAGTATTTTAGTTGTTGATATACATGAAAGTATTATTTATAGAAAAAAGTGTACAACAAAATACTTTTTTGTGTGAATATTTTAAACAATTTCTTGAAATTTTTCTTGTCATAAGAAATTTTTTTGAAAAAAAAAATGCTTATTAAGAGAGAGAATATTTTTAAGATTAAGAATGTTAGATGATATGGGCTGTGGACCTACTGACATATCCGAATAATAGAAATAAACAAAGCCTTTATCTGCCAGTTTTACTTCAGAAGTATTAGTTTGTTATAGTCGAACTCACTAAGAATGAAAGTTGGGTTTTATGTTCAACTTCATGCTACTTAAGACTATCAACATTTCCCACATGCTTGTCTTAGGTTTTATTTGAACTCGCAGTCACTTTTTACTTTTTCATTCTTGCCATTATAGAAAATACCTGTAAACCATAAATGGTAAATCCTCGTATTTTCAGCCTAACTCACATTTTCGGCCCATTGCATGTATTTTGGCATTGAAAAAGAGTACAAATTCATGTTTTTTCACCACATATTAATAAGCCACCAACTGTTATTCATTTATTGCAACCTTAACGTGCATATAAACTTGTAAAGCTTGCAATTAAAACACTCTTTACAACTTGCTTAATGTGCTGATTACATGGTAAACCACCATAATATTTAGCACTTGCCACTCCATCAATTTTCAAACTCACTATTGATTTAAACCAACATTTAACTAAGGATAGACAGCTTTTGCTATGGACCTGTACAAATTTTAAGTTCCAGGTCCGGTTTTCTGGTAAACTTCGTACACTGGTTATTGTGAACAAGTAACCAAGTATAAAAAGTATTACTCATGGCAGGGTCTACGTACAAGTATGTTTTATTCCACCCCGTCGACTACGTTTTTGTGAGAAGACTTAGACATTTGAAAGTGATGTTAAAATCCTATAAAATCAATAACAAAATACTTTCTGGAAATATTTGATGAGGCTTTAGTGCTTTCTCAGTTCATTTCACTGAAAGCCCTGCACTGATATGACCTTTAGTTTTTAAAATTGACCTAAAAACTCGAGGTTTGTACCAACAGTTCAGTGTTGTTTATATTGCAGGTTTAACTTACTGAGACTAAAGCCTATGTTTGAGGTGGAGCATTTTCCTGGACCATCGGTGAATCATTCCTGAACAGCTTGCCAGTATTCAATGGGTGTCTCCTTAACCAGTGCTAGATACTTGTATATACAGACAGAAGTATGTCGCAAATTGCTGACTTTAAAATATAACCTCAGAATGTTTAGTGAAACTGTTAAAAATGGAATACCAAACAATGGATAAAAACTCATTTCTGCACATTTTTTGTGGAAGTACTTTATGGGGGAACTTTGTGAATGACCATTTTCTCTAAAATTATCTCACAATGTAATCTCTGGGGAAAAAAATTATGAAACCAACTATCAGTTGAAAACATTGAATCCGTCATTGAATTGTGCTTTCTGAAAGAAATGAGTTCATTTTACAGAGTCTGCTGTTAATATGAAATTATACAAAATATAGTGTGTGGTTTGTCTGTTATCTACAGGAGCTATTTTTTATGTGTAAAAAAAGTTTAGCTAGAAGTTGTAAAGAATACTCAGCGTAGCCCGACTGCTACTGGTAGATGATATTCAATGCGCTTTTGTGTGAATACTCTCAAACTTACGTATATAATGGACTCTGTGTAACTAGAACCTCCAACATGGACAGATTTGATGTTGACCAAGTTCCACTAAACATACAAATATATGTAATAGTTTGTGATGGTGCAACTGTAAATCTCATTTCATTCATGCCATAATTCAGTTTTACCGGTTCTACTTATACAAAGTTTGAGGTTTATATATTCTTATTTTGTATCACCTGTATTTATTTTTAAACTTTGTGCTGTTTTACGTTGCTATGTTAATTAAAATTAATGTTACACTTAAGTTTATGATAGTGCAATGTGCTTGTATTTATGAAGGCCAGAATCAATAAAATGTTGGACTTGCTCTGTAGCCCAGTGGATATTGGGGTCTGACTTGTATGTATATCTGTGTGAGTCTGGCCGAGGGTAGTAGTTTATCTAGTCTTGCCACAGGAGTTAATATGTATAGTATAGACACAACTGTTTGATTACATTATTTATATAGCTTAGCCAGACCATGAAGACCTCTGATACAGTGTGCATAATGGCAAAAATATTTCACATTTACATTATGGTTCAAACAGCCTGGAAGGCAAGGCTATAGTTTATCTACAACAGTCAGCTGCTTATGTTCAGTCTTTAGGACTCTGGGCCCAGTTTCACAAAGGCTACTATCTCCTTAGTAGGCTGCTGAGTCCTAGTAGTCTACTAAGCCTATACTATTTGTTTCACTGAGATGGTTTTTTACTGCGGTAATTGGTAGGCTGTCCTCACTAGAAGCCCTGCTGTCTCAGGAACTTGATAGGTCCCAAGTATCAGCTCAGTGGAACTCTTTTGTAGTGGCTACTAAGGGCCTACTAAGATCTAGCTTCAATAGCATACTATCTTCTATATTTAGTAGCCCTTTGTGAAACTGGGCCCAGGTCAACAAATGCCTGCATATTAGTTTATTTTTGAAATAAAATTAAATTAGAATGTAAAGAAGGAATGGCCTTTAATTTTTATGACAGCAGTCAAGTGAAAAAAAAATTGGTAAAGAAATAAAATACAAGTGTTATAAATCTCATTTCTCAATTTCCTACACATCTGTACACCTTAGTAAATTAAAAAACTGGCTTCTACACAAAAGCGTTAGCACCGAAAAATGTGTTTTACAGTGAATTAAATCAACATTGCAGATGTAACACTTGTGTTCATCAAATTTTCTCATTATTCAAATGTATTTACTTTGTATTTTACTATTTTTTTACAGTAGCACAATGTTGCAGTTTTTATGTAGATATATTTTTGTTATGAATTGCTTTGTGCTTTTTAAAAAGCAAGTACATTGAAACCTCTTGTGTCTGAACTCACTTTTTGTCTCCAGAAATTTTTTTTTTAAGTTTTTTTCTTAGGATTTTTGGCATGTAATCCATATGCCTAATAAGTTGAAAATATGTCCCATCAAAGCACAATAAGAGACACTTCTGTTTAACTAGAATTCCCATACTGCAGTCAAAAGGGTCATATGAAAACCCTGTATAGCTCTAACTCCAAGGGAATGAGGGAGGGGGGCATACTGACATTATGCATGTGTATCCAACCTCTCAATTCCTGGCCTTACCTGAAAAGTGGGACAGTTGGTAGTCGAGTGCTGGTGCTCGATTGTTTTTTGTGCAAAATCTTGACCAAGTACTTCCCTCCCTTTATTCAACTACCCATCAGATGTCACCTACATAATGCATTAAAAGTGACATTACACTCAAAATAATCAGTGAAAACCTGTAGACAGTAGTCTTAAGCCAGAAGACAGAATGTACGTCCAGAAAACAGGTACTTGAGGAATTAGATGCTACAAATTAAATTTGACAAGTTCTTTATTTCCATGTGGAAACTTGCAGTGTAAACATCAGTTTCGTGTTACTCTCCCTAACCTGAAGTAGAAAAGAATAGAGTAAGAAATCTAAAATTCGCCAGGAATCTAAAATTCGCCACCTCTAAAACCTTAGTTAATTTTATGAAGAAAATGATGTTTTTGTCCAAAAATTGGTATTTTTCAGTTCAAAAAGCTTTAATTTACTATACAGTCAACAAATCTCACCACAATTCATTTATTTCATTAGTATTTTCACATGTGGCGAATTTCAGATATGTGGCGAATTTTAGATTTCTTACTCTAAGCAAATGAAATTCAGAGATCTACTTATGCTTTTAAAATCATTGTGAATTACAAAGGTGTTTTAGAGTACAAGAGGTTTCATAAGATTGTAAGTGAAAGGCTATTGTCATTAGATTCTGATGCTACACATTCCTATTTAATTATTGCTACTTTATTGTTGTATTGTGTGTAGTAGTTCCTGTGCTCTGATTTTTAGAATATATACACACGTTAGTTAACCTATAAGATATTTTATTTATAATTTATTTAATGAAGAATTAATGATCTGTGGTCGATTTATTCTGTAATATTTAAATAACTGCTGCAACACTTCTAAAATACTGACAATTTAAATTATATTTAGAATGCTTTTATGGTTTTTTACTTAACCTCTTATACAATATATGGACTTGATTATTTTATAACAGTTGATAAAAATATTTCTTCAAGTTAATTATGAAACTCACCAGCGAGCAAACCCCATTTTATTGGCTTAACCTGTGGGAAATTCTTCACAGATTTGTGATTTTTGTAACATTAGGTCTCTGATCACCCGTTATGTAAAATTGGCAGATTGAGAATACTTAAATTACTTTTAAGGGTGTCCCCTGATGGCAAATTTCTCATACTGATTTGAATTTCACAATTCTTACTCGGTACCCTTGCAAAAGGAGAAAATTGCCATTATATTGTTTGATCTGTCTTACAAATTTACTCGAATATTTGGGGTAAAATAATCTTTTCCAGTTTTCTAAATATTTTCCTAAAAATCAGCAAAAAAAGTCTCTTTCTACAATTCTGTTCCTTGCCAAAGATACACAATAGATATTTTTTCATTAAAAAAAAGTTATTGTGAAAAAGCTGAAATATCATTAGTTGTGACAGCCCAAAACCAATAAATTAAATATGATGTTGTTGGCAGTAATTAGCACTAGATATACAAATTTAGTTAAGATCTCTCGATTTCATTACTCAACTGACACTGCTATATGTATAACTGCACTCATATTCTTGACACTTCTTTGCAAAGTGAATTCGTAGCTACAAAGCCAAACATTACACATTTAAGTATTGCGGTGATTTGCTCATTTTGCTGTCTCTTTCTCTGAAAAATGTGATCATTTAGCTGGGGGTTACTTTGCTGTAAATAATTCGGCTGAATTATTCAGTACTTCAGTACTATTCAGAAATATCTGAAGTATCTAAACTGTGTTTTTTCAACAATATAGGTTCAAGAGTCCATAATTATATCCCCAGACGAAAGTCGGGGATATATTGGATTCAGGTCCGTCGCGCCGCCGCCGCCGCCGCCGTAGAAATTTCCTTGTGGACGCGATAACTCAAAAACAAATTAATATTTTTTTTTCAAACTTGGTACACATGTTAAGGGTGCCCAAAGGAAGATCCCTATTTTAAGGTGACCTTAAACTCCCAGTAAAAAAGAACTTATGGCCACCTTAAGGTCAGAAATTGCACTTTTGGCCACTTAGAGCCCTGTAGGTCACAAACTATGATGCTCAGCTGGCTGAAATTTTACCTGACAACACATTAATATGTTCTTAGTACATGTGCCGAAAATCATGACTTTAAGTTGAGGAGAAAATTGTGTTTGAGGCCCATAAATACCCCCACTTAGGGATTTTTTGCTATACTTTTCACATATTTTGCCCTATAATTTGGAAGTGATAATTCTGATGAGTCTCAAACTGCGCTAGGTATAACTTTGATATGTAATCCTTGTCTGTAGAAAATTTTAGGGCTGTAGGTTTCCCCAAAGGGGTCGACTTAAGGTCTCAAAAGTGCCCACAGAGACCCAATTTATGCACTTTTTGCCACTTTCAAGCACTGTAGCTTTCAAACTATGTCTCTCATCTAAGTTAAATATCATCTGGGAATATATCTATGTGTTTTCTTATATGTGCCCCAACATTTAGGCCTTTAATAGACAGTTAACCTGTGTATCAGGACCATAAACACCAACCCGAGTGACCCTTATAAGACATTTTTCACATCTTTTTCCCTGTAACTTGGAAATGGTAAGTCTGAGAAGTTTCAAACTGTATTAGATATATATTCTGTGTGTAATCTTAGTATGTAACAGATTTTAAGTCTGAAGCTTTAATTTTGAAGGTCAAATTGAGGTCTCTAAAAGGCTCCCAAAGACCCAATATTTGGACTTTTTGCTACTTTTAAGCCCTGTGACTGTCAAACTATGTGACTGATAGAGCTCAAATCTTATCTGAGAAGATATTAGTATGTTATTTTTATATGTGCCAAAAATTAAGGCTTTAAGAAGACATTTAACCTGTGTATGAGGACCATAAATCCCCACCCGAGTGACCATTTTTAGACATTTTTCACATATTTTTCCCTGTAACTTGGAAATGGTAAGTCTAAGAAGTTTCAAACTGTATTAGATGCATATTCTATGTGTAATCTTAGTATGTGACAAATTTTAAGTCTGAAGCTTTAATTTGAAGGCCACATTTAGGTCTCTAGAAGGCCCCATAAAGACCCAGTATTTGGACTTTTTGCCAATTTTAAGGCCTGTGACTGTTAAACTATGTGACTGATAGAGCTGAAATCTCATCTGGGAATACATTATTATGTTCTTTTTACATGTGCCAAAAATCAAGGCTTCAAGTAGACATTTAACCTGTGTATGAGGACCTTAAACACCCACCTGAGTGACCCTTTTAAGACATTTTTCACATATTTTGCTCTGTAACTTGGAAATGGTAAGTCTGAGAAGTTTCAAACTTTATTAGATACATATTCTATGTGTAATCTTAGTATGTAACAAATTTTAAGTCTGAAGCTTTAATTTGAAAGCCACATCGAGATCTCTAAAAGGCCCACAATGACCCAATATTTGGACTTTTTACCACCTTTAAGCCCTGTAACTGTTAAACTATGTGATTGATGGAGCTGAAATCCCATCTGGGAATGCATTATTATGTCCTTTTTACATATGCCGAAAATCAAGGTTTTTAGTAGACATTTAACCTGTGTATGAGGGCCATAGACACTCGCCCAAGTGCCTTTTTTGACATTTTTTCCGTATTTTGCCCTGTTATTTGGAAATGCTTAGTGTGACAAGTCTTAAACTGTATTATATATAATTTTTGTTTGTTATGTATGTCCCCCAAAAAGTTTCAGATCTGTAGTTTAATTGCTAAGGTCTCTTTAACAATTGTAAAATGCCCACAGAAACCCAATTTATGGATATTATGCCACTTTAAAGCCCAGTAACTGTCAAACTATGTGGGTTATAGAGCTGAAATCTTTGAATTTTTAAAAGGAAATGCCTGTCTATTTAAATTTTGAATATTAATAATGTTATGGCTATCTTAGTCTTTTAAGAACTTATTTTTGTGTGTTATACCTCTGCTTGCTGAGTTTTTCACTTTTTAAAATGAAACTGGTTAAACATATTCAAGTAGACAAAATGGACACTTTAAGTGAGCTTTAAGTCCCAATATTAATGAAATTATATCCTTATGTAGTAAAACTAGGGGATTTTTAACCCTCAACTAGCCCAGTTTTATTCAACTTGCCTCAGTTAATTTTGGCACAGCTCCTACAGTTATGAACTCATTTCAGTTGATAATCACATACTTAAAATTCTCAATTCTTTTTGTATTTGAGTACCCCTTTTATATAGATTGTTTGTTTACCATTTATGCTCAACCCACATCCCCCACCCGGATTCCCCCCACCCACCTCTGGGACCTCCAGCTATATTGAGTGACACTAAATAAACAAAGGTATTTAATGATATCAGATGAGAAACAAAGAACTCAATGGGGTTGCAGATCTTGTGTAATAGTGAGAGAGGTGTGTGGAGAAGGGGAGAGGGGTGGGGGTGGGAGGTGGTGGGCTTCATTACATATAACACAAAGGGGAGTCAGAACTGAGATTGTGTCACATATTTAGGTTGCATATATATGGACCACATATATAGGTATAGAGGAAATGAATAACTGAAAACAATTTGCAAATTCTAAAAATAATATAATAAAATAATAATATAAATAATTTTTTTTTAAATAATATTTTATTTGTGAACAAATATAGAAACAGATATGCGCTTTTGGGATTATGAATTTTAGAATGGACATTGAATCATCAATCATTTAAATACTTTGAAGGAAGATTGAAAAATATGATGAGTTGAGTTAAAAATAATATTTTATTTGTCAACAAATATAGAAACAGATATGCTCTTTTGGGATTATTATTTTAGAATGGACATTCAATCATCAATCATTTAAATACTTTGAAAATAGGTTTAGAGTTATCATTGCAGGAAGATTGAAAATATAATTTGAGTTATGTATTCGGCGTCTGGGGATACACCATCTTCCTTGGGGAGATATAAACAGAGTAGATTGATGTGCTGAAGTTCATATAATAATGGGTAATTATGTTTTAAAAAATTCCCGATCAAAACCTGTGGCGTGAGTGATGACCTGTCTGGGGATATGTTGGCGCCGAGTTGGCCCAATCTAGTTTGAATAGAATTTTCATTGCGTTAATATATCCTATCCAATGGACAATTGCTAATCCGGTCGGCGCAGACCGGCCCGCCAAACGACAGAAAAAGTCGCCTTATATGTGTCCATTATGAACACACAAGCTGACCGGTCCCACTGTGCACTTGCCAGGGGCATCGTACTTCCTTCCTGTCTAGACTTTGTGACGTCATAGAATCTTTTTCGTTTGGCGCGTGCACTGTGCAGACGGAAATTTGTGAAAGTTTTAATTTTGAAGTATTCTCAAGCAATACTTCATAAAACGAACTTTATTTTACTACAAAGTGTATCTAATAATTCATAGCTTATTATGTCTTCACCTGGACAGAGAAGAGGCGTTTGTGGCCACGTCATGGCTGGGTTTGATAAACATGTGCACTGCGCAAGATGTAGAGACAAAGCAAAAGGTGACAATCTGTGTGTGAACAAGAAACCCTGCTCTTTTTGTGACGTTCTAACGCCTGAGCAGAAGTTGCAAATTTCAACCCCATCATATCAAAAGAAAAAGGAAAAATGAGAGCAGAAGTCTGCTACGGCTGATAAGAGTGCCGAGAACGTGTCAGAAACATTGGCTGATCCCAGTTTAGTTTCTGTGGTTGGGGTTGTATCTACTGATCCAAAAGCTATGAAATCTCCACAAACTGCAACTAAAAATAAAAGCAAGAAGAAACACTCTACTCCTGTTAAGAAGAGCACTTCAACTGATGCAAGGCTTGAGGCAATGGATCAGAAATAGTCTGAACGTTTCAGTAGTCTGGAAGCGTTATTCTTGTCCAAGTCTATGGAAAAGTCAGATCCGACTTTTCAAACCTTGAAGATGCCAGCAAAGAGTCCACCAGCCAGTGCAGTAAAGATTGCTGAACCTTTCATACCTCCTAAACCAGCTGACTGATCTGTGGACCGACCTTAGATGTCTACCGACCAGGCTCGTGTTCAGGCTCAACATGACCAACCCACAACTGTCGGCTCTCATCAACCGACCGACCATCCTTCAACCGACCAGGCCCCTGTTGCCTTATCTCAGTTCTGGTCTACACTCTACCCAGGACACTGGCATGGATCTGGACTCAGATTCTGATACTGACCCAGTCAACCAACCCACCAGTGTGTTTGATGAGGAAGGGGAACTGTCTGATCCGGGCATCAGGTCCTTCATGGGTCCTTCATGGGGTGGACCCACATACCGATAACTCATCTTCTGCAGATGATATCCAGGCACCCAAACAGCAGCCTTTGGGCAGGATTAGTGTCAAGTTGCCCAATGACGAATGGTTGTGTCGGAAAATGGATAAACTTAATGTGACCGGCTTCAGTCGTTGCCTCAGTAAAGTACAGAGCAGCATGCAAGTTCAACTCAGGAAGATCCAAAGTGAACAATCAAAAGGAAAGTCTTCAGAAAAGACCAGTAGTGCCACGGATGAGTTACAGTATCTTATGAACTTCAACTCAAGGATCACCCAGTGCATGGTCTTAGACCATGCATCATTTGTCTGAGTTTGTGTTTATAAATGTGGCAAACATGACTTTGGCTAGGAGGGACGCCTATTTAGCTCATGTCAAAGCTGGAATCAAACAAGACACCTTATCTGCTCTCAGACAGGCGCCTATTCACCTGGATAAACTATTTCCTGATCAAACCTTGAAACGGGCTGAGGAGGATATTGCCCAATTTGAAAATAAAGGCCGTCCAGCACAAACTTCATCCAACTACAGGAAAGACCGGCTCCACCCTTACCAAAGGTCTGACAAGGGTGCCAGAGATCAGAGGTCCGGCAAACCGGCCTGGAAAAACATTGGTGCCTATAACCAGAAAAGAAAGGGCAAGGCCTCACATTTCTCAGCACGTCCGGCCAAGGGTCAGTCTTCTTACAAGTGACAATCAATGTGTAAAATCTCTGCTCTCAAGAAGATTGACCGAGAGCAAAGAGACTTTGGATTGTACTCGGTACCACCAGACTGGACCAGAGTCCGGACAGACTGTAAATTTAAATGTTGTTTCTCATGCACATTTTGTCGGGCAGCCACAAAAGAAAGTTATAAGTCCACTTATTGTGAAACAGAAAGATCAGAAATTAAAATGTGTGAACAATGTTTCTTGTGTAGATCAGTTGTGTTCCGTCAAACTTGCACAAAATGTCCCACTTATTGTACAAAATCTGACTATAGGAGCCAGAATAAACCAGTTTTGGGACACTTCGGAAATTTTGGGGGCCGGACCCAAAGTAATACAAATGTTGAAAGAAGGGTACACCCTACCTTTCCAGACCAGACCAAACTTGACCAGAAACCCCACAATTGTCAGTTGCTATGTAAATCCCCACAGGAACCTCTACCTGTTGGAGGCATTGCATCAGCTGACAAACAAAAATGCAAAAGTGTTGGTCTCAAACCAAGAATCTCTGGGCTTTTACAACTGGCTATTTTTGGTCCCAAAACCAAACAACAAATGGAGACCATACTAGATCTGAGCAATCTCAACAAATTCCTCTAGGTAGAAAAATTCAAAATGGAGACACCAGAAACAATCCTGACCTCCCTCCAGGCAGGGGAGTGGGTAACGTCCATAGACTTCAAGGACGCCTACTTCCACATACCCATACAAAACCAATCAAGAAAATATCTGAGATTTCATTACAGGGCAAAACATATCAATTCAAAGCACTACCCTTTGGCCTGTCCACAGCTCCACTGGAGTTCACAGTGGTGGCCAAAGAGGTCAAATTGATGGCTCTACAGAAGGGTAAAAGAATCCACCAGACCGACCTGCCCTGTCCGGCAATTGATGTCCCTCATAGGACTGTTAACAGCAACAGAAAAGCAGGTCCACCTAGGCAGACTCCATGTGAGGCCCATACAATGGCACCTAAAACAAAAGTGGAGGGTCCCAGAATCACTAGAAAAGGCGATACCAGTCCGCACGTCGCTCCACCCCCACTTAAGATGGTGACTGGAGGAAAGCAATGTGCTCCAAGGTCAACCATTACACCCTCTAAAACATGCTCTGCAATTGTTTACAGACGCATAAAAAGAATGTTGGGGCGCTCACTTAAACGATCGCACTGCAAGGGAAACCTGCTCCCTTCCAGAAAGCAAGCTACGTATAAACTATCTGGAACATAAGGCGGTCTTCCTAGCCCTAAAAGAGTTCCAAGACCTCTCAAAGCAACATAGTACTGGTAGCCACGGACAATACCACAGTGGTTGCTTACATAAACAAAAAAGGGGGATGAAATCGGGCCCTATGTTGCCCTTCTGTGGAGAATTCTAACCTGGTGTACCAGCAAACAGGTTACTCGACACATCCCAGGTCGGCTGAACGTGGTAGCAGACAAGCTATCCAGGCTAGGCCAGACAATTCAAACAGAGTGGTCTCTCCTTCCAGAAGTCTTACAGGCAATTTGCAGCAGGTGGCACCGACCCCAAATAGACCTTTTTGCAACAAGGTTCAACAACAAGTTAGTCCAGTTTGTGTCACCAGTGCCGGACCCCCAAGCCTGGGCAGTCAATGCACTCAGTCTGCCCTCGGAAGGTTCTGGATCCATATGCATTTCCACCAGCAGCCATCTTGGGCAAAGTGGTGGAGAAACTGCAAAACTGCCCATGCAGGAGAATCATTCTCATTGCCCCGGGGTGGCCCAACATGCCCTAATGCTGGGATCTAGTGGCCATGTCCAGCCAAATTCCACTGAGCCTACCCTACCTGCCCAACCTGCTCACAGCCATTCTATCAGACTCCACACAGGAATCTGTCAAACCTAAATCTACATGCATGGCTCCTGGAACCTCAGCAATCAAGGAGCAGGGCTTCTTTGAAGCAGTGGCTGAACGAATTGAGGCTCCTCAGAGGGGATCAGCCAGATAAGTCTATGAAGCAAAGTGGACCATTTTTACAAAGTGGTGCCTCAGTAATCAGGTGGACTTCAGGGCACCCCCTATAAAGTCAGTAGCTGACTTCCTTATGTACCTGTTCCAGGACAGGAAGTTACAACCCAGTACCATTGATGGTTACAGGTCAGCAATTGCTGATAAATTGGGAAATTCACCCATTAATGTCAGCAAAGATAAAAATCTCACTCATCTCCCAGATAGCTTCCACAGAGGCAGACCCAAAGGAAGAAGGGGGATCCCCTCTTGGAACCTCTCCCTGGTGTTGCACCAGCTGACAAAGGCTCCCTCTGAACCAATTAAAGAGGCCTCTTTGAAGCATTTAACCTTCAAGACGATTTTCCTTTTGGCCCTAGGGTCGGGCAAACATAGAAGTGAGATACATGCTTGGCAAAACAAAAACATCAGACACCAGGCAGGTTGGTCTAAGATGTCCCTGTACCCATCTCCAAGCTTTCTTTTCGAAGAATCAGCTGGCCAAAGAGGGTCCAGAGAGTGTGGTCCCAGTGGTTATTCCAGCCCTGGCCCCAACTTTGGATAGGTCCCTCAAGTCTGATAGGTCCTTATGCCCAGTCAGAGCATTGTGTTACTACTTGGACAGGACCTCAGACATTCGGCAAAATAAGGAGCTGGTCTTTGTCTCATTTAAGCAAGGCTTTGAGAAAGACATCTCACCTGCCACTATCCTCATGGATCAAGCAGACTGTGATCCTATGTTATGAGCTCTCTGACCAAGAGGCCCTCACCTTGCATCAGGTTAAAGCCCATGATGTCAGGGCCTTTGCTGCTTTCGAGGCATTCCAGTCAGGATTCTCCTTGGAGCAGATCCTATCAGCCTGCCATTGGAAGTCACATAACACCTTCACACAATTTTATTTGAAGGATGTAGCTTGGGCTGATTCAGAGCTTTTCCATTTGGGTCCAGTAGTGGCTGCTCAGCAGATGCACAAGTAGCCCCGACACTGAGGAGTTCTGTATATATGTACAAATTAGTTAAGCCATTAATGTACATAGATGAAAAAAAAAGACACCAAAACAAAAACAAAAAAAAAAACTTCCTTCAGGTTTATTTCTATTCTGGGATTGAACTCATCCCTCTCTTCCCTTACCTGAAAGCAGGTCTGTGAAAAATGGGGAGGCAACGTCAGTATATTCCCGGGTAACATGTTGCTATAACTGACCATGGCCTTAAGGGTTTCCTGACCTCAAGTCGACCCAGGCCTGGGGAATTTTTTGTTAGTTCTGTCTATGAGTCCACTGAACTCTCTAGTAACTTACCCGCCTACCAAGCGGTAGTTATTCAGCAATTGTCGATTGGATAGGATATATTAACGCAATAAAATTGCAAATTTAATAAGTAAATTAATCTTTATAAGTTAATGCCCTATCCAATGGACGGACAAGACCCTCCCAACCGGCCCCCGTCAGCTTACTAGGGGTCTTAATAGGTTTAGCCAACGAAAAAGATGCTATGATGTCACAATGTCTAGACAGGAAGAAAGTATGATGCGCCACCTGGCGAGTGCACAGTGGGACCGGCCAGCTTGTGTTCATAATGAACACATATAAGGCGATTTTTTCTGTCATTTGGCGGGCCGGTCTGTGCCGACCGGATTAGCAATTGTCCATTGGATAGGGTATTAACTTATAAAAATTTAATTTACTTATTAAATTTGCAAATTGCAGTTTGTTTAAGGTGTTGTTAAATGAAAGGAGTGTAAAATGCAAGAACAGACTAACTGCCATTGTGTATACAGTGATACGAGTAATAAAATGTTGAAAAGCTAAAATTTTTCATCATCTGTATAAACTAACCAACTACAGCAGACACCTATAAAGTTGAATCTGTTAGGACCAGTTAAAATGCTTTTGCTTAATCAAGATTATTGGACAGTTAACCTGATATTTACTTTTACTTAAAAGGGAGTTTAACCTATCGGAATTCCAACTAGTTTTTCCAAGAAATTCATGACAAAATATACAGCATAACCCCTTTATTTACAGCGGTTATATACCTGGTCTCAAAAAGCCGTGTTTTATTGAAATTTACCATTTTACCTAGAAGTCCTGTATGTCCCTACCAAGGACCAACTTCCTGCACCTTAAAGTGTCCGAGATATAGCCCAGACAATATTTTATATGTCAAGGTCAATATGGCAAACTCAAAGATCAAATCAAGGTCACACCATGACGCTGCACACATACAAACCCCCAACCAATGTCCCTCCAAGTATCAACTTCCTACACCTTACGGTAGATATAGCCCGGACAAGATTTTATAGGTCAAGGTCACTATCTCCAGGTCAATTCAAGGTTACACCATGACATTGCGTACCTACAACGCCTAACCAATGTACCTACCAAGTATCGACTTCCTACACCTTACGGTTTCCGGTATATAGCTCGGACAAGATTTTAAAACTCAACTCCCGCCCAACTGCTCACCCGCCTGCCCAGACACCATGGGTGAAAACAATACTTGACAGCCCTTAAGGACTGTGTGGTAAAAATGATAAAATGAAAAATAGCATCAGAGATTCCCATACCCCATAGCCTAGGGGAATATTTTTCAACACAACTAGATATAGAAGTAGTGAAACAGTACACAGACTGGGATACTTTCAGAGCACTGCATATAAAGATTAAGTATTTAAACAAGACAATTCAGTAAACTAAAGGTTATGAAGCTATAAAGTTTCTTGCTGTCAATGAAAACATCACAATTATGTATGGTCAAATTATGGTTTGAATATTTTGAATATTACCCATACATACAGATGTGGCAATACATGCTTATATGTGGAGTTGGGGCAAAACCTGTGACTCACTTGATGCAATACCATCTGTTACAATGGGAAGTTGCAAAAGTAAAACCTTAATGAATTCTAATATGACTTTAACAGTGCTTAATCTACATCAAAAGACACCCAAAGGTGCAACAACCAAGATCCAAGTAAAAAGATATAAGAGAGATATAAGATAAAATAGTATCACATATCCCTGTAGAGAGATAAAATAGCACCAGATATGCAAGATCAAAGGTCAAATCCAGGTCACCCCATGACGCTGCATACCTATAACCCTGACAAATGTCCTTACCAAATATCAACTTCCTACACCTTATGGTTTCTGAAATATAGCCCGGACAAGGCATTATAGGTCACTACGGCAAGGTCAAAGTTCAAATCAAGGTCACACCATGACGTTGAACACCTACAACCCCTAACCAATGTCCCTACTAAGTATCAACTTCCTACACCTTACGGTTTCCGAGATATAGCCCGGACAATATTTTATAGGTCAAAGTCACTACGACAAGGTCAAATCCAGGTCACACGATGACATTGCACACCTGCACCCCCTAACTAATGTCCCTACCAAGTATCAACTTCCTACACCTTACAGTTTCCGAGATATAGTTCGGACAAGATTTTATAGGTCAAGGTCATTACGGCAAGGTCAAATCAAGGTCACACCATGATGTTGCACACCTACACCCCCTAACTAATATCCCTACCAACTATCAACTTCCTACATCTTATGGTTTCTGAGATATGGCCCGGACAAGATTTTCAAACTCAAGGTCACTACGACAAGGTCAAAGGTCAAATCAAGGTTACACCATGATGTTGCACACCTACACCCCCTAACCAATGTCCCTACCAAGTGTCAACTTCCTACACCTTACGGTTTCTGAGATACAGGCCGGACAAACTTTTTCCCGCAGCCCACCCGCCCATCTGGACACCATGGGTGAAAACAATACCCCGACAGCCCTTAAGGGCACTCGATGCACAGCTTTGACTGTATATCTTGATGGTGGTACAGTTTGGGGAGAATGGAAATACAATTGAAAGGCTCTGGTTCATTTGAAGTGTAATTTGACCTTCATGTCCTCCAATGTCAGTTTTTTGGGTACATTTTGACTTTAGTTAGTATAGTTTTCTACATTAGACTTTATTTTTTGTTGAAAATATATTTATACACTTAAGCACATAAAAATATCAAGACCGAAATGGCTTGGCTTATAGAGAACCACTGTTTTGGCATTTTGTTTAAACATGGTTTCCTTTATTAACAGAAAAACTGAAACTTATTATTTCCAAAATCCTGTTTTGTGGCTGCTTGTTTGACAATGAATATACATGTATAATTTGTATATCTTTGTACATGTTGAGCAGAAACTCCAATAACACAAGATTTGAAATTCAGTCAAAACTCTACAATAACTAATTCAGTGAATAATATGTCAGGATCAATTAGATATATTGTTGAGTATATCTGACAAGATCTAAAATTTCCAACTGAAATCTGTGTTGAGGGAATTTACAGTTTTGTCAGATTAGAGTTTCTGTATATCAGCAGCCATCATTATACAGAGCAATGAGATTCAGTGTGACTCTCAAAGCTGATTAACAATGCATTTACATGACAATTCTAATGATTTGCACATTTTATAAAATTAGTTTCCATTTAACTGACCTTTATAAGAAAGTGGTACATTTTAAAACTTAAGTTTCAACAGATTTAACCTCATCAGAAATTAGTTAATTTAAAAAAAAAAAAATATTTTTCTCATAAGATACTCAAAAACAATCTCAGAAATCATCTGTGGCCCATTGTACACCTGCACACTACTTAATATACTTCATATAACAAGAAACAAACTTGGACAAACAAAACAATATATTTATTAAAATTTATAATTTAATAATATATATTGATTTTTTGTACACAAATAAGATGATCTATACAATATAGTAAATAATGTTGTTATGGCAACACGTATGCCTGGCACCTCAATCTTTAGTGAACATTAGTCAGAAAGCTGGTTATTGCTTTCAATGCCCAGTTGTTTACATAGCCTTTGTGATCACCTAGTTTTGCAAGGATACCTCCCAACTAGTTATGTGAAATTATTTAGAATTTCGGGTTTGGCCTCTGTACAGACTAGTGAACTGGTGCGAGCATCTTCCCAATGCATTCAAAACTGAATAAAAGGGACAAAAAATTACCACAAAATGTTGTAACTTTGATAAAATAATGTAACAACTTAATATCCATAATACTTTGGATAAATTTCACTATATTCTCAATGGAATGTGTCTCACAGTTGGGTAAATATAATATAGTATATTTTGTGTTATGTCTACTGATGTTCTTCGGAGTCCAAATTTGAAACATTTGAATCAAACTTTTTTTCGGACAGTTATTTAGCAACTTATCGACATTCTGTAAAATTATTCTGTTCCTTCATGCTGTGGATTTTCTTCAAAGGCTACTTCCTGAGGTACAGCATGGTGCGTCTTTTGGAGTCATAACATATAATGTTATTGTTATTATTATTTTTTTTTTTTTTGTAAAAACTCTGCTAATAACAACTCTGCCTCCCACACCTGATGTTGCTGGTAAATCATCTTATTATTTCTGGCTTTCTGTGCTTAACATTTTCCCACAAGTAGATTAAACATCAACTGAAATTGAGTGAACATGAAATATCAAAGTACATGTAGAAGTGCAACTGTAACAAATTGAAACTAGGTACAAATCTGAAAACATGCTGTATTTCAAAATTTGAGGGATGGGCCTTTAGTACAGATAACTATTTTAACTGGAAATTTGCCTACACTGAATCAGAAATTTAACTGTGAACATAAATAATAGGAAATCTTCCCAAATGACACACATAAAAAATATATTATGAACAAAGATGACAATATCACGCAAAGACATAGCATGAGTATAATACTGTACATCTTCATGAGTGATATATTTTTGGATATGTTTGATGAGGGATGTTTTACTTTTATTGTAAAATATTTTCTACGAGTAATAAGTAAAAGAAATCCACATTTAAAAAATAGAATGCAAAAAAAGGCTGTCATGTACGTAGGGACACCAGTGAATTAAGAAATTCAATTTCTGTCTTTTAGAATAGACAGTGCAAGTTGTGTAAAGGTGAAGGAGAAAATAACCTGCAAGAGGGGAAATACACATATGTATGTAAAGACAAAGTATCAAAACAAGGCAATATCAAGATGACAGCAATAATTAGTGAACTAAAAGTTATGAAGCTATAAAATTTTTTAAATTGCGGTGCAGCTGTCAGAGAAGACAGTACAAGTTGGGAAAAGTACATAATTATAATAATAATGTAGAAATAATCCACTCGTGATCATGGTTTGTATACGGCATTTAACCATGGCACTTCCGGTAATAATTTTACGAAGGCTGAGTAAAATTATCCGGAAGTGACATGGTTAAATACCGTATACAAACCATGATCACGAGTGGATTTAATTTATTACTATTCTAACATGACATCTACGATTATTTAAGAGACTTGTTTCATTTATTTTTGTTTTTACAAGGAATAAATTGTTTTATGTAGGTTTGTTTACATTGTGGTGACCTTAGCAACCGGCTCTTCCATCCAATGTACCTTACAACCGCAGATTTAAAATGTTATGATACAGGAATATTTTATATAAATATAATATTGAATATTCAATAAGTATTTCATATTCAATGAAATATAAATAAAAATAACATAACATTACTACTAAAACCCAACCACAAAATATGTATGGCGGATGGAAGGGCAGTGCGATTGTTACTAGATAAATGTGTGCGCATAGAACTGAAAACTCGTTTCTGTGCAGCTCGTCATGTTAGAATTGACAGCAATTCATATATCTTTGTGACAGAAATATCTCTCAAATATGACAGCAGAAAACGTTTCGGCAAAGCCAAAGTCAAACAATATACCAAACTCACAACATACATGCCCAAATCAATGACCCGACAAAGTATCAACTTTCTACACCTTCTGGTTTCTGAGATATAGCCAGGAAAAATTTTTAAAAGTCAAGGTCACTACAGCAATGTCAAATTATGTCAAGGTCAATGCTGCACACCTACACCCCAAAACAATGTTCCTACCAAGTATCAACTATCTTTGGCCCTTACAGATTCTGGGATATAGCCCAGTCAAGATCATTTTTCCATTTGACTGCCCAACCAGCTTGACACAGTGGGTGTAAAATGCTGTGGGGTAAAAACAAGCCGAAGCTCTGTAAACATACCTTTCTAAAGATTTTTAACATATTACTAGCTCTCATAATTAATGAAATATTAACAAAAAATGGCACTAGTCAACAAGTTTTGATGTTAGTTAAGCATAGCAAGTGGCGCCGAGGAAAGATTAAAAAAAAATAGAAAAAAGGTTTTTGAAAACAAAAACAGAGCATCCCAAAAAATTATGATCTGGTCTGTGTATCCTAGTATTTACATCAAATATGGAGCCTGATGGATAATAAAATATATATACACTCACAGCTTGGCTTTCGGCATCACTTTATAAATATTAAGTGACAAAAGAGGTGCAAATATTTGATGTACATCACGTTTGGAAATTCCACTGTTTTCACAAAGAGACTCTGGAAATCCACGATGATTCATAACCTTCCAGAATTCACCACTAGGGGGATCTTCCATTGACAAATGTGCCGATAGGCCAGTCACGTAAATATAGTTAAAATGATTGTTAGTTGTGTTTAAACACAGGTGAACTTCTAAACTACTTGGTGCAACAACATAAACCGTTTCTTCCTTGCTATCCCAAAATTTCATAATTGTTTTAACTTTTTCTTCCACATAATTCCAAGGTCGTCCTTTGAGGTCATAGATTTTTAATTTTGAACTGTCAATAAGTGTTGGCTGGTTACTGCATTTTAAGCTATTTACAAAAGAAGCAAGTTGTTGATCTTGTATGAGCATCTGTGTGGGATGTCTTTCACATTGCTGAGATGACTGGATTGTAAATAAATGTTTTGGTGGCATATATGTGTGTGAGAAAATCACATGACTCGTCTGAGATTCCATGTTTCCAGTGGTCTGCAGTTTGATCGCATCTATAGCTTTCACAACTCCTCCTTGATGTAGAAAGCCATAGAAAATGAAACCCAGTATATTTAACATAAGCCACAAGAATTGAAACACTGTCAGAGACTTTGTCCCAAAGATCAGATGAGAATATAGAACACAGACTGGCAGAAGTAAAGGAATGAGAAATCTTGGCTCCTGGTGAGGGAATAAAGATAGTAAAATCACAGGTATAAACGATGTGTAAATCCAGAACTTTGTGTCTGTTGTATCCAATGATGAAGTTCGCTTTAAGCCAAGATTTCCTCTTGTTAACACGAGAGTAAAAATGTCATAGAAGATCCAAATACAAACTGGACCAAATAATAATGGAATATTGCCGAAGAAATGTGTGAATCTTGAATGGGTCCCATGTTCTGCCAGATTCTCAGACTTTGTATTATAAATAGCAAAGTTGATTGGTGTAACAGTTAAACTGTCATACAGGTTACTCCTCCAGTTTGCAAGTGCAAATTTCTTCAGTTCTACAATGCTGCCATAATATACAGAATCCCACAATACAAATAACACAGCAGGCAGAACTGCACACAGGATCGTCTGATGCAATCTTACTGTCAGTGAGCGGCAAGTTGTCAGAAATTCAGTCAAATCTTTAGGTAGAGAACCATCGCATAACCAATAGAGATATGGAAAATATAAAAATAGTACAAAGGTCGGCCTATTGAACACACCTGCCACCAATAGACCACCAATGATACATAAGCTTTTAACACTTGGTCCACTTCTAGAACAAGGGTCTTTTACTCTGGTAGACACAGTCATCTTTGACCTTGGATTAAGTTTTTCACTTCTCGCCTGTAGTTTTACATGAGTTTGGATAATGTATAGCAGAAATACAAAGAGAAAAGCCTCTAGTGTGTTGGAAAATGTCCTGGTATAGTATATCAAGGATATGTAGGAGGTGGTATACATCCACATTCCTGAATTCACATCAAACCCCTTGTGTAACTTCATGATTCTGTACACTAACGCATCCACAAATGTACCCAGAATCCCTATGATCACCCTGGGAGCAAGTACTAGGCTTGTAGTACTCAAGAAACCTTTATTTCCCACAAGACCACAGGCAGTGCAGAGTTTGAGAATGTAGTAGGCTGGCCAGTACAACACACAGGGTAGAAGCGTGCTTCTCAGTGGTTTCTCTCCAGTGAATTCCCAGGTCTTGTGAACCTCAATGTTAAAAACATCACCTGAGAGAAAACACATGATTAAACTGTTAATGCTCATTTATAAGCCAAAGAATGGTGTGTTATCAGTTGTGAACATTAAGAAGCTACACAATTTCACTGGAGACTAACGTCTCAATATTAATATTTGTAATATTTTAACTGTGTAAATAATATATATAAGACATGTTAACTTTGGGTATCATTACCTGGAATTTCCTTGCATGATAATACAAAGCAGACATACCTGACACAACTTCCACTGACTGGAAGAATTCATCAGGATGGATATAACCAGTTTGTGGCCAGAGGAGAAAAACCCATCGAAATAATATAAAAGCCCACCAGCCAGCCATAACCAACCTGAAAGTTAGAGTAAATAAACCACTGTTATAACTCTGTTCATTTACGGGACATTGGCAAACTACCCAATCATACAATACTATCATTGCAAAACATTGAATACATTACCTCATTCTGTCTTTGAGTATTGTTTTCTATCGTTATTTATTTTCTTTAATGAAAGTCTGGCTTAAAACTGTAAAATGTAATCTAAAGATTCTAATCACATTACGCACTAGACCCATCGCATAGGAGAACCAATGCCAAATTGTATCCACCAGAAAGAAAATTCAAAAAAGCCAATCAACCATCGCTTAACCTTGAAGGAGGAGTTAGCAAGTTATAAGCACTTTTAAGTTTGGCTATGCTTGTTTGACCTTGAAGGAGGAGCCCAAGGTGAAATCTGACCACATCAAAAGATTCTTAGCCCATGATTTAATATAGGTTGGTGTGACATTGCAAAACTCTAGGAACAAGAATAAGCGAGTTATAAGCACTTTTAATTTTGGATATCCTCATTTGACCTTGAAGGAGGGGCCAAAGGTCAAATCTGATCACATCAAAAGATTCCTAGCCCATGATTTCCTATAGGATGGTTTCACATTACAAACCTCTAGGACCAAGAAAAAGCGATTTATAAGCACTTTTAGATTTTGCTGTCCTCGTTTGACCTTGAAGGAGGGGCCCAAGGTGAAATCTGTCCACATCAAAAGATTCCTAGCCCATGATTTCCTATAGGTTGGTTTACCATCCCAAACCTCTAGGACCAATAATAAGCGAGTTATAAGCACTTTTAGGTTTGGCTATCCTCATTTAACCTAGAAGGAGGAGCCCAAGGTCAAATCTGACCACACCAAAAGATTCCCAGCCCATGATTTCCTATAGGTTGGTTTACCATCCCAAATCTGTACGACCAATAATAAGCAAGTTATAAGCATTTTTAAGTTTGGCTATCCTCGTTTGACCTTGAAGGAGGGGTCAAAGATCAAATCTGACCAAACCAGAACACTCCCAGCCCATGATTTCCTATAAGTTGGTTTACCATCCCAAACCTCTTGGAACAATATTAAGCAAGTTATAAGCACTTTTAAGTTTGGGTATCCTCGTTTGACCTTGAAGGAGGGGTCCAAGGTCAAATATGAAAAAAAAAAAAATTCCCAGCCCATGATTTCCTGTAAGTTGGTGTACCATCCTAAACCTGTATGACCAATAATAAGTGAGTTATAAGCACTTTTAAGTTTGGGTATCCTCGTTTCACCTTGAAGGAGGTGTCCAAGGTAAAATCTGACCACATCAAAAGATTCCCAGCCCATGATTTCCTATAGGTTGGTTTACCATCCCAAACCTCTAGGACCAACAATAAGCAAGTTATAAGCACTTAAAGTTTGGCTATCCTCGTTTGACCTTGAAGGAGGGTTTCAAGGTCAAATCTGACCACACCAAAAGATTCTCGCCCATGATTTCCTATAGGTTGGTTTACCATCCCAAATCTCTAGGATCAATAATAAGGGAGATAAGCACTTTTCATGACTGACAAAGAAACCCCCGTGGCAGCCATCTTGTTTTTCATAATGAGGCCAAAAATATTCCCAGTCAAGACTTTGTAATGAGGAACATATCCAGTGAATTTGAGATCTCTACCTATAATACCCTTTGCTCTAGAGGGCCAACAAAAGTCCTTGCTGAAAGTTGAAAAAAAAACGCCCGTGGCGGCCATCTTGTTTTTCAAAATGAGGTCAAAATTATTCCCAGGCAAGATTTTATGGCTATGAATATATCCTGTAAATTTGAGAAAGCTAGCTATAATATTTTATTTTCGTTAGAGCGGTAACGGTGAAATCTCTCTACATGGGCGTTAGAGCGGTAACGGTGGAAATCTCTCTACATGGGCTGTCTGGGAATAGGGTGAAACCAATAAGTGTCCCCTTGTGAAGCAATGCTTAATAGTTATGATTCATTATAAGTACATTATTTTTTGGCATGGCTGCCCATCTGGTAACCGCACGATTTGTTTCTGAAGCCGTCGAGATATTTTTATGGAATAAACACTATGAAATTGCTTGTAAAATTTTGTTAATTTAAATTTTTCTACTATTTTCCCATAAAAAGGTATTGCTTGGAAATACTAGGTTTACATTAAATTGTAGCTTTCTCTATTTTAATAATTATGATAAGGGCATAATTTTTTGGCCGAAGCTACACATCTTGTCACCAAGCAATTTGTTTCCAAAACCATCAGCAGTAGCTGAAGATTTTTTTTTTTTTAAATATTTTATTGCCTCTTTTTGTATATGTTATATTACAATACATGTACATATGACAGTTACAATAAAGCATTTAACACAAACATTGTGAGTGTTTATTCATTATTACCGAAAAGGCAAGAGAAATTCCCAGTACGTCATTTCTATTCCTGGGTTAAAAAAACACACAGCAACAAATAACTAAAATTAACTGTGGTACTAGGTAAGCAAATCGCCTATTAAAGTACTAGTATTCTACAATCTTTGGCAACATAACATCTGCACATATTATGTTTAAACTTATTATTCTGTTTTTACTATGTATACAAGTAGTTACTATTTCTAATCAAAGTTTATCATACAGTCTTCCAAATTTGCTATTAAAAGCCTCTAAATCATCTTTGAAAGTGTGGCACACTCTAATACTTTCTAGTTTATCTTTTAACATTTTTACAAACTCAGAGAAAATGACAGGTCTTTCACTTGATCTACGACTATTAAGGAACCATTTCCCCAATAATATAATTAAATTTATTATTATAAATACATCATCATGATTATTTAAATTATTGAATATGCCAAACAAAATTTCACATACTGAAAAATTTATTTTTACTGAAATCATGTTGTGCAGAAAATTATTTATTTCACACCAAAACTTTGTTGACACAGGGCAGTAGTAGAAGTGATGTTCTAAAGTATCAACATTCAAACAGTGGAGACACTTATTACTGGAAATCTTATTCCATTTATATAAATTATATCTACAATTAACAGTTCTATTTAATATTTTGTATTGAAATGATTGTAAGTATGGTTCACACGAGATCTTATATACAAATTTGTAAATTGAACTCCCATTTACATCTTCAAGAAAAGGAAACAAGTCTACCCAGATTTCTACTGCAGTGGGTTTCTTAGTTTTACCCTGTACCATGTCCCAGTATACTTTTCTACTTGTGACCTTTGCAATTGGTGTTCAGTAGCTGAAGATGTCTTTACATGGGCGGGCAATAATCAGGAATATATGCCATAATATCACATTTTCATGATCATGGTACTTCATTTTTACATTTATTCCTTGTTTGAAACTACAAATTACTTATTTCCAGTCCAATTTCAATAATTTTTTATCATTTTGTTTAGTTTTATTGGGCTGCATTTCAACATTCTTGAGTTCTTTTATGCTATTTTGACAACAAAATAAGTATATGAAAGTATACATTTCAACTGGCATCTACCCAACGAATTGCCAGCTGTGTAAAGATATTGACACAAAAGTGGCAGAATTTGCATATATTTTTTATGACTTTATTGTTTTGACAGATGGAGATCCAGAAGCACTGCATAAAACATTCCTCAGCAATGTTATTACAGGCAGAATGAGAGACACTGTTGGATTTTTTTCTTTACTGAGTAGTTCTGTGGCATCTTTGAAAGTTTGCAGATTAATAGACACCTCCTCAATGATCAGAGCCTGGTCAGAATCTAAGAACAGTCCCCTACTGTTCGTTGTTACTGATGGATCCAGGAGTGCTGCTTGTATGGCTGGTTCTTGTTATTTATATCACTTTATCATATCTTGAGTACTGTTCCACCTTATTTCTATGTCAAGTATAGGACTTTGTCTAGGTAATCCTAAAGCTTCCTGCTTTTTGTTCACACAGATCGGGCCAATGGGTTGTTCCTGAAAAACTCTACTCTAGCTCTAACTTTTGCCAAAGCATTTGATACTTCTGAAAGGTTCTTCTTGTCAAGGCAAGATTTGGCAACTAGGTTAATGCAGTGGCCTAGACAAGGCATATGTTGCTCTAAAATCCATTCTTGCTTCAAAATTTTAGCACTCAGTACCATATTTGAAACATTACCAGTGCTAAGAAAAATTTTATATGGAATGCTCCATTCCCTAACAATATCCGTCAAATTACCAGCAATGTTTTCACCAGTGTGAGATTCTGCAATCTCTCTGGTCACCAGTACACGAGAAGCCATGTTCCAGTCATCTATGTAGTTTGCTGTGACTGTCAAATATGACTGACAACTAATGATGTCCAGAAGTCACATGTTAAGGCTACTTTGACTTGTTTACAAAGGACATCTTTCAGAGATTTTGCATTGATGTCATATATCTTTGTAAGTTTGTAGCTGAAATATGTCTGTCTTGGCATGTCATACTTCGGATCCAGACCATTAGCCAGGTTTCTAAAGTGCTTGGAATCCACAGTTGAGACTGGCTTTAAATCCTTCACAATACACTTTAGCACAAAATTGGACTTATTATTATTAGAATTGATTGATTATGCACTTGTAACAACAAATGGTCATATTTAAATATAACTGAATTTTTCTAAAAGTATTTTCTTTAAGTTTTTCCCCTGTAGTAGAACAAATACTGCATTACATTACACATTAGATTGCCCTTTTTAATGTTCATTACACATTACATTACTTTGGAAAATGTAATGCATTACAGGGTATTACACATTACTCATTACCATTACCCCAGACCTGTCATCAATTCATCCAAGTGCTTAGCCTCAGCAGAAGTCTAGCTGTAGGAAGATGTTCTTTGCAAACTTTCCACTAAAGTAGGATGATTAGGAAACAAATCTGATCTAATCCTTTTGCCAATGCTAACCTCCTTTCATGTTGCGAGTTAAGGCGATTTATAAGTGAGGTAGTGCTGCTTTGAGTTTTATACTCTGCCCTACAAATCCTACATATAGTTTTATCAGTTTGTAATTCACCATCGTTCTATCTAAATCCAAAATATTTCCACACCTCACTTTTCCCTTTTGGATTAGGAAAGAGTTCCTGATGACCAGTACTATCCATATTTTCCAAAAAAAATATCATCAAAAGATAACTGAAAACAATTTATAACTCCTCGGTAAAGAAACTCAGAATGCAAAAACTTCAAAAGCAAAAATCAATACTGTAAGCAGGGGTAACAATATGACACACTATGGCACTATGATGTCACATTTTGTATGGAGAGAAATCATTGGCCTACAGACATAGGAAAATAAACTTGAAGGAAAACCTTTTGTAAACAAGTCAAAGTGTGCTTTTATTGTATGTTTGTGTACAGGTAAGTAATTTATTTACATATTGTTTGTATGTATGGTTTAAAAGAACTCGAGTTGACAATAAGATGGACTTATGTTCATGAGTTGACCAAAAATGACATGAAATTTTCGACCCTAGATTTCATAAATCAATCAAACATTTTTCGAATTCTTTCAGTCACTACGCCCCAGTTCTTTGGAACTCTTTCCCCTTCCAAATAAGAAATGGCCCCCCTGTCGCATCTCTCAGGTAACACCTCAAAACCAACCTCTTCATTTCCAGTTTCCCAACTTAGTCTCCTTCCCTCTTGGTCACAACCACAACTCCGGATCACTGACCTTGAATGTCCCTCGACATTCCTTATGATAAATGACTTTTGTTAACTAGCGTGGGGAAGATATTGTGCCTGCAAAGCAGTAGATTAGATAAGAAACTTGAGTTGATGAGTCACTGCATGCAAGAGCAGTAGAGCCAGACTAAAACATATTCCTAGTAAATTAATTTCCTTTCACCCATTTCTACACACCATATGCTGGGAAGAAAATGCTTGTTTTATGTTGCCTATTGCTTCTAGGCATAACTTGGACGTGGACACAAGTTGGCCGCCACTCATTTGAATGTGTCAAACAGGCAAATGTGTGATTGCACAGGGTTTTAAAGTGGTACTTAGCATAAATATAATTATAATAGACCATTCAAGAATGATACAGGCCTTTAGATTTATAGAAATTTCAAAATATGATGATGGCGGCCAACTTATACCTAGAAACAGTAATATTTTACATATTGATGCTACCTTTAAACATTTACACTTGATACATAATTAATAAGCAATCATTTATGAGCAAAGAAAAGAAGTAAACATTTCTATCCATAAAATGGTTTCTTTCTTGAGGAACTTATTTACTGACACTGGTGTCCCCTGAAATAAATTGTAAAAAGGTGTAGAAAGGCTGCTTAAAGGTCGTATGTCCTAACTAACATGTTTATATTTTGTGATCCAGCTTACTTCTGTAGAAAGCAATTAGGTTTGCGAGTCGACTGGAAAACGATACTGGGTCACAAATCTTTTGTACGAATCCTCTGGTGCCTCCGCCTATCTCCAATTATCGCCACCTGCAAAGTTAAAACATCCAACTGTTTCACCAAACAGGTAATCAGTCACTTTCAGGAGAGAACGTCTGCAATCTTATATTGTCAATTAATATGAAACGCAAGTTACAACTTAAATAGAAAAAGCGTTGTACTACAGTAAAAGCAACGGATGACACACTCTCCTCAAGTAAACAAAGTTTTCGGTTTATGGAAGGGACTACCGACGTTACTAAAGCTCGAAATGCCTAGAAATGTTTACAAGGTTTAATTTTCTGAAATCATTTTTCTGACCGCAATCAAAACAAATCTCTGTAATAGTAGGGTTTAAGTATAAACCCTCACCCACCAAAGAAAACTGAGAGCGAATTTATGCTTGATGTTACACTGCTGGATAGTACCAAATTGATCTGTATCACATTCACCCATTCCAACAAATTTCTCTCCTTAGCAACATGTGAAGAGTATAGATCTGGATGTGACACATTACTGAAGACAATCAACATCCCTTTTGATGTTGTTCTCTGTGATGAAACTAGTTGCAAAGATCCCCTCATATTGAATCAATTGATAAGTTTTACAGTGAAATATATATCTTCAATAAAATTAGCCTCCTAAAACCTTGTGACCAAGAAATCTAAATCCGAAAAACCTATTGTACCTGGTTGGAAAGCACGTGTGGGGGATTGTTTTATCTGTGGGAAGCCAGTGGGAAACCAAGAGATGGTTATATTGTTAAAGCAATGAGGCGTTCTCGGGCTTTATTTAAACACACTTTGCGTGCATGTAAAAGAATGAATAATAAAAACAGGGCAGACTGCATGGCCAAAAAATCTTCTCAGTGGTGGGAACAGATATGATTTTTGGAAAAGTGTAAAGAGATCAATGAATGGTAAAGTTCCATTACCTAATACCATAAACAACATCGGTGGTTCTGAAAAATATGTGAATTGTGGAAGGACCATTATAAGGATATTTTTGATAGTGCTCCTGGTCACACAGTCATTAATCAGCAATCATTTGAATTTAACAACTCTATGTTGGTACATTATGATAAGGTAGCCATGCAGTGCCATATTGTATTTACCAAATAGAAAAGCTGGAGGATCAGATGGCCTTGTTGGTAAACACCTAAAATGTAGTCCACCAAGACTCTCACATCTGATTGTTATGTGCTTCTCTGCATTTTTTGCCCATGGCCACCTACATTTAAAAATGATTGACACTACAATTGTATCTTTAATTCTAAAATGGTAGGCTGCGCAATGACCTTGGACACATCTTTTGTGCAGTTCAGAAATCGCGTATACAGAACGGCAAATAAAGTAACTCTGTTGAATTCTACATACATTGTCCCTTTGCGTACAAATGAAAACAAACAACTCGCGGTAAAACAAGTGGTTCAATATTCATAAGATTGTCATTTCTTACTTGATTTTAATAAATAACATATCATTTTAAAGCTCACAACAAATTGAAAAGATCTACAATGACAATCTCTGAATATTTTCAACAAATTCTATGAAAATAGAGTAGCAAGAAATACTTAATTTTTACCCAAGATATCACCACGTATGTTTCATTGATAGAACAGCCAACATGGCGTTGGATTTGTTTCGATTTTTCTGTAAGATTTATCCCTTCATTTTGACTTTTTCTGTAAGATTTATCCCTTCATTTTGACCAAATATTAATGTAACCAATTTAGAATAGGAATAAAAGACAAATTCTCATGCTTTATGATGGTTTTAAACTATCGCTCGGCTGCATTAAAGCACTCAACCCTTCGGGCATTCTCTCGGGTTTCGTGACTTTAATATTCAGCCGATCGATAGTTTAAAACCATCATAAAACACTCGAATATGTCTTTTATTCCTATATTAAAGACAAAGCTGGTGAATTATGTGATAAAATTAACTATCGTCATGTTGGTTTGTGGCCAGTTTTATCTAAAATACTGGAAGTTATCATACTGCAAAGAATAGAGAATTATTTATATACCACAGCATATCATTTTGGATTTAAGAAAAATCTCTCTACTCAAATGTGTTTTTTTCCTATGAAGGAGGCGGTTAATTGCTACAGGGAAAGTAATACAAATGTTTTTATATGTTTTTATGAATGCAACCAAAGCATTCAGTAGAGTGAATCACAGTAAATTATTTACTCTACTCACTAACAGGAAGGTTAATTCCTACATATCTGATCAGGTTGTTGTATTTTTGGTATTCATAACAACTTGTGTGTTAAATGGGGTGGAGAGATATCAGAATATTTTAAATGTACTAATGGTATAAGTCAGGGAGGTATTCTCTCACCACCTCTTTTTAATGTGTATTTTGACCATGTCAGTTCTAAACTAAATGACATACATGTTGGCTGTCTGCTTGGCAGTAGAATGTTAAACCATCTTCTCTATGCAGATGACCTTGTCAGAGGCAGATACAGGATTTCCCGAAAGGGGGGGGCGTGGGTTGTCGCGGGTATGGATATTTCATACTTGGACTTTCTGTAGTGGGACATATCACGCGGTGCACGGACAAAATGTCGGTGGACAAAATACTGGGGGACCAAACGCCAGTCAAAATTACAAGGGGGGGGGGGGACAAAATGCTGTCCATTTTATGGGACAGGGAGGGCAAAATGCCTATCTTAACAAAACACTTTATATTTGATACTGATGGTCAAGCAAACTGAAAAAACTTCTAGCAGAAAAAAGCCTCTGTAAAACCTACAGTAGAAAATACCTCAGTATAAAAGCCCACTAACTAAATGGTACATAGCACACAAGTCCTGCCAAGTAGTGTACATCATGTAACAAAGGTTTGGGTATTTTCTACTGGGGTTATTTGTTTATACACTAGTTTTCTACTGTTTCTGTAGTTTTATTTTTCTATTGGCTTTTTCTACACTCAATTGTCAGACACTTACAGCAGTTTGCCTAAAATAAACTTCAAAGGGGTTTCCCCTTCCCATAATAAACAATGGTATAACTGCAGAAAAGATGGAGGGAAACATACTTGAATCTAAATTTATTTGCCACAATGTTTCTTCAACTTTTTATTTTAAAATAACTTATTCTTTCATTGTTTTTCTTTAAAAATATGTAAACCAATTGCTTAAATTTGATGAAACATTTTTGGAATTTAACCTTTTTTGCAATTTAATCTTATCATAGCTACTGAAGTAAATTAGAACTGAAATATAGAAGTGCAGTAATAAATTATTAATTGGGGTGAGTGATTCCAGTTTTGTAAAGTGTGTATCTCATGCTTAAACATATACTGGTAAACAAAAGTTTATAAATAAAGTCATCCACAAAAGATGTAATCCTCTGTTTGAGGATGAGACCTAACATAGTACACACACAAAAGAACCTAATCCCCTTTGATACTGGACAGTGACACAGGTATAATGACTGTCACTTTAAACAGGTACTAGTATATTACCCTAGTAAAGATAGATCTTGGGGTGGGGGATTGGAAGGGGGCGTGGACAGTAGCAAAAAGCCCCATGACTAAAGGTTGAAACTCTGAAAGGGGGGGCGTGCGCCCTCCACGCCCCCCCCTAGATCTGCCTCTGCTTGTTTTAGTTTTTCCACTCCATGGACTTTAGAAACTGATATTGTTGTGTGCATTATGGTCATTTATTAGACATATGTTTTAATGAAGCCAAAACAAAAACAATGTATGCATATAGTTCATCTGACAAAATGTGTAAAGTTCCTTTTCCTGATATGTTTATGAATGCATCCTCAGAATGCATCCTCAGAATGCAGGCCCAGAACCTTCACAAAGATAAAAAAATCCTTTAAATTCCTGGATCAAGACAGTTCCAGATCACCACCAGTTTTATGTGTCTGTCCATTCCATGAGAGAATTGTCAACATTTCCTGAAATTTTCAAGTTAATTTTGCAAACAAATGTACATTACCGATTACATACCCCTCTTTGTCAGAGGTTAGTGAATACACAGTAATGACGAAGAGGAGTGCATTGGAAGACTATTCCAGTAGAAATTACTTTAAGGAGTTTGTGTATATTTTACAGTTTTCACTGATAAAGACATAACCATCTCAAAATATGGAGTTCATTTTAACTGTAAGCTCAGAAAAGTTCAACTTTAACTCAATTTATTTATTTGTATTTATTTATTTATTTGTGGTTTTACGTTGCTTTCAACACTGTACAGGTCATATCACGACGGGTAGTTGGAAGGGCAGAGGAAACCAGTACATACAGTTCATCGGGGTTCTGTACTGTAAACTGCCAACCAATGGCAAGCAACTACCAGCTTTCCCACTTGAGGCCGTACCGGGAACCGAACCCCGGCCCCAGAGGTGGGAGGCGAGAGTGTTACCACTCTGCCACCGTGGCCCCCCAACTTTAACTCAAAAGCTTTAGACAAATTGTGTTAAACTCTGTGGCTAAATATTAAAAATACTAGCAATAGTGTCATTGTTGTTACTTGTATACATGGGGTCACAATAGTGATTCATTTTGCATACACTTAACATCAATATTGTTTACATCTCAGTCATCAGATATTGTATTAATTACAGGTGATTTTAATGCAACGGTAGGTAACATGTCAGATTGTACAAATGACTTAGATGACATTCCAAAAAGGGACAATACTTGTTGATATAAGGAATTCACATGGTGACTCTCTGATTGACTTTTAAAAAGACACTCAAATGTGGATTGTTAATTGAAGAATTTCTTCAAAATCCAACAATTTTACTTGTATTAATTCACGTGGCAAATCTGTTGTACATTATATGATTTTACCTCATGACTGTATAAAATTCTGTTCATCATTCATGAAAGGTTGAAACTATGTCAAATCTGTTCATGGCATTTGTACAATTTAATTTCACAGAGATGCAAACCTCCAGCTCACTCATTAATCTCGATCACTTTGAAGTATTCATATATTAAGAGTAACGAGTATAATAAAGAAAATAACCTTAGGAGTAGTGAAAACAACACTTGTGAAATATCAATGGAAAATCAGTTTCTTAAAAATTCCAAGAGTTTATCATCTTAGGAATTGTGGTGGTACTTTTTCAAATTCAAATTCTTGGAAAGCTTCAATTAAGGGTCTTATAGATAAATTGGAGGAGTCTCTAAACTCATAAATTATCAGTTCTTTCACAAATCACAGTTCTTTCTGTAAAACCCTCTTCTATCAAATAGACCTAAACCTGCAAATTAATTATTGTTCGAAACCTTGTAGAAAGTGCTACAAATATTATAAGCTATATTGGTCAAATGAATTGACTGAGTTGTGGAAAGTTATGAAAAACTCAGAAAAAAATTCTGAAAATTAATAAATACAACAAAAGCTGTGAAAATGAAACAGTAACAACACTACAAAGCAAAACGTCACATATTTGATAAAGCATTAAGAAAAGCTGAAAGAAATTACAAAAGGGGTATTTTAGAAGGTATTGACAAAGTAAATACAGAAAATCCTAAGGCATTTTGGAATTTGATTAAAACGCTAGGTCCAAGAAAAAATAATAAAGTACCAATGAAGGTAAAAGCTTATATAATTAATGAAAATATAGTGGTTGAAAAGTCTACTATTTTGAAAAAGTGGCAACATGACTTTTCAAATCTTTATGGTGTGCCAGAGGTGAATGAATTTAATCCTGAATTTGAAGCAGATAAGATTGCTGAGAAAGTGATTCTTGAGAACAATGAAACCACTAGTTAATATTTGAATAACTCAATCACTTTTGAAGAAGTAGAAAAGTGCAAGAGATCATGTGGCTTTGAGGGAATTCCAAATGAAATGGTTAAGAATGAGCACGTTATTTTATAATTCTTTAAGATTTTGCTTGTTCACAGGCTTCATTCCTTCAATTTGGTTAAAAGCAATTGCCACCCCCATTCCAAAGGGGGCATTGTTGACCCTTATGTTCCACTTAATTATTGTGGTATTAGTTTACTAAGTTGTGTTGCAAAAACATATTTCGGGAAACTTAATAACAGACTAAGTAGATATTTTGAAGAAATGAATTTGTTTGCAGATGAGCAAAACGGTTTTTGCAAACATGCAATGACCACATATTTACAGTTTAATTAAAATGACCATACAAACACACAAGTCTGTTTATGCAGCATTTGTAGACCTAAAAAGGCATTTGATAGGGAGAGAACTACTTTTTTGTAAACTTTTAAAAAATAATATCAATGGCAAAATATATAAAGCAATTAAGCTTCTTTATACAAAAACATTAACTTGTGTCAGAGTAAATAATCTGTTTACTCAATGGTTTGATATCCACTCTGGGGTTCGACAGGGTGACATACTTTTATCAACACACTTTTCATATTTTTCATAAATGATTTAGTTACACATTTAAAAAATCTAGATCTACGTATTGACGTAAATGGGGAAAAATTCTGCATTCTCCTATATGCAGATGATTTTGTATTGTTAGCCAACACAGAAAGGTATTTGCAATCATTGTAAATGCTACTCACTCATGATGTAATAAATGTCACCTTAAACTAAATACTGCAAAAACTAAAATTGTTCATTTTAGAGAAAAAAGTAGACATCATTTGAGTTCTCATATGGTAGACATAAAATTGGAATAGTTAACTCACACAAATACCTAGGTGTTATATTTAATGATTATATGGATTTCAATGAATGTGTAAAAGCCCTCTCAGACTCAGGTGGTAGAACACTTGCTGCTTTGATATCACTTTTTTTTGTTGTTTTTTTTTGTCTCTGGACTTTCCTGAATTGTGGCACAGCGTGATGACTATCTAAATGTTCACTGAAGTTAAGCGGCAATGGGCTAGATTAGTACAGGAATGGGTGACCGCTTCAGTGCACTATACTCATGTCTCTGATGGCTTTGTGGCTAGTGCTGGTAGATCGAAACCCCAATCAGCCTTGTTTAACAAACTTTTCAAGGCACAAAGTATTCAATATATAAGAACACTAATAGCTTTTGCTTATGGCCTGTCCAAGTTTCATCCTAGTATGTCAACCCTGACATTAAACCTGTACCAATTCTGTTGCACTTTCAAAGTTTATGTGATGCATTAGATCAAAATGTAAGACTACATGACAAATATTGAACCTGTCCTGAATGGGGAACCTGATGCATAGTGCCACAGTATAGAGGTGTATTATGTGGAAAGTAAAATGGGAAACCTCATCAAACTGTTGATCTCAAACCTTTCAATACCAATTCGTGGACTGGTTATGACACTGTCCTACTCTAATGGGTCAATCACGTCACAACACCTGTGATGTCATTGAGTAAGAATTCGAACCAGTACCGTATTACACCACATTGCTTCTGGAAATGAATACATTTTATGTGACCACATGCATGCAATGATCATGATTGTTCCATCCAGTTGGCAAATACTGGAGCAGAATTTCTTTCAAGCATGACAATGATTGGACATAAAAGCATGAACACAGAAGGAATAAGAAGGAGTCCTTAGGCTGGGACCCTTCCTAAATAATCAAATCAAAACTGATACATACTCAATTTTTGAAACAGAGGAAGACAAACAACTCACAGAAAAACAAAGAGTTCTATTACCAAATCTTGATAACCACAACTTTAAGTATTTTGACTCAAGGGTATACTGCTCAACAGCTGTAAGCAGAAAAATTAAAAAATGACATTGAACTCCTTTAATTATAATGACTAAATTGTACATGGACCTGAAAAATTTTGATTTGTCCAGTAGGATTCAATGTACAGTCTCACCCATTTTAGCCACATGGATTAATGACATATCTACTTCTGACCTGGAACACTGAATAAATGGCCTCATCAGGATATGATACTGAATTATCCCACAGCAAAAAAAATATTTATTTCGTACTTTTCTAGAGCGGTTACTGACTGTGTTTAGCGCAAAATTAAACTATATCTGCATGGCTGCTTCAGTCTCAGACATACTTCAACTACAAGTTATCTGACACTTTCAAGTGTCTAGTATAATCAGATTCTGAGCCCTGTTGAGCAATCATTAATTTGTCACCCTTGTATACTGAAAGAAAAGTACTTAGTGTCCATGGTTAGCAAATGTGTCATCTCCTCAGAGGTTGTCACCTTTATGTAAGTAAGACTGTCTTAGGATCTGCCCCAATATAACTCTGGCTGTTGAACGGGACATAAAATGTCAACTTTGACCTTTTTCACTGGAAAAATATCCGAAGTAAAAATTTGACATTAAAGTGGATTTTCTTAATTGCTTGGGAAAAAAGTGAATAATTGATATTGCCATCATAGCTCATTAAAGATTCTTATAGAACAAAAATCTTGTTAATTTTACTTAATACAGTAGTAGCACTGCATAAATCATCCCCGTCCTCAGTGAAGAGCTTTGGGTCACCAGTTGTTTCAGCACTTTAATCTCCATACAACTTCTCCAAGGTGCGCCCATGGGAGTGATCAGGTCCCGTCCGGGGATGATTAGCTTTTAACTTTCCACTCTTTCTCACCACTTTTCAACCATAACCAGTTTGAGCTTCTTTCAGTGGTTTCTCCCAGCCTTCTAATAAGTGTTCATCTTTCTTTCCCTCCCATCCCCAATTCTTTCATTAACTTTACCATAGATCTTGCAACAAAACCCCGTGCACCAATTTCCACTGGATAACACACCGCATTCCATCCGTTGGCTATACAATCTTTCACTAGGTCTAGGTATCTGAGCAGTTTCCTCTCATAAGCCTCTTCCACAGCTTCCTCCTATCGAACAGTGAGTTCTATAAATATAATTCTGTTGCTACCCCTGGAGAATAAGACAATGTCTGGCATTTGCTTAGTTTTTACAATATCATCAGGTATGACAAGCATCACATGAGTATCCACCAATAATTCCCAGTCCCTAGCCAGGTCTAATAGTCCTGATGTGCTTTTCACTCCTTGGTTTGGCTTCTCCCCTTCTTTGACAAAACTAATCAGAGTCCTTTCTTCATTCTTCTTACACCTTAACTTTCTATCAATGGCTGAGCCCAGCTCTTGCAATACTGTGTTATGTCGCCAAGTGTATCTCCCTTGAGTCAGGGCCACATTGCAGCTGAAGAGAACATGTTGCAATGTACAAGGTTTGCCACACAGTTTACAATTTGGGTCTTCAGTCTTTCCCCACTTTACCAAATTAGTTGGTGTTGGTAGCACATCATATACAGACCTAAGGCAGAATTTGATTCTAAGTGGTTCCATCTTCCACAGTTCACTCCAAGTTATCTTTTGGGGGAGTACTTCTTCCCACTTCATCCAGTCACCCTGGCTTTGCATGCTGACTGCCTTTGTATGTCTTTGCCCTTCTTCAGTGTTTCTTATCTCTTGTACGGGCATATCTCTTTTGTCTTTTTTCTTTGCTTTACTCCACCATTGTTGGCTCCCATTGTATCCTATGCCCTGTTTCCCAACACAGACCATTCCAACTATCTCCTTGTGTTCCAGTCTGCTTTTTGCTTGACTAACTGCCTCAGATAATAGATGCAGTGTATGAGTGGGTTTATCTGAGTGAATTATATGTAGCCTTTCTGGGGTCCTCATTGCTGGGCCCTTGGTATGGGCATCTCCTAGCTCTAGGTGCACGTGGTGGGTATATTCGTGATCCTGGTACCAGACATCTCTGGGTTCCAGGTGACCAGCATCTTTGGGCTTCTTATGGCAGTCATCTTCAGAATCATAGTGGTGGGCCTCTTTTAGGTTCCAAGAGTTGGTGTAGAATACTGTTGAGTAGCAAACTAGGGTACTGGATGTGTGTTGGGCTTCCCAAAACAAAAAGGGTATATAAAGAGGAGAATTTAGCCAGTGTGACATGGGAGATGAATAGAAGTAAGAAGTAAAGAAAATGATTTGGTTTTGATGGGAAGTTAGAAAGGCAGGAGCTAGCTCAGTTGTAGTAACTGTATATTTAACTGCATATTTACTGTTTGAAAAAGAACTGTATAAAAGAAAGCAATATACTTGTATGAATTATAACACAGTGGTTTGAATTTTGCCTGAAATTAAATTGGCCACACCAGCAGAAAAAAGAGAAAATGAAAACCCAACAATATTTATGTTATGATGACAACAAAATAAACTATGCAACCTCTGTAGTGCCAGAAAAAAGCTTTCCCGGCCTCTGATAATACACACTGCTCCCATATTGCCATGGCAAACTTTCCAAGTCACTCCAGAAAAAGTGGTAAATCAGCTGGAAAATAACATTTATCATTACAATGTATGAAGTTGTAATGAGTATATCATAATATCGTGCCTCATTATCAAATATTTAAAACACTACATTTGTCATGTAGTATGTAACTTCTAAACAATTTGACAAGAAAACATTAAAGTTTGTAAGCTGGCTAAACAGTACATGGTATCAGTCCTCCTGAAATGCAATTAAAATATCTTTGTGATAAGACTATTTCCTTCTAGTATATCCTTGACTTTAATCTCTGAAATGATACCACTTGCCATGCCTTGAAATGTCCTTGTTAGAATTGATCTAATGGAGTAGCCTTCTAATCAAGGTCCATACCGTTCACTACTTTACCCATTTATATACATAGAGACAGAAAACGGTAAAGTACCCACTTCCGTTTTACTGTTTTATACTGTTTTAAATACTGTATTCTTACCCTTTACCTTATGACTAATTACAATTAGGAAAACTGTATAAGGGACAGGATTTGAAACAGAAAATGGCCCTTTTCTGTTTGACGGTTTATGGTATATTTTGGCCTTTAAAGTATTATTAAGTGAAGACCATGTCCCTGGCAACCATAGTAGGCTGGATTGTGATGTCACATTACAAAATTTTAAACATGTGAATGGGTTTATAGAGTTTATATTGCCAAAATAAATTAAAATACTCCAAAACTGCTTAATGAATTTCACTAATATTTGGTATGAGGATGGCACAAGGGATGGAGCGTACTTCCACTTTATGGTAATCTTAAACTCCATACAATAAGTCTATAATAGCAACTTTAATGCAGTGTTTCCACTGGAACCGACAGGCCGGTAACTAAGCATTTTTGGAGGGTCGGGACCAATGTTTACATGGTCGTTTATGTGGGTGTTCCACCACACGACTAAGGCTCTCGATTAAGGGTTTTTGGGGGTCGGTTTGAAATTTTTGCTTAGTCCCAGGCGTCCTGTAAGGGTCGGTTGTGGTCGGTTGAGGCCGTGTGAAAAATCAAACATGTTTGATATTTCTCACGACTACAACCGATTCATATTTCCCGCCCTCAACAAAATGTCCAGTCCCAGGCGTCCTCAGGCCTCCTCAGACCCAAATTTACACAGTCGTGTGTTGTCTCAGGCCGCCTGCGACCCTTAGTCCCAGACCTCCCTAGCTTAGTCCCAGGAGGCCGGTTGTTAATCCCAGACTCAAATATGATGCGTATGAATTTCATGCGTCTGAAAGTGAGTCGGTTGCATTAGTCCCAGGATGCCTCAGACCGTCTGCGGTGTCCTGGGACCCAAAAATCTAGATCTGGGACTAACCCCTCGACTAAGGGTAACCAACCCTAACCGATCCAAACCGGCCTCCCCAGGACGCCTGGGACAACACAAATTTAGTCTGCGACGGTCTGAGGACGCCCCAGGAGGCCTGGCACTAACAACTGATTAAGAACCGACTCCTTTCCGCGCATCTGAAATTAAAACGAGGCAATGAGGAGGTCTGGGACTATATAAGCGACCGCGCACACATTGTCATTGTTACTGACTGTTTGGCTACTGAGAGACGTGTGTCACTGATTTGTAGGGGTTTTCATTTTTTTAAAATATATTATACTTGAGCTTAAGGCAAATTTCACAGTTAGGAGACACATTTTACTATTTTTTTATTATTTTGTCGACTGGATTATGAGGAAAGAGAAAGGAGGGAAGAGAGGAAGGAAAAAGATGGATGACAGGGAGAAGGAAAGTGAAGTAGAGGAAAGAGTTGAAGTTACAGAGGAGGGGATTGAGAGGAGAGAGGAGGAGGAGATTGAGGAACGTCCAGCTATTGAGGAAGCTGTGGAAGAAGAAGAGAGGTGTGAAGAAGATCCAGAGTGCCATTCTTCAGCCAAGAGAGCCAGGGTGTGTGCAACTTTTACTGACAGTCAGGAAATTTCCGTTGTGGAATTTGTAAAGCAGCACCCAGAACTGTATGACAGTAGTAAACTAAATGCCACACCACTTACACGATCACTATTGGATATTTGTAAATCAGCTGTAAAAGGGTTATATAATCAAGTACCAACCCCACAACTCAAGCATATGATCTCATTAGCCTAGATATGAACCCCTAAGCTAAGATCTAACCCCTAGATCTTGAACTAACCCTAGGTATGTAACCCCTAGATCTTGAACTAACCCTAGGTATGTAACCCCATATCATATATGAACCCCTAAGCTATGAATATGTAACCCCATATCATGATGGCTTAGTTCAAATCTTATTTATCTAGGGTTACCTCTGACCTAACCCCAGGAATGTAACCCCAACCCTAACCCCAGGAATGTAACCCCAAGCCTAACCCCAATATTATTTTCTGTCCTAGTCAAACAAAGTGCAGTCAACAGAATGGTCAATCCCAGGAATGTAACCCCAACCCTAATATAATATCCCCAACTTATGACCTAACTCCAGGAATGTAACCCCAACCCCTAACCCCAATATCTTTAACAACTCTGTGCAAAGAATCTCCTAACAACCCTTAACCTACAAAAACACTCCTACCTGAGTCCATATTCCTAACCTATGACCTAACTCCAGGTATGTAACCCCCAATATCTTTAACATGACCTAACTCCGGGTATGTAACCTCCTATATCTTTAACAACTGGGCAAATAAACCTCTAACAACCGTTAACCTCTAATAACACTCATACCCTCAACTCTGTGTAACCCCAATAGGCTTACCTCAATTTTACAATAATTTTCCTCATCCAGAAACAAAGGTTAAATAACTTATTTTGAAACAACCGAGATATCTCATTTATTGAAAAATAATAATAATAATAATTACACTTAATGAAAATAATAATAATAATAGTAATAATTATTTAGTCATCTGAAATGCCTGTGTAAACTTAAGGGGAAGAATATTTCATATCATAGTTTTAATTAAATAACTTTTTCACACGGACTAAGAATTTGATGTATGTCTCAACACCGGCAAGATATGTACATTGCGAAAACTATGGGATCCAAATCACATTGTAACCGTCCTTGACCTAATTACATCTCCTCCAATGAAAGAATTTGATCCCTCTCACTTTTGGATCCCATCACGTGACAATCTGTTTTCAGTATAAATACTCTGATGACGTCTACACACAATCTCACAAAGCATCTGTAACTCAATAACTAATCAAGAGAAGACATTTCTCAAACCCAATAGGAGTAGAATGCTACATCAGCATAATACCTAACACTATATAAACGACCCACAAAATCAAACCTATGTCATTTATTTACTTCAAATATACAAGTAGATATAAATTAAATTTATTAAAAGCTAATCCATTCCTAAGAGATGTTTGCGAATCAAACAATTTTTCATGAGAAAGATGGAAAAAACAAACCTGAAGATGTCACAGATGCAGTAAGACCTGCATCTAAACCACCATCTCAAGGAATGGTGGCTGGATTTTCTTTACAGAATAATCAAAATATGAAGTATACATTTAAAGGGGCGGCCAACCACACCTCCTTACCGATTCATACTGCTGGAGAATCACTGAAGAAATGTTTCAACAATGATTTTTCACCATTTTATGATCTGTGCATATACTCCAGCTACCGCAGAAGATATGATACTTTTAAATCCTGGCCTAAATCGCATCCAATACGTCCAGAAAATTTGTGTAGGGCAGGTTTCCTTTACACAGGACAAGGGGATAAATTCTTATGCCCCTGGTGTAAGTTGATGTTAATCGAGTGGGAAGGGTATGATCTACCATTTGAAGAACATAGAAGACATTCTCCTTATTGTTCCTATGTGGATATGGTGATGCCATGAAAATTTCTCTGATGTATCTATGGTCGACCTAGTGGAAACATTCTCTAAGGAGATGAGACTGTTAAATTGGTAGATTATAACAATATATATGTATAACCGTCAATGTAATAATGTAAATAAAATTTTCTCCACCTCATGTGATACTGTTTTCTTACATTAAACTAAAAGCAATCTGTTCTCATAACCTTCTAACCCCCGCCTCAGCCAAATTACGTATATATTGCATGCAAAATCTCTCACTTCAGCACCATCCTCAAGGTTATAACTATGTAATCTCATGCCTAAACTCAAATGTACCACAGATTATCCAAATACGAAATCTACCCCAAGATTTATTAAACTCTAATTTAGACATAATATTTATTTAATTTTTCCTCCCGAGTAGATTTTGGTCACATAGATACATTTTCATATAAATATTTGGTATTTTTTTTTATGCTGACCAGTACAGAAAATTTTAAATCCCCCCCTCCCCCTTTATTTGCTATACTGTATAGAAGCCATAAGCTGGCATTGGTTGCAGGTCATTGTGGGCTGACCAAAGCAGAAATTGCATTTCAAAGGAATGATAAGAAGATACAAGAACTAATTTTCATAATAACCGAAATTTACAATAATTTGACATAAAACTCAGAATAAAATTTAAGAAAATGGCAGAGGCAAGTCTATCTATGCAACTTAAAGCCAATAACACGAAGAAGCGGAAATCAGAGAATGGTCAAATGACAAAGAACAAGAAGGCATTATCTCACTGTTCAACCTCAGCCGACAATAATTTAATTGGAAATACAGATGTGGAGCAAATGGAGGTCAACCAACCCGTTAGCCAGATATATAGGAAAAATTATCATCTGGGAGGGCGTAAATATGCAGTATTTTACGGTGCTGATGGTATTATTGAGGAAATATACATTAAAGAATGGGATGGGGAAAATGTCACAATGGAAGGGGTTAAGTCGAACCTTTCAAGGTTTCTTATGATCTTACATAATGTAGAAATAATTGATCATACAATCGATAAAATTTTGAAAGGAGCTCAAGATCAGGATACCAAGATTCATATTGGGGCCTCTTATTATCTCTCAGCCAACAGTCCCTACAAAACTGTGGCAATTAGGATGTGGAAGAAGGGTGCCTCTGGTGATTTATTTCCAACTAAATTAGGTATAAGCCTTACACTCAATCAATGGAGAGAATTTTCTAAAATTTCTAATGTATTATATGCTGAGAGGATGGAGATTTTTACTTTCATACCTTGCATTATGGAACCCGGGAAAAAAGGTCATAATAAATTAAATTGTGTTGAATGCGTTGATATTGACCAGGCACCTATGGGGGAGGTGGATTTCAATATCCCCATATAATGATGTACCAATAAACCCAACTCATCTGTATATCTCTCTTTTAATGTTATATAATCTAAGCCTCAAGGACATAACTCGAATATGTGTATTTTGGTATAATCTCTATATGGCTAACAACCTTCACGGTTTATGTGCAGTGTATGGGTCTGTAGATATAAAATCTGATATTATTTCTTAGATAGCATCTTCTGCAAGAAGGATCTGAAGATTAATCAATTCATCATAGGGTCGAAAGATAAAGTTACTGGTTGGACATTGGCCTATTTGAGGTTGACATACTGAGCAAATTACAATTAAAACAGAGATAATGGATAACTTCATAGAGAATGAGATGAATATATTTTTGGGGACTCGCTACAATGTGTATTACCCAATTCACATGCCATCTATGATGATAACATTTGTACAGTTGCTTCAATATATCGACGAGGGAGCATACCACAATGCATTTGCTTGTTTGCTTATGATGGGAGAAATTCTACCCGAGTACTTTATGTAAGTAGTTCATTTTATTCGATTAAGGAATAAAATTTATTTCACAACAATCTTTGCAATGTAACTCTCAGATGGTTTTTCCAGTAAATGTTCTCTGCGAGGCGTGTCACTATTTATATAACTTTTATGTCACGTGATGGGATCCAAATTTTGTTCCGTTTAAAAAAGCTGATTGGCTATTTTATATTTGTGTCAAGGTCGGGTCAAACGTCTTTGGATCCCATCTCCAAGTCATATATAAATGCTTTGTCACCAATCTCATTCTGTATATGTCCATCTCACTGGAACTGCCTAAAGCAATATATGTGCCCATGGTAATCTCTACAGTTCCTCAATTTTCATTATTACTTATCTTTCAGCAAGAAATATCCTACATTTTCTGAGTTCTTCATCGATGAGATCACTAAAGCTGCTTGTGGTATATGTACAGAGTCATTAAATAGAGAGCAGATCATATTGACCAACCGCTGTGGGCATATTTTATGTACCAGCTGCTCAACTCAACTCTGCAAGGTTTGGAAAGAAAATGGAACTGTTAGAAAGCGATGTCCTATGTGCAGAACTGTATTGTTAGGTCATCTATTTGCGAAGCCAGCCCTGTTTAATTGTAGTAGGTTGAACACTACATCGTTATTTATATGGGTGCCTACATCTGTGTACATTAGACAGAATTATCCTCAGTCTCTCTTAGAGTGCCTTAATGAAGGCATTTTACTATACTTTTTTGATGAACTCTGTACCATCTAAATTGGAGAAATCTTTGGCTCCTGGTTGGGCGGATTATTATGAGACAAGGAGGAATAATTTGTCTTGTACAATATGTAGCCTACCTATCAAATTTGAAATGGCCTTTGTCGCAAGATATGGCCACTTTTTTTGTACTATATGTTCATCATATACAGTTGAAAGAAGTAGAAACACACCCATAAGATGTAAGGAATGTCATGAGGATCTTGAAGATGACTTTACAGATATACTTTTTATGAGACCAAGTGCAGAGGTTCCAGCCCTAGAGAATAGCCTTGAGCTTATTGAGTAAATACTAATGGGTTTTTTTCAGTGCATTATCTGTTTAAGTATATATACTACGATTTCGAACGTCAGGGAAAGCACCCATTAGAAATCTGTCTTCTTTAATTGTAATATATACATATATATAGCACATGAGTCAACAGATAACTCTCTTTTTATTGCTTCAAACACAAAGCCATTAATTAAAGAATAAGCAACAAAAAAATAGGGTTACATTAGTACAATTATTTCCACAAGAATCATCTAAGCTTATTATACAATGAAAAAATTGGAAAATATTTGTTAGAGGTACTTTCTATATATATAACTCTCTGTAACATGAACCTTATTTGATAATAATTACAAAACGAGTCCAGATTGCTGATATATAACTCTAGAATATGTCTGTATACAAGGTTAAACAATTGTTAAAATATTTAACTGTTCATATGCAAACTTAATTTTCAGTTCACGCAAATTCAAATGTATATCCATTTAACTGAATGCACTTTTTACAATAAAAAATCACCTGAAATGTTATAGTTTGTTACTTATATGTCTTTATAAAACTTCTTCCCTGATCGGGTGATGAGATAGTTCCTTTTATTGGCATCACTGCTGTATGTAGGTTTTGTTGTGGTCATATCTTCAGAATCCGAAAACCACAGATCGTCTATGCTAACTTGCGTGGATTTGTCTTCCAATATGACTCCGCTTGGGGTTGAATCTATGCTGGTTTGAATACTACATGTGTCAATAATGGAGGAGGGAGGTGTTGATACCTCGCTGATCACTGAGGCTTTGGAATCTTTGTGAGCTGAATCTGAATCCGAATCGAATAAAATTTTCTGACGTATTTTATCAGCCTCAGTTCCTATTGCACTATTCCACAAGATCTCCTTTGAGGTCATTGAACTTTTATTGTCAGATGAACTCTCAATAAGCCCTCCATCCTCTAAAGTGGTACTCAACCTTCTCTTCAGGGAGGTACTATTGTTTATCCCACATGAAGATGATGACAACGACAAACTATCCAGAGAGAAGACATTTTGTAAATTTTGACACAGGCACCACCTACATATAAACAAAATCATCCAACGACATATCCTATCAAAGATATCATGTCTAAATTTCTTCAGAATATATACAAAAAGGAGTAGGCCAATCATAGTCAGAGGTAGTAGAATCATAAGATGAAGTTGCCTATCGCTATAAATGTCTGAGTCCTCTGTGACTGCATACTGGATGTTACTGTTGGTTACCTGCTCCATCTCCTGGACTGTAAAATATAAAGAAAAATTGATTAGTTTAATAATTGGCTTTTGATCGATTACATGAATACAAGCTGATTCATATAAACCATTGGGTTAAGATGTGAAACACTGCTCTTCCGACATACACATATATAAATATTATCCTGCAAATGTTGCTGCCATTATTAACATTTAAATTCCAATTGACACCTAGAAATTTATACCTACAATGTAGTTCAATGCAAATCCATGGTAACCGTTAAGATTATCATTTCCTGAATAATCCTCGTAAATATGAACATCAGAGAACGAACTATCTGCAAAAGCACAAAAAAAACAAACAAAAAAACATAAAAAGTATATCCAAAATTTACCTTCTGTACAACCCTCAACATAGACACTGGACCTCATATACACACATGAACCTTTGCAGGACCAGTATATACGCTTCAATGATGGGTAATTCATTTGAATCCTCTCGATAGGAAGAGATACATAACCAACGTAGCAGTTCTTGTAGGTTAATATTTTAATATTTCTATCACTGCATCGATTGAGAAAGTCATTGAACTCCTCATAGCCCTCTAAACCTTCCAATGTACCACTAATGCTGTCTTTATTGAATCTACATTTCACATGGTAGCACGTTACATACTCCAACATGTAAACTGTCCACAAACTTACAAGTAAAATAAACAACATATTATGAGCAGCCATTATTCTTTGTTTCGATGATGAATATCTGAAACGTAGAAGATTGAGGCATTCTACGTCACGAAATAATTGCGTCATTGGAATGTGACGTCACAGTCAAATTCACCGGGGTGAATAGAAATTATATATTGTATAAGCCTTTCACCTAGATTTTGGGACCATTCACAGAGGCTACATTCTCCCTCAATCCATAATGGACTCTCTGTGGATGTATGTTTTCTATCTGGATCATTTTGACAACAGCTTGGTTTCATGTAATCGCTATAATTTGACAGCAAAAACTCGATATATATATATAACAAATTTTAATCACAATTATTATCTATGGTTTTGCTGCAAAGAAAAAAAAGGAAACAAAGGGATATATTTTTATATATAAATACATATTTATAAAAAAATTTTTTATTACAGGTATCATCGAATCTCCTACCATTCTTGCAACTCTATTCCCTCTAAATTGGCCTCATTGATAACACTGGTGATTTGCATCATCCCTGCATCACGAACAATTCAAGCTCTCTCTCTTGATCTCCTCCTCATTCCTCTTCTACCTCTACCAACCCTTTGAAATAGCCTCCATTGAAATTTCTTTGATAGACATTTGATAAAAAACCCAATGAAAAGCAGACCTAAAATGGAACTGGGGATGGATGCTAAAATATCACCAATTTTGATTGCCCCAAAACAAAAGCATCCTCCTTAACCCCTGATTGGTACACAGGAGATGTTTCTTCAGTGGGTTTGGATTTATAAAAGCTAGTGCTTCTGTATGTGACTGAGCTTGTTTCCCTACTCATGGGGCTTATATCTTTACTAGGGGGTCTGTTTTCAATGCTAACATCCTGGTATGTAGGGTTCAATGAGGAGATAGAGGTTTTAGATTGGACATTGTCTTCTTTTGAACTCGAACTCAGGATCTCCCCTTTGGTGGTTCCTGATTGGCTCTGACTTGTGAGTATTGTGACGGAGATGCTTTCCCCAGGATATGTTCCTGGAGTACTAGTATCAATGCTTGAGTAATCTACAGAGTAAATAAAATATATATATATATATTACATACGATATTTGAACTGAGAACAATTATCAAACGGAGTGTTGTGCTACTCTCTGTTTTATCACATCAATTTTTCGACAAATGTGTCATTCTCCCTTTTATATGATCCACGATGGGATCCAAATGCAAGTATAACCGTCCTTGACCTAGATACATCAACCAATAAACGATTTATAATCAAACCTCAGATTTTAGATCCCATCACGTGATTCAAACATCTTCATATATAAACAGAGCAAATTTTACTTCAAACTCAGATTATTCAGTTACTCACCCAGCGTAGAGGTGCTGCTCTCCCACTCAGATTGGCACATATTACCCAACAATTTTATTTGCTGTGGCATATCCTTTATCCAGTTGCAATTGAAATAGAGCATGTCGATTAATGTTAAATAATGTAGAGAGGGTAAAGAAGTAAATATATTTTGCATACCCAGAACTTGTACCTTCTCCATATGTAGTCTAGTCACACTGGGTCTATATATAAAAGAAGGGGTGACCACATCTAAACAGAAAATTGTCTCATCATCACAACTACAAAAATCTTGTATACAGCTAGTACCTGTACCCAAATCCCAGGAAAGTATCAGGGATATATAGAAAACACAAAGATATCTATCTTTCCTCATCATTTCAATTCTGTTTATTTGCCTGTAGTATTCTAGTTCAGCCTATTTTCAAAACTGCTTACGTTGAAGTGTGCAAAGAAATGAGAGGTAGAAATAGATGCAAATAGTATGCATATGTTACATGCATTTCAAATTCGTTTGCCTATAAATAACCACAATATATCCTGACATTTATATTTAGGAGGTGAGAGGATAGGTTGTAAACACCTAATTTATCAATCTAATTGCTGATAAAGGAAACCAACCAGAATGACCTCTATACCATTTTTATCGCCTTGTACAGCTATTATATCAGGACCTACAGCATCGGGAAAATCTACATTTATATTTAAGGTTTTGAGAAATCTAAGATACATGTTCAATGAACCTGTTTATAAGGTTTATTATTTCTATGGGGTTTGGCAAAAACTTTTTGATACCATAGAGGCTCCTAATGTCGAATTTATTAAGGATTTACCTACCAAAGAACATTTAGAATCGATTGCAGATGACAAGCACAACTTAATTGTTATAGATGACCTACAGCTCTCGGCTTTGAACAATGCATTCATAGCCAATCTTTTTTCTCGAGAGGCGCATCACAGAAATATTAGTGTATTTTTAATTTTACAGAACCTATTTCATCAGGGCAAATATTGCAGAGATATATCTCAGAATACTCATTATTTTATACTTTTTAAAAATCCCAGAGATGTACATCAAATCAGACATTTGGGGTCACAGTTGGGTATTTGTAAGAAATTATTAGAGGCCTATAGAGATGCCACTGCTTCACCTTTTAGTTATCTGTTGATCGACCTTGCTCCAGCCTCTGATAGTTCCTATATGTTGAGGTCAAATATATTTCCAAAAGAACTAACAATCGTATATAAGTAAGCGTCAGAGGCGATTCCTGCTTAGTTTTCAATTTGTACAAACAGATTGAGGATGACTTATATTTCTAGGATATAAAATTGAGAAGATATGTCAAAAAACCTCAAAAAATCTAAACATTATATATATCTGCTATTAGATAACAATCTGAATCTTAATAAACATATATTGACACATGCTGGAAGGAGAAACCTACAGTCTTTAGCAGAAATCTTCTATAACGTATTTAGACTGCCTCTATCCAATAAAACTAGGAACAAGTTCCATAAGAATATTAAAATTTTAAGAAAATTTATTTAATCACCAGCCATTAGAGACAAAATTGATAGGAGGAATTATAAGGTTTTTTCAGATCTCCTAGGATCAATTGCGAAATATTTAAAAATAATTCTGAAATGAATAAATTCATACTGGTCCCTAAAGAACAATTTGAAAATTTGAGAGCAAATCAGATCTCTGAAACGGGGTCAGATAGTAAAAATGAATCGGCATTAGAAGAGAAAAATAGTGAGGAGGGACAGAAGATTATAAAAATTTAAGACACCTCCACAAAGGGTGACAAAATTATAAAAGGACAAGACCCTCCACCCGGTCTACCCAATCATTATCTAGAGGTAGATAAAAAAAATATTTCAAAATATGACAGAGATAGAGCAGTCAGAAATTCCAGTGGAGAAAGAGGTGGAAACAAGGATCCAGAATGGGTCAGATTCTGGAACAAAAATATCAGATGAGGAGAGCGACTACCTCAACGATATATATTATAGCCCTCGGAGTCCTGTGGCTTTCAGCGGTTTTCAAAAGATTTACAAATTTATAAAACAGGAGGGGAAAAACATCAAACCTAAAAAACTGAAGGTTTTTTTAAGCAAACAAGAGGCTTATACATCTCATTATCCGGCTAGAAGAAAATTTCAAAGACCTAGGGTCTTGGCTTTTTCAAAAAATTATCAATGGGACACAGATACTGCAACTATGAATCAATACAAGAAATACAATGATGGCTATGGCTATTTTGTGGTATTTATAGATATATTTACGAGATTTCTGTATACAGCACCTCTGAAAACTTTGACTGGTAAGGAAATGGTTTATATTTTAAATCACCTAATCAACACTATTGATGAGCAACCTAAAAAATTAAGAAGTGATCAAGGAAGTGAATACCTAAACAGAGATATGAGGAAATTTGTAACTGATAAAGGAATAGATCATATATTCACATTTTACGAAACAAAGGCAAATTTTGCTGAGAGAGTAATAAAAACTATAAAATTGAAAATTAAGTATTTCACAAATAAAGAAACCTACAGATGGATGGAAATATTACCGGATCTAACTTACAGCTATAACCAGTCATATCATAGGTCCATCAAAATGTCTCCCTCTGATGCACAAGATGTTGACAGGTTCATCTTATGGAAGAGACAATATGCTATCGATTTAAATAAGCCGAGCTCTTCCACCAAAAATTATAAAAATAAAACTAAAAAAAATTCCTCAAGAAAATTGTATACCAAAAGATATAAATTCAAATTAGGTGACAAAGGGAAGATCAGTTACATTAAAAAAAAATCGACAGAGAGTATTCTGAAAGATGGTCTGGAGAGATTTTTACTATTGTTGAGAGAAAAATGAATCAGAATGTACCAATGTATAAATTGAAAGACTATAACAATGAGGTTATAGAATCCTATTTTTATGAACCGGAATTACAGATGGCCTATGTTGACAGTGATGTAATTTTTAAGATTGAGAAAATACTGCAAAAAAGAAAAAGGAATAGAATTTCTGAAGTTCTGGTGAAATGGAAGGGGTGGCCAGATAAATTCAACTCCTGGATTCTGGAGAGCGATTTACAGGATATAAACTAGCCTTTCTAACTGGTGTATCAGCTGTTGGACTCTTACTTATATATGTTTTGCGCGATCATCATGTGATAGGATCCAAACGCGAATCTAGGTCAAGGTCGGACAGAAATCAGTTTCGATCTCATATAAATAGAAAGGAAGGAAAAAAACCTTGAAGAGATTATGATGCTACACAATTAAGAGGAGAAATGTGTAGTAAGGATGTTTATTTATTTATTTCCTCAGCTGATTCTAAGAGTTATCATCCAGACAATAAACCCCATACCTTCATTGTTGAATTGGGTGAGAGATTAAATCTAACTGGTAAATGGTTGGTGACCCTATCTGATCTCAATTTAAATGTATCAAGTGCTGAAACTTTGTATATATTTTGTGATATTTGTGACATTTCATATTTCCAAAATTCAATGAAACCTATCTTGAGAATGATTTATCCGACTGATGCATCAAAGTCAGTTAATTTTTCTAAGAGATATTATATTCCACTAGCTCAAAAAAACTTCACGCGTTTGCAAATATATATAAGAGACAAGAGCATGAAAATGCCAGCTATTATGACAGAGGATCTACAGCTGACATTACATCTTAAGAGGGATTATTAAAAATGAATAAATATCTCGACTTCTGTAACAGATGCATGCAAGGAAAGATGGATTATCATAAGAAATTTTATATTCTCGATAATGACCTAAAACTGGAAAATAAGACAGGGGAGGGGGAGAAAGCTAGTAATATAGACATATCAGTGGTCACTCCTACCCAGGCGGGAGTAGAACAGGTGAGGAGTGAGATTAAACAGGAAAAGGCTATAAATAGGGAAAAAAAAGAAAGTACAATCAGCTTGGGGGGAGTGCATCATCAATCAAAAGCAAATCCAGAAAAAAGGGGAAAAATACTAAAACCAAAAAAACAGTGTTGAAGTCCAAGAAAGGTGGAAAGAAAAAAATTGTTAACATAACCAGGACAAAAAAAGATTTAATTAAAAAAAAATAGAAAAAAAATCAAAGGGGGTGGTTATAGTTCAATATAGATGTAGTTCAGACATCTCTAAGTCTGTTTCAACCCCCACCTATTGACAAGTCAATTCAGAGAGAATATTGGGTTGAATTTAACCCTATTGCTACAATATCTGAAAGTGGGGCTGTAGAATTTAATATTCCTGGTACCTCCCTTGATTACATAAATTTGGCCAAGACTAGATTGCAGGTTACTTATGTTTTAACTACAGAAGATGGGAATCCGATCAAGGATGAGAGGGGTGACCAAGGGCAACCTCTGGATACTTCGGATCAGGTTGCCCCCGTTAATCTGACTCTACATTCAATATTTCGACAAATAGATTTGTCTTTAAATCAAAAAGTAATTTCGCCAGATGTAGGTGTAAGCTATCCTTATAAGGCTATGATAGATTTCCTTTTAGGGACAACTACAGATATGATCAATTCTCAAGGCCAGGCTGTTTTATTTCATAAAGATCAACCCGAAAAAATGGAGATGGTCACATATTTAGGGGGTAATCCAGCGTTTACCTATAGAGCAGAAAAAACCAAAGATGGGGGGTCAATAACTTTAGAAGGATCCTTGTATCTAGATTTTGCCTTTGGTCAAAACAGAGCTATTTTAAATGGTGTGGCTATCAATGTTAAGTTATTTCAGGCAGGGAATGACTTCAGATTAATGAGACATGGTGTGAAGGTCTATAAATTAAAGATACTGTCAGCTGTGTTAAAGGTCTGTCATGTAGGACTAAACCCCTCTGTAATTCTAGCACATAATGAGGCTCTAAAATTAGCACCTGCAATATACCCTTTCTGGAGGAGTGACATAAAAAGTTTCAGTGTTGCTGCTGGTTCTCAAACCTTTATGACAGATAATATCTTTCATGGTAAGGTACCAAGTAAATTGATAATAGGAATGGTCTCAAATTCTGCCTATTCAGGTGACTTTAGTAAAAATCCCTTTAATTTTCAGCATATGAATGCCAATTACCTGGAGGTCACTGTAGATGGTCAACCAATACCTAATAGACCCCTCAAACCTAACTTTGAGGAAAAAAATTATGTGGCGTCTTACCTGAGCTTGTTGGACAGCGACCTTAATCGCAAGAAAGGAATCATAATTCGTATGGGAGATTATCCTGGTGGTTATGCACTCTATCTTTTTGATATACAGAGTTTCCTTAGTGGAAAAATTATGTCAAGTCCAATGAAAGGGCATCTTAGGTTGAGCATAAGGTATGCCAAGGCTTTAGCAGAGACTATTAATGTCATAGTTTATGCAAAATTTCCAGAAATAGTTAGCATTGATCAGAGTAGAAATGTGAGTATGAGCTGAGATCTAACAGACCACGTGATGTGAATGACTGGTTTATATACTCAGATTTCGAACGTCAGAGATATCTCTCATCACAAATCCGAGCTTCAGGGAAAGCACCCTAGATATTTTGAACGTAAAGGAAAACACCTGTACTACATAGAGAGATTTCGAATCAAAAATTCCGAGCTTCTGGGAAAGCACCCTTGATTATTTCGAAAGTAAAGGTAAACACCTCTATTTGATGTGGTCACGTGATATTGTTAGAGTAGATATAACTGAAAGAGGATGAGGAAGAACAGGAATTTCTGTTTTACAAGTTGGTAGAGTAGGGATACCTAGGCAATATAGCTTGAATCTAAGGTGCATGTGTTGAATAATGGATTCCAATACCCTTGCCAGATTAATGACAAGTGACAGAATGATTGAGAGGCGGTTTCGTGGGATATATCCACTAGATATGATCCCCAAGAATGTTCCTGCTAATTCTTTAATTGTTGTAAATCAAGACAGGTCCATGGAGGTGGGGAGTCATTGGATTGTACTACATTATAAAGAAAAGGACATAGTTGAACATTTTGATTCAGTAGGAAAAGCACCAAAAAAGTTCATGCATAATTTATTAATAGGTAACAGGAGTAAATATATGTACAATAACAGTAGTTTACAGTCATACAATACTAATACATGTGCATTGTTTTGTTTATACTACAGCTTCTATTCCTGCAGGTTCATGTCCTTTCAAAACATACTACAAGGATTTAGTTCCGATTTATCGGATAATGAAAAAATTATAACTATTTTCTTCTTGATGAATTTCAGTTAAAAGTGTATTAATAGGTAATTTCTTGTCAAGTTTGTCATTCTGAAACCAATAAAGATATGCTGATTTATGATGACTCTTCGTTAATTTTTGTGGCATATTCCATCAGAATTTGTCCCATAAGGTTGTTGCCGGATATTGAAGAGAGAGAAATAACCTGTGCTATTCTTGATGACAAGGGAGTACCCCAAAATGTCTCCTCATTTTTCCCTAAATTCATTTGTTTATAAATTATGCATTTATCCTTTGCATTACATAATTCATTCCTGAACTGATCAACTTGTTGTATCTTCTGCATAATAACGAATCGCATAATTCTCTCCTTTTCAAATTGATTGGCTAATAATTTCTCATATTTCCCAATAACTGCTTGTATTTCTATAGGGTCATCAGATTCCATTATCTTAGTAGCTAGATCGACCTGATTGTAAAATTTAGCCAAAAGATGATAAAACATTTGTTCAGCCGAATGATAGTTATTATCCCCATTTATCATTTCACATGAGTAGAGGTTAGATAATGGATGGTGGGCTTTATCCACAACTAGGTTAGTAGACTCCCAGGGTGATAATGTAATATTTAAGGGTTTGGTAGAAACGCCATCAGCTAGGACCTCCCTTTTACAGTAAAAATAATTAAAACCTATCTTATCCTGCGAATAGGTGTATATATCCGACTTTCTGATCCGAAATCCGACATTATTGGATTCAATTGTGGTCTTGCTGTGTAGAGCCTCTTGAAATTTTTGCATTGGATCTTTCAGATTCTTTTTGGAAATACCTTTACATGATACTTTTTGATTTCCATTAGCATCTTCTATTATATATGACTTAGAGCACAGTGATACCATCTTAACACCCTGCCATTCCCGCTTATAAGTACCTAAATGTCTCCCATCGAGCACCAGATGGCGCTGGCAACATCTTCTAGGAAACCAGGTGGGACTTTTTTCATCTGAGCAAGATTTAAAAATTTCTTTCTGAAATATATCATATATTTCAATAAAATATTTGGAAATACAATCACAAAAGAATTCTAGCATTCTCAATTTAGCACATTGTAGAATAAAAAACCCAATTTGAATGGGGTTATCCATTATAATACTTTTCTTATAGGATTCAACCTCAAAAATTTGGTTATTTAATTCTTCTAGAGTTTTAAAATTGGGCAAATTAATCATTTGTGTGACCTTGACCTTGTTGTACATATATCTTGTCTGTGTATGTTTAGAACGGTCCATTAAAACAGATCCATAGCTGGAGTTGCTTAACAATTTGTATGTGTCCCCTATAATTGCTTTATCAGGATTCTGATCTCCTCTAATTCTATGCATGGTGACTGTGTCTATAAAAGACTTGAAAGAGGTAAGTGGTTGGTACTCGACTAGCTGATAAATCCTCTCTATCTCAATGATTATTCAAATACCATTGTAAAAGTGGAGTAGCAAGTAATATTTTTTTGGCCTTAAGTCCACTAATTAATAGTCTTTTGTGCGAAAACTTTGTCGTTTTCTTTACAGTACTGCTGCATATGAGGTCCTATGTCATCCATTTCAACATTGCAGGTGCAAAAAAATGGGGGATATTCTTGAAATTTTTCGATAAATTGAGGTATAACTCTGATATCAACCTCCACAGCACCGAATAGCCTACCGTTCTTTATGTCTTTAATTATTTTATTAAATGACAGTGGACCTTTGGACAGTTTATTCCTTTGGTAGTATGATGGCAAATATTTATCATATATCTTACTGCATTTAGGTTTTATTTGAGAAATAAATTCACATTCCTGAATAGTAATCACTTCATATCCTTGGGATATAAGAAAATTTCTTCTGATTATATCCTTTGTTTTGTTTTTTTGTAATTTAGAAAGCCATGTCTTACTCTTTATTCTAGATGCAATATAACAATTATGAGGACAATGGTGATAATAACACCCATTATATTCATAAACTGTTTTGCTTCTTATGCAAAATCCATCTACTAGGTAATTACTAATTCTTATCTCTTTGGAATTATTCAGTTTATGTAAAATTTTGATTCTCTGATCTTTCATAAGAAAATCCATCCAAACATAAGAATCTTATACTTTTCACTAACATCTTCTGTTTAACAGCATATGAATAAAGTCCATTACAATCGTACCCAACCACAGCTTTACATAGATTGTTCTCTATATTTTTTATATTTGTAACATCCTTCTCATGATACCTAGAAAATATTATGCTGGGGCCTCCTACAATATTTTTTTTCATGGTGTAATATAGATCAGCATTTTCTTTATTTATTAATGAAAATTTGCTACCTGATGATTCATAGAACATTTTTCTAGCTACTCCTGGTAGTGTCACATAATCTTTAAAAATATCTATACCCTCCTGGTTATAAATATCTATAAAATTGGTAAGGGCAATGACAAAGGGACCTGTGTCTAAATTATTATAATACATCAGATAATCTTTAAATGTCTTCTTATTATTACGACTCCAAATATCTTTAAGGTGATCGTAATCTTCATCAGTTTGTATTGGATTGGTTCCACTTAATTTCGAGTAAAATGCTTCTGGTGGTGGTAGGTATGGCTCATCTAATTTTGAGGGTGAATCTAACCATTCATAGGGAAAAATTCCTTTAGATATTTCACATCCATATGCTTTAAGAAATTTGCTATACGAACAACCTGCAGCTAGATAATTTGTAATATCTAAAAATTTCATTTCAGGTACTGCAATAGAGATGTAGGTGTTATTCCTTTTTATTGTAAATATTTCATTGTGTTTATACGTATACGAAATATATGCCATTATATGCCTCTTTATAAGATTTAAATCATACTTTCCAGAGTTAAAACCTAAAACTGGTATCTGCCTAAGGTATCTGTCAAATTCTTTCTTTAAATTTATGATTGGGTTTGAGGAATGTTTCTGGTTTAGGATATGATTTGAGGATTCGGTTGATTCAGATTCGGAATCTTGGTTTTGTGTACTTTGATAGCTTTCTATTAGTTCATCCAATTGTTGGATCAAAGATGAATACTTTTCTGTTAATGTATGATAGCAAGCATTACTGATATCTTGAAGTGTGGTCATCATCTTATTAATCAATTTTTCCTTGTTTAAATCTACTATACATTTAGGTTCTTCATAGCCAGAGACATTGGAGGCAATACTAATGCTGATAGGTACATGTTTGGTCAACCATTGCAGCTTTTTATCTTGTGAATCAGAGGTGGATTGAATTTTTTGTAACATAGCCTCCATATCCCATACAATAAACTTTGGAAAATATTTTTCTGATTGTGGAACATTAATTCCCACTGATTCTAATTTATCAAAAATAGTTGCTTGTGTTTTATGGAAACCCCCTGGAAATATATATTTGGTTCTTTCATAACATTGTGATGTGTGTCTCTTCAGATGCCATATCTTCTTAAAAATTTTAGAGCATTTTTCGCATTGAAATTTTTTAGCATACTTTGAAAAATTCGTACTATAATGATTATGGTAGACATTAAGATACATTTTAGAAGAATTTTGTGACATAGTTTCGTATACACAGCTCACAGTTCCATTTGAGTTAAGATTGTATATCAAAATCTTAATATTATAACATTTCTCAATCTCTATGATATCCTGAAAGGTAATTCCTGGAAATTGGGCCTCATCCATGTCACTGTTGTTTGTATATTTCAACCACATAGTCTTTAACCTTTCGGTTATTATTCCCAAAATGTAACTTGATACATCTAAAAAAACATAAATTATCCTGATATGGTTGATTTTTTCTGCGATTCATTACTACATTTTTTAAATATCTATTAGTCGAGATATAGCCTGGTAATTTGATGTTGGCTCCAAGTGGGAAATCTGTTAAAAATACATCATACTGGGCATTGGTTATGAAAGCTAGGGTCCATGCAGTGGAAGGTCTAACAGCTCTGGCTTGTTCAATAATATCTATTCTTAAGATTTTGTTCATCAACAAACATAAACTATTTCTATTAGAGACTGTAAATGGATATGTTAGAATTCTACTGCTGAAATATGGTATATAATACCTATATTCCCCTGTTTGATTATTGAATAATATCATACCAAAAGCAAAATTAATTCTATATGTCACATTTAGGTCATCATAAATGTCATTTAAGTGTCTTCTGATTTCTGCATAACCTTCATTGAGATTGTTAGTTGAAAAGTTATATACATGGCTCAAATCACCCTCATGATGATAATCCTTAATATGATTCCTGTTGGTTACATAAAGCTCTCGAATGTTTTTGTTTTCTTCATTCTGTATATAGTCTGGAATATCCTCATTATCAGTGTCATCATCATCATTCCCTCCATGTTGATTCATTCTATGGTGGTAGAGCTCTCGTCTACTTGTACAAATTCTCTTACATTGAGAGCATGCATATGTCCTGGCGTTGTTGAGATTTTCACTGTGATGATGATTTAGATGAATATGAGAATTCAAAGCAACAGTGGTCAAAAAGGGTATATCACACTTAAAACATTGATACTTGCCACATTTCTTCAAATGAAACTTGAGTTCCTCTGAGGTGTTGAACTTCTTTGCACATATTTTACATATTTCCTGTGATCTTCTGTCAGAATGGAGGCATATTCTTTGATGATGTTGCAGATTTGAGTTAGTAATCATATCACATCCACAATAACAACATCTATAATGCCTTCGTGGTGTGGTTGGATCCATGACGTCGTTTCTTAAAAGATTGTTTTAGATGATGAAAAAAAATTTCATAATATCAAGAGAGTGTCGTGGATAGTGGTAACAACAACATCCAACATACATGAAACATACCCAAAATCTCCTGAGAGAGTTTATATCGACAGAAAATAATATTACATCCAAGATTGGGCATGGATTCTGGTTATGTACATGTGGAACCAGCCTATTTATCTCCCTCAAGCCCTGAAAATTGATAAACATATTTATCATCAATGTTATTATATGACGGGCATTCAAAGTCTGAGTGTGGAGATTTATTGGTGTTGTTTATATAATTAAAAATAGGGTTAAGCCTCTTGATAACGCATGGAAAAACAGCTGATTAGGTCACCTGATGGGATCCAAATGTATAGGTTGTAAATTCTGTGATTGGTCAGGTGGTTAATTGGGTCAAGGAAGGTCAATTCGCGTTTAGATCCCATCGCGATTTCATATAAATAGCGAGTGAGAAATTCCACTTCATCATTTACGCAGAGATGTTGCAAGTGTCCTCAAGCATGCTTTGTAGCCTATTACCCTTGTCCCTATGTTATCTATTAATATCATGTCATTTGTAAATTGTTGGGGTGAGGTGATCAAGTTCAGTAGTTTAAAGAGGAGCTCTTATATAACACTTACTTGGTAATTATTCCAACATGAGAGCAGCATTTGAGAGGAGCATTTGATTATATGATAATATTATTAATTTTATTGGATCTTGAGGTTAATTTAATATTAAGGGTTTACATACCTGAGGATAGGTCATGGCAAAGTAATTGTTGATTATATTGGGGTTACGCAGAGGTGAGGGTATGAGTGTTTAGAGATTATTTGCTCAGTTGATGGGGATATTGGTGTTAGGGTTTAAATACCTCGGGTTAGGTCATAAGTTGGGGATGGTAGTTGATTATATAACCCTTTTAAGGTTGGTTTAAAAACATTCCTACACTGTAATCAAGGTTGTTATGAGATTATTTGGTTAGTTGTTCAAGATATGTGGGTTAAGGGTTGGGGGTTTACATTCCTAGAGTTAGGTCATATGTCGGAGATATTACGATATAGATATTGGGGTTAGGGTTGGGGTTACATAAATAGAGATTCCTGGGCTTAAATCATAAGTTGGGGATAAGGGTTTACATAGCTAGGGTTAGTTCAAATCTTATTTATCCAGGGGGGTTAGGGTTGGGGTTACATTCCTGGGGTTAGGTCATAATTAACCCTAGATAAATAAGTGTTGGTACTTGATTATATAACCCTTTTGTTGGGGTCAGATTGCTGGGGTTAGGGTTGGGGTTACATTCCTGGGTTTAGGGCATGTAACATACCATCAAGGCTTAGTTACCTAGGGGTCAGATCATAGCTTAGGAGGGTTAGATCATGATATCCATTGAGAGGAGACATAGATATTGGGGTTAGGGTTGAATAAGTGTTGGTACTTGATTATAGGTTGGGGTTACATTCCTGGGCAGAAAATAATATTGGGGTTAGGCTTGGGATTACATTCCTGGGGTTAGGGTTGGGGTTACATTCCTGGGGTTAGGTCAGAGGTAACCCTAGATAAATAAGATTTGAACTAAACCATCATGATATGGGGTTACATATTCATAGCTCAGGGGTTCATATATGATATGGGGTTACATACCTAGGGTTAGTTCAAGATCTAGGGGTTAGATCTTAGCTTAGGGGTTCATATCTAGGCTAATGAGATCATATGCTTGAGTTGTGGGGTTGGTACTTGATTATATAACCCTTTTACAGCTGATTTACAAATATCCAATAGTGATCATGTAAGTGGTGTGGCACTTAGTTTACTACTTATGACAAGGAACATCCACGTTTTCACGACAGGACCAGAAGAGAGGCTCTCTGGGCAGAAATATCTGCAGAACTCAAGCTCCAGCCCTTTGATGTGAGACGTTGGTTCGAGTCCCAGCGAACGCGTTATGGCAAGCTGTCTAAGTTCCAATCTGGCCAAGCCCCGAGGGAGATGACCAAGAGACAGTCCTGGGTCTACCAACAGATGGGTTTCCTTAAAACCCACATCAGACAAAAGGGGGCCAACAGAAGTTCAGGTTTTGAGGCCAGTCCAAATACCAGCAGGCAGGACGAATCACGTGGCTCAACTACTGACACAGAACACCTTGAGTCCAGTGTCATGAGGGAGAGGAGTCAGTCCATCATTACATCTACACCCGTTTCAACAACAGACTCCAAGATTCTCGAACACTTTGAGCAGATGAGGATACTTATCTCAGGTTTTCTGCAGCAGAAGTCAGACAGGCAGCCCTTCTTCGACTACGTGGCATCAGAGGCCGAAAAGATGACTCAAGAAGAATTTGAAGAATTAAAGGGCAAGATATTTAGAGACATTGAAACTATTAAGAGCAACCGTAGATGTCAGCCATTGCCCAGAAGATCAGCGACTATTGCCACGGAGTCGCAGAGGATCGGGATATTGCCACCAACCACTCAACAGGCGTCTAGTTCCACTCAAGCAGCAGCTGGCAGCAGTTTTGTGTACTATACACCAAGCCCCATTGGCTTCAGCAACCCTACATCTGTCCTAACTGTACAGGACGAAGGGAGCAGACACAACCTGAGTGGACTATTAAAGCCAGCTACCTGATCTGACATCAACACAGATCGTCGAGCAGCCTCAGCAGCAGCAACCACAGCAGCAGCTCTTTACTATCACCACTTCAGCACCGCCTCAAGAGCAGCAGCAGCCTCCTCAGTAGCCATCCAGTCAGGGCGGGTCTTTGACCTGCCAGGCCCTTTTCAGGGCCACCAAATCTTCCAAAAACAATTATTCAGCTGCAAGTTATTCCAATTCCCCTCCCAAAACAAAAAAGTTCAGTACAAATACTTATCACAAGAAAATAAAAATTAAAGTCCAACGCCCACACCACCCCAAACATGAAATAAATAACCCATGGTACCACACATAACAAAAAAGGCCACATAAAAATTTTTTTAAAAAACTCCCAATATGGCCATTTTTAGATTAAAATCCATGGGATAGTTTAAAATCTGTAATTGAAAAGTCCAACACTTACACCTTCCCTAGAGTTAAAAGGCATTATCACATACTTACCAACCCACAAACAGACAAACCCAATATCAAACATAACCCCCAACTAACAAACCCACTACCAAACCTAACACCCAACTACCAAAAACAAACCCAATACCAATAACCACCAACCAAGAAACATACAAACCCAAAAGTAAACAGAACCCATGCCAAAGAACTGACAAACTATTTTGCAAACACAATCCCCCATAATTGAAAAGAAAACTAGCTCCATGGTTATATTTTCTATATATTTGTGAATAGAAGTGAAGATTTAAAATTTCCATGAAAACATTTCTGTTAGAAATAATTTTCCAACCCCTAAAAAAAATTTGGTGAAATTAGGATGTGGATTTCAAAATATATACAAAAATAATTCCATTTAGGATATTATGTGTGGCTTTGTGTGTGGCTTTTGTTTGGCACTGGGTTTGTCTGTTTGTTGGGTGGGTAACTTGTGTTTGTCTGTTTGTCAGTCTGTGTAACTTATGTTTGGCATGGGGTTTGTCTGTGTGTCAGTCTGAACAAGTTATGTTTGGCATGGGGTTTGTCTGTTTGTCCGTCTGTACAAGTTATGTTTGGCATGGGGTTTCTCTGTGTGTCCGTCTGTACATGTTATGTTTGGCATGGGGTTTGTCTGTCCGTCTGAACAAGTTATGTTTGGTATGGGTTTGTCTGTAGCAATTCTAATTCTAATAGTACTTTTATAGCGCTTAATCTCTATCTAATGATAGACTCTAAGACGCAGAAAGCCAAAATCAGAGATCGTAATCGTTAAATCAGGGACATTGCAGGGGTCGACACCACGGAGAGACAAAATGAAAAACTAGGGGTGATCTAGGGTGGGTAAGCTTTTTCAAAGAGGTAAGTTTTCAACTTTTTTCTGAATGAGGAGAGAGATTTAGCTGAGCGTACATCATCAGGAAGATCATTCCAAATTCTTGGGGCATCGTATGCAAAGCTAAGGCCAAAATGCTTTTTAGACTTATATATTGAAGCACAATGTGGGACCTCAAGCAGCACACCATCAGATTGACTTCTGCGTGTTCTATACACACTATGCCTGGGTTTAAGGAAAGGTTCAAAGTATTTTGGATGGCCACTATGTAGAAACTTGTACACCAACAGGGCTGTCTTGAAGACAGAGCGATGCAAGACAGGCAGCCAATGAAGACTCTTTCTTACAGGAGTGATATGTGAGTATTTGGTGGTATTAGCCACAATTCTTGCAAGACTGTTCTGAACACATTGGAGCCTCCGAATGTCTAGAGCAGAGAGACCTCTGAACAAGGAATTGCAGTAGTCAAGACGACTTCCCACCAAGGCATTTGCAGCTAAAAGAGCAGCTTCACGTGTAAGATATCCTCTGAGTCGCTTTAAATCCCTGATATGAACAAAACTAGCCTTACAGGTATTCCTGACATGGCAAGAGAAGGAAAAATCAGAGTCAAACCAGACACCTAAGTTCTTAATTGCATCAACAGGTGAAAGGAGGTTGTCAAGTATATTAACTGGGAAAAATTTCCTGAGTTTTGTGCGGACATTTCTTGAGCCAAACAGAATAAATTCTGTCTTGTCTGGATTTAGTTTAAGCTTATTTGCAGAAAGCCACTTTCTGACATCATCCAAGCAGTTTTTCAGTCTATCAAAGGCCTGAGTGGCATGGTTATGTGTGAGATGAACATATAACTGTGTGTCATCTGCATAAAAGTGGAAACATATGCCAGGATGATTTTGAATAACTTTACTGAGGGGGGTAGTGTATAATGAGAACAAGATCGGCCCCAGGACAGAGCCCTGGGGCACACCGTACAATAGCCTTTTAGCATCGGATAAAACAGAACCAATCTTGATGCACTGATAGCGGTCACAGAGGTACGACTTGAACCAGTTCAGAACCACACCTCCAACACCAAACCAGGAACTCAAACACTCAATAAGCGTACCATGATCAATGGTGTCAAATGCTGCTGATTGGTCCAAGAGAACAACAGCAGTAGCTTCACCTCTAGCAAGAGCAAGGTGGACTTCATTTTTAATAGACAGTAGTGCAGTTTCGGTCGAGTGACCTTGCTTATAGGCTGATTGACTGACATTTTCAAGTCCGTTACAGGCAACATGGTCATTTAACTGCGAAGCAACTACACGCTCAACAAGTTTGGAGATGAAACTCAAGCCAGAGACAGGTCGGTAGTTTTTTAATTCATCCGGTGGTAGTGAAGACTTTTTAATCAGAGGAGAGACAATAGCCTTTTTTAAACCACCCGGGACAGCACCTTCAGTTAGAGAACAGTTGACAAGTTTAGTAACTGAGGGGAGGAGAATATCCAAACATTCTTTAACTAGGAAAGTAGGCCTGAGTAGGCCATAGCTCATTAATTGTTTTTGGAATATTTGGTAGTCCTGAAAAGGACTGTTTACTGCAGCAGGACTTATATTCTGCCATCTTGCCAGGCCACTGCTCCCTCATTATTGAAGTAGTCCTTGAGGTAATCCCTCTGTCTTTTGGCTTCTCTAGCAGGGTTTCTGTCTTGGCCACCACCAGCAGCACCAACAATCAATCCACAATCACCAGGCACATCATCATCATCGTCCTCCCTAGGCTGCTGAACACCATGTTGACCTTGATGCTGGCTTCTCAGTATGTTGTGCAGAACCACACAGGTGAAGACCACTTCTCTGACTGTTTCTGGGGGTAGTTCAATGGTGGTCCTGATCACTCTGAATCTTGAAACCAGGATGCCAAAAGCGTTCTCAACAACTCTCCTGCCCCTTGATATTCTATAGTTGGCAATCCTTTCCTCTCTTGTTAACATCCTTCTGCCATAGGGTTTCATGAGCCAGGTCTTCAGGGCAAAGGCTTCATCTGCCAGAATGAAGTAGGGGACATCTCGACCACCCTGGGTTATAGGTGCTGGGTCAGGGAAGCCTATCCTGCCATCTTTGATCCTCCTCTTCAGCTGAGAGGCATTAAATATCTGGGCATCTGAGCAAGATCCAGCTGTCCCAGCATCCATCCATCTAAACTTGTACTGTACATCTACCAGGGCCAACATCACAATTGGAAAGAACCCCTTGTAGTTGTGGTAGAGGGCTCCAGAGTTCTTGGGTTTCTTCAGGGCCACATGCCTCCCATCAAGGGCTCCCAGGGCATGTGGAACATTCCACCTGATCCTGAATTCCCTTTCCAGTTCTTTCCACTCATCTGGAGTAGTAGGACATCTGAGGTACTCTCTGGTGAACTCATCCTGGATGGCCCTGCAGACTTCTGGTAGAAACTTGGAAATGGTGGATCTGCCAACCCTGAACTGACAGGATAATGATGTGTAGGACTCTCCAGTGGCCAGATATCTGATGGTGAGGGCTAACTTCTCCCCAACACTGATTGGAGCTCTGTAGTTGGTGGCCTGCCTGGCTAGACGTGGTTCCAGTTTGGTCTTTATCATTTCAAAGAATTTTGGGGTCATCCTCATGTAGTTGGTGAATCCTGGAATGTCTGTGGCATACAGATCAGCCAAAATGTTGTGGTAGGCCCCCCCTCTCCTCTCTCTGCAGTAGCCATGGCCTGACCCACATGTTGTGCCTTCTTCTAGGTCTCTGTATGGGTGCTGGTGGTGCTGGTGGTGGTGGTGGTTGCTGTGGTCGATGTAAAAATTGGAAATACATGATTATTTGTAACTGAATAAAACCAAAAAAGCCCTAAGTTGTTGTTGAAGCTGTCTTCCATTAAAAAGTGGCATCCTGCTGTGTTCCTAGAAAAGCAATGATAATTAGATTGCAGATTTTATATATATATACCCACAAAATCCAACAACTTTGCAAAACAAGAATCCGCGATCCTGGTCTGGGGAAGACTGGGGAGGCCTGAGGACACCTGAGGATGCCGGGACTTAATTGGGGGTTAGTCGGGGCTTAGTCCCAGGAGGTCTGAGGCGTACTGGGACCCAGTCGGTATGTATACGACAGGATCGTGGTTGAAACCGACCAGAAAACTGGCTTAGTCAGTTCTTAGTCCAAGACCAGTCGGGGACTATCTGCGTCCGCCTGAAGCGTCCTGAGGCTTCCTGCATGAGGCCGATCTGTACTTAATCCCAGACTTAAATACCGACTCAGTATTTCCGCCCATTTTACCTTTTTTTTCACCGACTGTACACGATTAAGGGTCGCCGACAGGATCGGGGCTTAATCCTTTGGTGGAACAGGGTCATTAGGGTCGGTTGTAAGTTCCCGGCCTGTCGGAGAGAGTCGGTGAAATATCAAACATGTTTGATATTTCCCCGACCCTTTACAACTCTTGTTCTTGTCTTGTCTGTATCACTTCCAGGCCTGTCTATTACCCTTTCAGGCCTGTCCTTATCACTTCCAGGCTTGTCCTATCATGAAGCCGGCCTGCCTTTTGCAACTTAAGAACTTTTCATTTGCAGTCCATTCCCAACATGATGCGAGGTAAAAATTATGTCAAAAATGACAAAGAAACATAGCAAGTGATGATAGTTTTGAAGATAACAGATAGTGAAGGTACACGTGTATGCTTCAAGTAACTGAGAAACCTTAAAAAGGGGTTTATTTTGTTACATAATAAACAAATTCTGGGCATATTTCACCAGGGCATTTTTTAAAAAGTTGACAAACTATTTGGATCCAATCACAAGATGTTATTTTTCACTGTGAAAACCCATAGGCAATTTTTGGGGAAAAAGAGGATCAAGTGTCGATCAATCAACAAATATAAAACTAGGTCACCAGTAAATATTTGGATCCCATCACATGACCAGAACTGCAGAAATTGGAGTATAAAAGGCAGCAAACAAGCAACAAGGTTTCATTGTCACAGAAGCATACCAGCGCACGTATGAACAGATCTCTGAAGATTAAGAGCTCTAACTGACTTCTATTGTCTTCACAGCTAGTTCTTCTCAGAACTCTTTCAGACCTGTTAGTTTTGCTTTCAAGAGACCTTTGGTTGATGTCAGCACACACTTTTTTTTTAAAAACTACAGCACTGTTCAACCAAATTTCAACACTAGTCCTTTGTTTTTACATATTCTTTACTAGTCATTCTCTCTTGTCCATCTTCTCAGTCTCATTTTTTGTTGTTTTTTTTCATTTTTCTCACCCCACAGTATTGCAACTTAAGTACTGCTCATTTGCAGTCCATATCCAGTAAGTAATTATAATTTAGAAGTTTACAGATGAAAAAGGTCCACATGTATGCTGTAAATAAATGAGAAACCTGAACAAGTGTTTTATTAGGTGACATAGTAATCTAATTCTCAGCCTACTTCATGAGAGCAATTTAAAAAAGTATAATTATTTGGATCCAATCACAAGATATTTATTTTCAATGTAAAACTCATAAGCAATTTCTGGGAAAAAGAGGGATAAGTGTTGACCAACCAACATATCTAAAACTAAATTACTAGTAAATATTGGATCCCATCACATGACCAGAACTACAGTGTGTTTACCTTCACGTCCAGAAAAATGTGCTTTCACGTCCAGAAAAATGTGTCAAGGTTATTTTATATGACCTTAAGGTAAAGTTAACATACAAACATGGTAACTTCATGGTATTTATTTGTCCACTTTCTTGAGGTTTTATATGTTTCTATTATTATATAGGTTTTATGCATTTGTATGCTCCTTATTAGGGGTTATTACAATTTTACAATTCTAATATCTTAAATGGTCTAAGTTTGACTTGTATCTATTAACGAATGAATGCATTTGCAGGGATTGAACCCTGCTACTGTTTTCACAACTTTGAAATCAAAGATTCAAATCTAATAATTCCAGTTAGGACGTGCCAGTGCATCCTGAGGTCATGGGTTCAAATCTCAGAAACTGAATCATTTTGTCTATTCTGCAATGTCCAGATTCACAACTCCAGATCTGGATCTAGTTTGAAAATTCTTGTTTTTGCTTTTTAATACAATATTCAAGCATGAATGGATTCAGGTGCAATAATTGCTAAAATGGACCTTGATGTTTGAAATTTTACAAAAATACTGTAATGAACATCTAAGCTGAATAACCTGTTTTCTGATATATAGAATCAAATTACTCAACTTTTTCAAATAACAACGATCAGGTTAATAATTGTTTTACATATTTACTGAGCTCAAAGATTGAATTGCCTGCAGTGAGGGAAATTTATGAATTTATAAATCCCCAGAAAGGTGAATCAGAAGCAAACACTATTTTGTTTAATTCTAATGATTCCATATAATAATTGATCACAAAATGGCTTATCTTTTCACAAGGCATCTGTTCTTGTTTATATATGCTAAAAATTTATTGATTGAGGCAGTACAATTCATAAGAACTATGATAAATAAAATACAAAGTGAATGTCAAGAACATGCTCTCAACTCTTAGGCATAATAGGCATAATTTTTCTATGCTTCTTTTGATGTTTTTGTCATTGGCAGTGACAAGGCCCTTGTTTAATTTCAGTGAATTTTTAGAAGCAATGTACTTGAGTAGTGCTATTTAATAATGAAAAGGAGAAGGATCAACAAAATTTTCTATCTTGAGAAACTGACTTATGTATCTTGACTTGTATTCACTCGATAAATTGATTTTCAAGGGTGGTGTATGGACACTACGACTGTCAGTCCTCCACCCTGGAGATAGGACTAGTTTAGTAGTGGAGCAGTCTGTGCAGTGCTTAAGTGAATTACAGTGCTAGGTTTCCCTCCAAAACTTATTTGCTAGACATTATGACCTAGTTTCTGGGGCACTGATTGGCCCATGCCTGGTGGAGCAGAAAATATGTTTGGCAGTTCCACACTTTAAATATGAGGGAAAAGACATGCTGTATTTAAATTTGATTTCCCACCCTCCAAAGCCCAAGTAACTTATATGTTTTAGTTTATCTTGTAATTGGTATTTGTTTTAACCTTTTATTGTTTTATCTATAAGTCTGCAGCCGGGGCAGTTGTGTGTTTCTATTAATTTTCAATATGTGACTTCTCAGCTTTATTTAAGGCCACCTATAGATTTTTACTGTAATTTGGCTTGTGGTATCTAAACATCAATTTCCTCCTTGATTATCTGGTGTAATCTTGGTGGCCAAATATCGCAATCTGACAACCTGGCTTCTGTTAGTTATTGTGTCGCTTAAATTTATTTAACATATCTAATGTTAGAATTAAGAGATGCTTACTTGATACATCCTTATCTGGTGTACTATTTATGAAGAAATGTTAGCTTTAGGATCTGCCCTGTTATGGAGATTAAGCACCATAAAATTATTCTTATTGCATTAAATGTTATTTGTTGTTTTTAACTGGGGGCGAGTTTGCAAGGGCCAATTTGCTAAGGGATGATTTGGCAAATGGCCGATTTGTGGAGCTCAGGAATATAAATACTGATAAAAAGGTTTTTAAAGTGTCCTTTATATAAGTGTGTATGTCATAATTACTATGCAGAATTGCTGCCATACTTTGTGTAAAATAATTTATATTTTTAATTAACAATTTACATCAGTAATGGCAAGATAAAATTACACTGAAAATTCATAAATAATTGCTGAGATTCCTCATTCACACAAAAATCTTCATGGAATATATAATGCACAATGTGTTGTGACATCACTAACATTAGTGACGTCATAGGCTTTTGAAGCAAACCACAAGTATCACTTCTCCCCAGCACGTGGCTTCCCCCAAGCCCCCCCACTCCATGGCAAAAGCCAAATTGGGCCAAAATAGGAAAAACGGTAAAAAGGTATCACATTAAACAGTAAAAAGCCATATATTCATTGACACTTATTGCAAGATATTACACAGCAAAAATGAACTTTACCTATTTCATATTGACTTTCTACAAGAGATAAATAAGTATCTAAGGCTTTACCAGTTCCAAAACAGTAAAACAGTAAAACGGAAATAGATGCTTTACCGTTTTGTGTTTCTTTGTGTATACATGGGTAAAGTAGTGAACGGTATGCACCTTGATTCCTTCTTCATCAAGAATTCAACAAGCTTAAAGGCAGTTAGGCAACATTGTCTCTTCTTCCAACTTTTCCTTTAATTGTTTTATTACAGCTTCTGCATTTTGAACTCTCACATAAATTAAACTAGATTTTACTGAATATTGGTTCAAACTCACCCCTATTGCTGACAATTCATATTTAATGAGGTACTGATATACCAAAATCAAGCGAAACTAATCCTCTAACTTTAAACTTCCATTTTTATCATTCTTTCAAACACTTTAATCTGTGTATTTTTTTAAATGTTTTTATTTCTATACATAAAAAGACATCACAATCACAATGTACAATTTCACAAGGACACAAGAAACCTTAACATAGTATGACATCACAGTGGATGTCACTAAATTTATTTAAATTTTAAGATGTTTACAGTATTCAATTTCCAACTAGAGAATAATGCAGTAAAGTAACTATAAATATTTGTAAATTTAAAATGCTTAAATTCCAATTTAGCAACACACTCAAGATATGTATTCTATTCTGTACTTTTATAGCACTTAATCTCTGCCAGGCAGACTCTAGAGGCACAACACTAGAATCCAATTAAAAATTATTACTCCATAGCCATTGCCAAATCCAATGCCACGGAGATATTAAATATTATATATATTATATGTGAGATATTAAGATATTCCGAATGGACAAGATAACAGTCGACTTTGAGATTTTGAAAATAAATCTTGCTATGAGATAGCATTGATCAGAATAGTTGACATATTATTCGAAAGTTCTACTAAAATTATGCTACATGCAATGACAGACAAGTCTATCCTAATTGACAATTAATGGGTTGGTATGTATTAAAATGCAATATCTTCTGGGTCCTCTTTTATTTTAAAATATTAAAATAAACATATAACAAAGTTCTTGCAACATGCTGGAGCTAAATGTTTAAGAATACTCTTTTAACAGCATTTTGGTACAAGGCTGCCCCTGCTGTATCTACGACATGGTGTTTCTTCTCTGATCTTTCATCTCTACTGGTTATTACTGCCTCTTCTGCTGCTACTTCTACTCTTTTTTCTTACTGAATTTTGACTGCATGTGCTGCTTCTTTTATATTAAGCATTGGAATGCCAACAATGACTCAAAGTCATTGCAACGTTTGGAATGCAAGAGAAAGTAGGGGTCGCATGACCTATAGGTCCTAGACAAATTTAGAGAATTTACTTGTGCTTCCCTACTTCATTTCCTAATAAGTTGTGTCATGTGATGTCACAAAGTAATTTTAATTTTTAAATATGTGAAGTTTTTTTGGTTTTAGTTTTTGGTATTTGGTTGTTTGATGCATTCCAAGGCTATTCATGCATGGTTGATTTTGTTTAATATAGATTGTCAAGGTGTCAATGTGTGATCTTGAAAAAGGGGTACTTGTGTCATTTGGCATTTGGTTTTTATGCTGGCAAGATTTTCTTGGTGAATTTATATAACCAGCCATGTGGGGTAAATTTATTTCATTTTACTAAACATATTCTAGATAAATTTATTTAGACTTTGTAAGATGTTGCCTTTTAAATTTAGTTGTATACATGTAAGTTACATGTTATTACATGCTATATATTTTATAATTCTATTAGTCATATTCAGTGATGTAAATATTACTGCAATATATTATAAAATGTTTGTCACTTCTAAGAAATTATTGTTGCAGTTGAATTTACTGTTGTTTAGAATGTCATGTTGAATGTTGAATTTCTTGTTTTGTAGCTGTTTTTTTTCTTGGTGGCATTTCCATGGTTTTATTTGCCTGTAATATTTGCTTTCAATGATGTTTATTATGATGGTGGACTTGGATGTTGAGACAATGTCTACTTGATGCATATGTGATGTTGGTGATGATTAGATGATTATTGACTGTGTTTCATTGATGTGGTTTATGGAGGAAACATATTTCATTCCCTGCTGATGCTTTACGATGTGAACTTTGCTGAGCTGTGTTGTTTACTGATGGTCATGTGTTATTGCAAATAGACATTATTTATGTAGTGACATTGACTTAGAAAGTGACTTGATTTAACAAATATACTGTTTATATAAATACCTTTTATTAAAGTATTTGTTAAATACCCATATATAAATGTATATATATACTGCGTGTTGTATGTGTGAGTGAATGTGTATGAAGTGATTATTGTGTGAGTGAAGTGCTTATGTTGGAATGTATGGTGAATGTTATTGACTCTGAATGAACTTGAATAATATATTTTAACTGCTTTTACATTATATAACTTGGATGAAATGCCACATTATTTGGAATTAAATAAAATATTTGAGTACTTAAAGGTCTTTTACCAGATCTCAATCCTGAACCTGTGACATGTGACATAAGTTCTATGAAACCTGTTTCCTGTGAACCATGGTCTGCATTGTATAAAAATAAAGACTAAATATTTTAATGATTGTGTCACTTCACTGGAATGCTGCACTAAAACTCACACTGAAAACTTGAGAAATGTTTGAAAGATAGCAATGCACAAAAATCTCATAAAAATAACACACACACTCAATAGACTATGGAGACTTGTCTGATACAACACTAGTTCTTGCATATAAACACATATTGATATTTATCTGTTTTTGCTGTGCATCTTGATTTGTATAATTCACACATGTTCTTTTGGGCCTTTTTTTAATTATCAGCATGACTAAAACAATATGATTAATTGTGCAATTAACAATTAATAAGTTCAAAATTCAATTAATTGAGCTCTTTTCCTCCCTAATATTGAACTTTCTTACACAAACACAGTCAAGTAAAAGATGTATTATGGTTTTATTTTCTGTTTACAAAACTTGCAGATATCAACAATATGCCACTTAATTTGGAACAGATAATCATTCGTTTCTAGAATTCTGTATAATACTACATCACAACCGTATGATGTCATTATTCCTTTTACTTTTGAAACATGTTCTGAATATTAGTTTCCATTTATCTTTTGATATATCAATATGCAAAGTTTCTTCCCCAAAAGAGTAATTTGAAACAGGGTTCTCTGAAGAATCTTTATTGAGGATCCTATAGGAATCTTTTCTTTTTTGACTTCTGTAAAACTTTTATTTTATTTGGAAGGGTTTTTGGTACATTATACATTTCAATTTTACTAAATATACATTAACGCAAGTAGTATAGGAGTGATATTCTAAAAATATTGTTGTGATGTCTTTTTCAAGATAATTTGAGGCAGAAAGTCACCATGTTTATATGTTAAGTCATCAATTGACATGATCCCTTTGTTGAACCAATTTGTTAGAAAAAGTTGAACATTTGAGACTTTTTACTGAAAGTAAACCCCTGACAGAAACTGCAAGGACATCTGGGAATTAACCAAGACCTATGTTTTACAGTTCTTCTATTTACATGTATGTATTGGTTCATATGTTCTCCCTGGCTGTTGGATGGGACGTAAACCCCCAATTTTGACCTTTGATCATATGTTGATGTAAATAAATATAAAATATGTATCACATTTATTTTTAAATATATTTATGGATATTAATCTAAAAGTTGGTCCAAGTTAGATAAAGCAAAGTTCAAGTATACATTGGGCGGCAGGCACTATAATTTGTGCAAAAGATAGTTTGATTGAAAAAAGATCACACAACAGATTGACATTTGACAAGATCTGTAGGCTTTAAAATGCAGACTGAAAACACTTCAGGGTGCCCCTATTTATATGACCACATCTCATACCAGTATAGCAAAACTATGTTGTATAATCCAGTAATTAATCCCGTAATACTTCACAACTACTCGTCACACTCATAACAATTCTTCATTGCCATTGTATAGCACAATGACATGGATGAATCCTTTTTATTGACAAAATATGTGGCCTTTGCCTGTGTTGTCACAAATCTAGATATCATGAATATTCTGCTCAGGAATGTAGTGATGAACTTTATCATTCATCTTTCCTCAGCTCTTTTTCTAGTATTTTCCAGTGCTCATCAGAGGAAATCCATTTCTCTCAATTTGACAGTTGTATTCTTGTAAAAGTAAAATATATGAATATTTATAATTCTGATCAAATTACTTTAAAATGGTGAAGCACTCACATATGCATTGATCACTCACACTGAAATCTGAGTTATCTATACTGGGCATAGCTGTTTGAAGCAGAATCTTTTTTGCCTTCCTCCCAAGACCATTAACTTGATTGACACTTCATTTCTCTCATCTCAAGTCATGCATTACAGTGCATGCGCACTAAGAACACAAACACCAATCACACAAGTTTTATATGATAAAGAGATTATCTTTAACTTACAATATGATATTTAGTATCATTTTAAAAGTTTATTTGCAATAAACAGCTATCTTTTTAAAGCAAAATCTATGTTTTCTTTTATGATATAAAAATTAAAGGAATCAGGCTCCAATAAGTATGTTTAAAATACTAAATTCTATTCCTCCATTTGGCTTTTTGCAAAGAAAATGAATGTAAATGATATAAAAATTTAAGCAATTTGTTGATTTTTAAGTACAATTAAAACATATAAAACCAAAATTAAGATTTTGCTTATTACTCTGAATCATATATTATTTTAAGGGAATTGGCAGAAAATGTGAAATATATCTACAACGTTTGGCATTTTGTAAGACAAAGTTGAAGTATTCATACATGCAGATGCTATAAGAAAACCCTGCATAAGACAGGGACACTTTCCAGATATTAGCCTTTTAACTAAACTCCCAATAATTATATGTTATACTATGCTGAAATAATTCACAGTTCACAGGGAATTCTTTGCCTACATATTTCATAGATAAGTTCATTGTATAAATGGCAAGTCAGGTTAATATAAAACTGTTATTGCTTTACTCACTTTTTTCTCATTTCCACAGTAAAAATATGTTATTAAGTTGGTTTACCTGGTTTTTCTCAGTGGTGCTTCACAACCTTTCTGTACCTGGATACTGATAATGAGTGACTGTTTACGTGATTATGAACCTTAGAATCCCTTGTAAAGGGGAGATTAACTGCTATAAAAGTTCCATTAGATTAGACTTTAATAATTACATGCATGCACTGTTGAGTTTTCCAATGGTTCTGTGTGTGAAAAATAAACTAGATCATTCAAAACTAACCATCGTTAGATGTAATACAAATGAAATATCAATAATTAAAAGTTTCTTCATTTAGCTGATAATTCCGAAACAAATGATATTATTATGGCTAAAAAAGTAACAAGTGCAACATATCCCAGAATTTCACAGGAAGTGAATTATTAAACATAACAGGAAGTTTTCGGTCTTTGTTATATTTATTTTCATTTGTTTCCTGGTTGGGTTGTATTTTTCTAAATATGTAAATTTTAATAGTTTTGTTACATATGACAGAACACAGTAGAAATATCGTGAAAATATAACAGATTAAAGCCAATTTAATGAAATAAGGGCCCACAAACACAAGAGTCGGGTCCCAAGATAGTAAAGATGGCGGCCTCCAGTCAGTCGAGTGTCAATGTAAGCCTCGACGATATCGACCTGTCAAGCTTAAGGGTGAGTATAGATTTAGATTTATTACAAAATCTGTCGTTTGGAAAATTTTTCTTCACATTTCGTTTTGGCTTTAAAGTTGACAGTACCCCACTTCAACAAAATGAATAGATTGACCTGTTGCTGGAGGTGTTGACCAAATTATTGTACAATAGATTAGGCCAGTTTAAATTTTATATTTGAAGCACTGTGTAATATTGGTTGATTGGATATATCATGGCTCCTGCAAGTGTCATTTTGGACTAGTGGTGGTGGACCAATTCACGCCCGTGTACCTATGCACGCCCATCCCTAAATTTATCCAAAACCATTACAGTTACACAATAAATTATCAATGTATCTGCTCAATTTGATAATTATCTATGAACATGTAAAACATTTTTTTTTTTTTTGTAACACTGCTTGTTTTTATTCACTCTTTTTTCCCATTGCACATATGACATCGGGGGGGGGGGTGGGGGTGGGGGGGTAGTGGACAACCTCCCATCGGAGTCTTACGATAATGTCATATACGCAGTATGACTTATGATAATTGAAAACAATTCTTTTAACTTTGTTTTAACAAAATATAAAATTACTTACATATTAACATACTGACATTTTGTGTGATTTATTATCAAAGAGTGATTATTTAGTTTATTAATATCAAAAGGATTTATGGAAGTTTTGGCTCTATGATTTGATTATAATCTTATCCAAATGTTTTTACATGTCAATTGCATCAAATATATGTTTCCAAAAGTTCCACTTTTTTTTAATTGGTCTGATTGAGAATTTTTCAGGCTTAATGTTTCTTGTTCCGCGTAAATTTTTAAAATTTTCTTTTAAAGGAAAAAGATATTTAGTTTATAGTCTTTTTTTGCGCACCAGAAAATGTATTTCCGAGTCATCATAAGTATTAGATTTAATGGCCAGAAATTCTGATCGGTAATTATATAGCCATGTAATTTCATTAAATTTGTTAAAACTAGATTTATTCCAAGTTAATTATTTACCCATTGTTGAATCTTGTCCCACAACTGCATTACCTCTCTACATTTGCAAAATAAATGTTCCAGATTTTCATCATGCATCTTGCAAAAAGAGCAAGCACTATTCATATTTATTTTTATATTTTTAGTAGGGCTGCAAACGAGTACTCAAGCCTCGATAGACGAGTCGATCTTGGCTAGTACTCGAGTCCATTTTAAGTACTCGGTTACTCGCGAGGTATTGTATTATCGCCCGTATGATGAAACGTTTGTGTAAAATATGCTACATTTCAGTATTTCCACCACATAATATCAAATAAAGTTGTGGTTTTCGCTTAAAAACGTATAATTTACTCCATATTATATAATATCTGGTGAAATAGAAGACGTTTTTCTTCAAAAGATTCGTTTCCGGAATTGACTATTTGTTTACAGAAGACTTCTAATGGTGTGTACTAAATCTCGCGGTTACTCGAATTCGGGCCGGTTGTCAGAGGGCAAGTACTCGGAATTGTTTTTTAGCACCCGTCCCAGCCCTACTTTTTAGGTAGTTTTTTGTTCCTAAAATGTTATTCAGTATACGGTATTGAAACCAAATTACATTGTTGTGACGTAGCGAATAAAAACATATTTTATATATTCGTTTCCATCTTTCCTTAATTGTTATATCTAAATTTTCTTTTTTAATAATATTTGTCCATATTTTCCATGTAAAAGTACAAATCTTTGAGAAAATTGAGGGTGTGTGTGAATAGGTACATGGGCGTGAATTGCTCCACCACCACTACACATCAGTGTCGTCAGCAGTTGAGTAAGGCATGGCAGGACTTTAATGTAAGAGGCTGCCTGTTGAACTGCATGTTTCTAATGTATGATCTTGTAAAGAGTGGGTCCCTAATAGCTGGCATACACAATAAAGTTTTTGGTTTTTGTGAAGTCTTTGTTTTTTTAAACTTTGTATGCCCCTTAGACTCCGCATGTATAGACCGTGTTTCTGCCTCGTTGCACATTGCTGTTGATATTTCTGATGGTACACAATGGTGAGTTACAGAGCTCACATGTACTTGTTTTCTCTGTAAATCTTGAACTGCTAATATCTGTAATCTTGTCCAATTTTACATATTCTTTTAAACTAATTGTATCTAAACAAATTCTAATATAAATATGCTTGGCAAACATTTCAGACATTACAAAAGTGTACATTATATGGACAGGAAATGATGGTGAAGTATGTCTACATTTTAAAAATATTTTCAAATTTATTCACAGCAGTTGGCATTAGGGCTGGGACCGGAGCTGTAAAACAGCACCGAGTACTCACCCTCTGACAACCGGCCCGAATTCGAGTAACTGTGAGATTTAGTACCTACCATTAGAAGTCTTCTGTAAACAATTAGTTGATTCCGGAAATGAAACTTTTGAAGAAAAACGTCTTCTATTTAACCAGATATTATAGAATATGGAGTAAATTGTATGTTTTCAAGTGAAAACGACAACTTTAATTGATATTATGTGACGGAAATGCTGAAATGTACCATCTTTACACAAATGTTTCATTACGTGAGCGATAATACAATACCTCGCGAGTAAGCGTGTACTTAAAATGGATTCGAGTACTAACCAAGATCGTCTCGTCTATTGTGGCTTGAGTAACCGCTCGCAGCCCTAGTTGGCATTAGATATAAGTGAACAGCACATGTATGTAACTTAAAGAATGCAAATAACACTTCATACTTGTGATAATATGTGTACAAATATGCCGTTCAAGATTTACACAGAAAACAAGCACATGTGAGCTCTGTCCCTCGCCATTGCATCCATCAGTATATCAATAGCAATTGGTGACGGGACAGAAACTCAGTCTACCCCTTGCAAAGGGGAGATACATGCTATATAAGTCCAATTAGAGTCACTCAAAAGTTGTCCTGATTTACTCATTGGTTACACATAACTGGAAGGTAGTTGTTTCAACTGTCTGTCATCTCTGTGTGGGTTCGGGTCCAGCAAGTGGCAATGCTGAGGAGCTGTCCCAATGTGGACTTGGCTATTGAAAAGGATATAAAAACCCAACTTTGTTTTAGTGGTCAGTGTGTTGTGACCTGTTTTCTATTAAATATTTGAACCGAGTGCTTACTCAATTTTTTTCACATTGCATGAGCAATTAAGTTCCAATTTAGCATATATACGTATTGTGATAAAAAAATACCAACAAATTCTGAAATGAAAATGACAAATACATGAATTAAAATGAAAATATATGTCCATAATTTAAAAACTTGGATAACTTGCTGTTTTTGTGTGACTTCTGGTTCATATATTTCAGACAGGAAGTGGATATAAGATAGGGACGTCACGACGCCAAATATTTCATCTCGGATAATCGCCAAGTGCTATTCGTGTTGACACCAAATAACTGTCGAATTTATAAAACAACTGAAAAATCTTAAGTTTCATATTGTAAAAAGTAATGAAAATGACAAATATGTGGAATGAAATGAAAATGTGTATAATCTGTAAAATGTAATAAATTTGTTGTTTTGCTGCGACTTCTGCTTCATTTATTTCAGTCATGAAGTGGGCGATATAAGAGGTATATGGTACTTCCGGTTTTACATGAATGTATAAACAATACAGTAAGGCTGAAACACGAATACCAAATAATCATTATCCTTAGCATGGCCATAGAATAAGAATAGTAAAATGACAATTCAATTAATTGATAAAAACTACCAAAAGAAAGAACCCATCATTGATTAGCATTATTATGCCTAAATATTTCCTATTTTGATCATTTTTGTCACATGTAGATCTCCAACATCTACATTGTGCCCAATTTATCCATTATTTAACAAAAGGGTCAATAAAAATGACAAGATATTATTTATTTGTACATATTGGATGCTATATTAGTCTGATTTCGGGCATTGCAGGTGAGTATACACTATAACTGGTTAATCGGAAAATTATAGATTTTACAGAACAATTAATTGGATAGTTAAAATTCAAATCGCTTTTAGCCTTACAATGAAGAAAACATGGCTATTTTTGGATTTTAACTTATTTTATGTGACAATATGGACATATTTTATGGATTCAGACGTTCTGCCATCTTTTACTGCATTGAGCGATTATTTATACTTTAAAATAAAAACCGGGTTTTAGCACCATTGTCGATTAGTCAGCTAGTCGTGAAGGCCCTAAGATAAGAGATATGTGGTACTTGTGGTTTTATGTGAATGCATAAACGCTACAGGAAACATGGCTGTAGTTGGATTTTAACTTATTTTTTCTGACAAAATGCACATATTTGATGGATTTGGACCTTTATATCATCTTTTACTACATTGACTGATTATAAAGTGGTCAGTCAGGGGCGCTTATTTGTTTTCACGTAAGTTCGACTGATCGCCTCTGCTGCCAGACTATGGTCTCCCTTGAATAGCTTCTTGGGCTTTCAAATTTTTCTTTCCTTCTTAAGTTCTTATCTTTCTTTAAAACTATAGGGCCGGGAAAATTTTTTTTGATACTTAAGCATTTTTCAAAACACCTTGTCATCGTGTTTCGGAAAAAAAACACACATCTGTGCTGTAAAATTTAGCCGGTACATGCTAGACCTAAATCCAAAGGTCAGAATGGATTTTCTGATCAATTGAACCATAGATGCCTGAATGGGAGGCGTTTCATTTTCATAAATTAAAAAAAAATGGGTACTTGGTCTGTATCTCAAAAACATGTCAGAGTTTTAGCCCTGTGTCTGCAATCTTAAGGTCACCTTAATGTCAAAAAAGGGGGTTTTAGCCCTCCAGTTCACTTAGTTTTTCACTTTTTTCAACCAAACTTGGCATATATATTAAGATTTACCAAAGGATTATCCTGACTTTATGGTGACCTTAAACTGTTAATATAATTGGAGCTATGATCCCCCTAAAGTCATAAAATCGGAACAAAGCCATCTGGCCCTTTCTTTTTCCATATCTAATGTATATTGATATTGAAGTACATCCAAAGAAGACTCTTACTACCTTATGATTTAAATATTAAGGATGTTATGGCCATCTTAAACTTAAAATGTAGGGTTTTTCAGCCCTAAGCGCAGTTAATGTTTAAATTTTTCAAATAAAACTTGGCACATTTATAAGGGTTGGCAGAAGGGACATTCACGTTTTATGGTTACCTTAAAGTCACAGTATGAATGAAGTTATGGTCACCTTACAGAGAAGAACGGAAGTTTACAGCCTCCGGCTATCTTATTGTTCAACAGACCTCAGCTAAACTTTATGCACTTATGAAGGATGACAATCAATTCAAACAAGGACATTTATCTTTAGGTTCATGGAAGTAGAGCCTTGTGGAAAGAATGACCTGTCTGTTTTGAGAGAATGGAAAAAGCCTTAATAATATGTAAAACCCTTGGGCTTTCATGATATTCAGATATAGAGTCATCTGTGAATTAAAAATGTTAACAGTAACATCTGACAACATGACTTTTTGTATTTTTCTACAATGGAACAGTAAAGGATTTCACAAATGTGATTATCTTAAGCATATTTATCTTATAAAAATATTAAATAGCAATGAATTTTCAGAGGCATAAAATGCCTCAAAGATATACAACATATGAATGTCCCTATCTAAAGCCAATTATAGTTTACTAAAGTGTATCTTTATCATTATAAATCTAGGATTAAATATCTCGTGGAAAAAATTACGATCCCAAATTTACAGCAAAAATTATATATTCTTTTCATAAAATATACCACTCTACGAAACACAATAAAGCTCACATTCTTTTCCATCAGATACAAAACACAGTAAAGCTTACCTTCTCCTTACACACTCATACCACAACTACTACAGCTTTATTAACTCAAGTCTCCACCCGGGCCACTCGTTTTTGTTAGCAAAAACCCTTTTCTAGTTCATACTTTAAAATATGATACTGATATATGTGGCACTGTTCTGTCATCGATTAGTTGGCAAGTCGTGACTTCCTGAAGACAGTATTTATAAATGGAGTACCCGATCAGTAGTCACAGTACTTCATTAACCATTTAAGAGAGATATCAAAGAGTTGTTGTTTTCCTCATAAGGAAATTTGTCTGTTCCACATCAAGGTCTCAGGTAGGGACGTCATCGTGTACCGTGATATCATCATATCGCCGATGGTTCAAGTCCACACATGATATCGAGCTTCGTTTTCATAACCCAATTTCCAGGGTTTAGTTAGCACATTAGTGAAAATTAAATAAATGAGTGTATATGAGCCTGAACTTGTAACTGGAAATGGCTCTCCGTTAAGATCCTTGGATTTTACCCTTAATAAAGTAAAAATCTATGTTACACGTATTTCAGAGAATTTACAGGGTTTATGTTTTGATTTAAAAATATGAAGTTGAAATGTAGATATTAACTTAGCGTTTAATACCGCGCTATCGCCCACTATTTTGTTCACGGTATCGAGACAGCAAACCTCTACACGATGACGTCTCTGGTCTCAGGTATAAATGAAGTTTCTAGTCTTTTGAGAATCACTGAGCAAAGTGAACATGAGGACCATTGCTATCCTGCACTTAAGGCAAAGGAGTTTGTTTCACCATTTGCTTTATGTAGAAAGAGTAAAGTGATACCGTTGTACTTTTGAACCCCTTCAGAGTTTTGGTATTTTTATTAAAACATAAATATTGTCACTGTATAAAACTTTTATCACAAGATAACTAAAGATGAGTCACTCACTTTCTTCTCTTTTTGGACAAAAAACAACTTGTGTGACAGTTGCTTTGTTTCCTTCTGTCTGGTTCCGTTTGCATATTACCCATTATTACAAAATACCTGTTGATTCATTTTCATCATGATTTTGGGATGTTGAAAAATTCAGCACTACAAAATTATGACACTTACAATTGTTATTACTTATGGACAAATTAAGATAAAAGGGTTTTAAATGTAATGTACTTGTTTTTCACAAAATTCTTTATGACTTTACATAAAATATATTTGGATAATTTGTCTGGTCTTAAGGTATTAAAGTTAAAAGTGAGATAATTTTTAAATTATCCAACTTGATGGTGATCCAAGCAACAAGGAGTTTGAAGATCATTGTTATAGCTAGGATAAGTCTCCAGTGACACTGTTCACTCTAACTTATCAATGTTAGAAAATAGAATAAAAGGCACATTTTGTGTGTCACAAATATGTCTTGGTAATATTCTCTCAAAAGATATGTGTCTATTCTTTTAGCTAGAGCTTTTACTTTAAATCTGCCGATTATGATATTAAAGGGAAAGACTTGAAAGCCAATATTATTTTTATTTGTAAACTTAAAATCTCAAGAATAAACATTTTAATATTATCGTTTTCAGTTTATGGTTTAATTTTTTACCATGTGGTTCACTTCCACCATTTACATTTCTGGAGTAAAGTGATATAATTTGTGACATTTTGTGGTACTTAGATTTTCTTGTAATGAAATAAAATCTTATGTTTACAAGAGTGTTTACTTTGTGCCCTTGTTTGCTTAGCTTAACAAGCACTTCAGGAATACTCTGTCTCCTCCATATATATGTGCTTTTTTGCAGTTTTAAGAGCATATAGAGAGTTTAATATCCTATCTCTGCTGATGCTTAAGTGTATTCACAATGAGCTATGACATCTCTTGTTTTCATTTTTGATATACCGTTATTTGCAGAAACAATTATCTATTTTGTTAAATGCAAATACAGTTACATATAATTTCAGGACCCCGCTGGGATATTTGATCTGATAGAAGTAGTGGGTAATGGTACATATGGACAAGTGTACAAGGTGAGTGTTTATAGTTCATCTGTTGGGCTGCCCACTGTCATCGTTTTCATATGCAGTATTGAATTATTGTGTATCATTATTAATTTTGTTTAATTAAAAAACTTGACAAAAACTGTCTGTATATCTTTTGATCATAAAAATTGTTTTCATACCAGTTTAATAGGAAAACTCTTACATAGTGTGTACAATATACAAAAAGTCAAGCTGATGGTGTGTTGATCAAGGTCCCACACTTCTGCCTCTTCAATATATAAGTCTACTAAGCATTCAGCCCCAGCTGTGCATATGATGCTCCAAAAATTTTGGAATGATGTGCCCGATGATGTACATTCAGCTTCTCTCTACTCTTTCAGAAAGAAGTGGAAAACCTATCACTTTGCAAAAGCATTACCACACTAGTTTCTGGTTTTGTCCCAGTCTTTCTCTGTGGCATTGATTCCTGTTATGTCTCTGGTTATATGATTATGGATTTCTGCTTTTTACCCCACAGCCCTTATAAGGTGTGTTGGGGTATTGTTTTCACCCATGGGGTCCGGATGGGCATTTGGCCTGGCAGAGGGAAAAGGTTTGTCCAGGTTGTATCTCAGAAACTGTAATGTGTGGGCGTTAATATCGGGTGGGGACATTGGTTAGCGTAATAGGGGATGTAGGTGTACAAGGTCATGGTGTGATCTTGATTTGACCTCTGACCTTGCCATAGTGACCTTGAGTTTAAAAATCTTGTCCAGGCCTGGCAGGCCATATCTCGGAAAAAGTAAGGTGTAGGAAGTTGATACTTGGTAGGGACATTGATTAGGGGGTGTAGGTGTGCAACCTCATAGTGTGACCATGATTTGCCCTTTGACCTTACCATATTGACTTTGGGTATAAAAGTCTTGTCCGGGCTATATCTTGGAAATTGTAAGGTATAGGAAGCTGATACTTGGTTCGGACATTGGTTAGGGGGTGAAAGTGTGCAACGTCATGGTGTGACCTTGATTTGACCTTTGGCCTTACGAAAGTGACCCTGACCTATAAAATCTTGTCCGGGCTATATCTCGGAAACCGTAAGGTGTAGGAAGTTGATACTTGGTAGGGACATTAATTGGGGGTTGTAGGCATGCAACATCATGATGTGACCTTGATTTGACCTTCGACCTTACCTTAGTGACCTTGACCTATAAAATCTTGTCTGGGTTGTATCTCAGATACTGTAAGGTGTAGGAAGTTGGTATGTGTTAGGGACATTGGTTGGGGGTTGTAGGTGTGCAACGTCATGGCGTGAGCTTGATTTGACCTTTGATCTTGCCATAGTGACTTTGATCTATAATATCCTATCTGGGCTATATCTGTGCCACCATGTCCGGCTGGGTGTTTGAGCGGGTGGGCAGTGGGAAAAGGTTTGTCCAGGCTGTATCTCAGAAACTGTAAGGTGTAGGATGTTGATACTTGGTAAGGACATCGATTAGAGGGTGTAGGTGTGCAACATCATGGTGTGGCCTTGATTTGACCTTAAACCTTGCCATAGTGATGTTGACCTTTAAATTTTTTTCCTGTCAATATCTCTTAAACCATAAGTTGTAGTAATTTGACACTTGGTAAGGCTATTTTTAGGGGGTATAGGTGTGTATCACGGTGTGACCTTAAACCTTTAATCTCCCAAAGTGTGTTCACCTACCATATTTGAGACAATTTCTCTTCTGACAAAGATATATATATTGCTGCAACTGATTATTGTATCCACTGGAAGCATCCGGTGGATACTTTGGTTTAGCGTTTGCTACGCCGCCGCGCGTAGAGAGATTTTCGGCGTTAATGCTCTAAGAGGAAAACGACAGCAGCTAGGTTCACCAAATTTGCAGGATATCTTCATTGGGGGGTAAGCTTCTCTGGGAAGGAAAGTATCCTCATTCTGAAAAACAAGATGGCCGCCACGGGCATTTCTTTGAAAAGAATCGACATTTTTCTACTGGCTGTTTCTCATAGGTAGAAGGTTGAATCTCTTCATAGGTGATATGTATAACAGATATACATGTCCTCTACAACCTTGCACACATTTGACCTTGAAGCTCTTAATTCAAGGTTATCCACCGAGTGCCAAAGTTACCCACACAGCGGACTTTAAAAGTGCCTATATCTCCCTTATTATTGGTCCTAGAGGTTTGCAATGTGAAACCAACCTGTAGGAAATCATGTGCTGCGAATCTTCTGATGTTGTCAGAATTGACCTTGGACCCCTCCTTCAAGGTCAAACGAGGATAGCCAAACTTAAAAGTGCTTATAACTCGCTTATTATTGGTCCTAGAGTTTTGGAATGGTAAACCAACATATAGGAAATCATGGGCTGGGAATCTTCTGGTGTGGTCGGATTTGACCTTGGGCCCCTCCTTCAAGGTCAAACGAGGATAGCCAAAGCTAAAAGTGCTTATAACTCGCTTAATATTGGTCCTACAGGTTTGGGATGGTAAACCAACATATAGGAAATCATGGGCTGGGAATCTTCTGGTGTGGTCTGATTTGACCTTGGACCCCTCCTTCAAGGTCAAACAAGGATAGCCAAAGTTAAAAGTGCTTATAACTTGCTTATTATTGCTCCTAGAGGTTTGGGATGGTAAACCAACCTCTAGAAACTCATGGGCTGGGAATCTTTTTGTGTGGTCAGATTTGACTTTGGGCCCCTCGTTCAAGGTCAAACAAGGATAGCCAAAGTTAAAAGTGCTTAAAACTTGCTTATTATTGCTCCTAGAGGTTTGGGATGGTAAACCAACCTCTAGAAACTCATGGGCTGGGAATCTTTTTGTGTGGTCAGATTTGACTTTGGGCCCCTCGTTCAAGGTCAAAAGAGGATAGCCAAAGTTAAAATTGCTTATAACTCGCTTATTATTGGTCCTAGAGGTTTGGGATGGTAAATTAACTTCTAGGAAATCATTGGCTGGGAATCTTCTGGTGTGGACGGAATTGACCTTGGGCCCCTCCTTCAAGGTCAAACGAGGATAGCCAAAGTTAAAAGTGGTTATAACTCGCTTATTATTGGTCCTAGAGGTTTGGGATGGGAAACCAACATATAGGAAATCATGGGCTGGGAATCTTCTGGTGTGGTCGGATTTGACCTTGGGCCCCTTCTTCAAGGTCAAATGAGGACAGCCAAAGTTAAAAGTGCTTATAACTCGCTTATTATTGGTCCTAGAGGTTTGGGATGGTAAACCAACCTATAGAAAATCATGGGCTGGGAATCTTCTGGCGTGGTCGGATTTGACCTTGGGCCCCTTGTTCAAGGTCAAACGAGGATAGCCAAACTTAAAAGTGCTTATAACTCGCTTATTATTGATCCTAGAAGTTTACAGTACGAAACCAACTCATACGAAATCTTGGGCTAGGAATTTTCTGATGTTAGATTTAGGGCTGCAACGATTCTTCGGTTACTCGGAAACGAAACAATTCAGTTCAGTACTCGAAGCAAGAAAAGTGAACCGGCTATTCGAAAACAACTAAACATAGACGTAAAATCTACTACAAAATTAAATTTTTTCTCTAATTATATGAAAATATTTATATATTTTACTAATATAAGGTGTTTTCGTTTCTGTTTTTTATATTTTAAGCATTTACAAACTTTAATATTTTGTGTAACAATGTTTTAATAGACGGCATTTTCATATAGCATATTTCGAAGACGCCTCAAATGTCGCAATATAAAAATGGTTTAAATTTTATATATTTTGCATTATAAATGCGTATTTTCCCCAAAATTCAATAAATTATCAAAATTCTTTCATGTTGTGTGCCTTTTAACAATTTTATAAGGCGTGATATGTCAAAATATGATGCAGTTTATTTCGTGGGCGATAATCAAGCGAATAACCGAGTCCGAGTCGATTCTTCCAGAACGAGTAATCGAGGCGCATTTTTGGGCTCGTTTGCAGCCTTAGTTAGATTTGACCTTGGGCCCATCCTTCAAGGTCAAACAGTGGTTCACTGGCTTTGGTGAGTTGTCTTTTTTTCGGTGGATACAAATTTGCATCGGTCACTGATGCGTAGGTCTAGTTATATGTACTTTTGCATAACTGTGCTATTTCCATTGACAACTATTCTCCAATTAATAAATTTTACAGCTTCATAAGTTTTAGTGTTACTGATTAATGCTGTCATCTTGCTTTTGAATTGTCTTGTTTTGAGACTTTATCTTTACATACATTTTCTCTGCTTAAACATTATTTGGACCTTTATATAACTGACATTTCTCTGAAAGTATGTTTGTGCTGCTTCACTACTTCTATATCTTATGGTGTTGAAAACTATTTTCCCAGGCTGTGAGATACGAACATCTCTGATGCTATTTTATGTTCTGTATTATGTGCCTAATTTCTCTTTAGATGGATATTAAGCACTGTAAAATACTTTATAGCATTAGAATTACCAAGTTATTCTCTTTTTATAGTCGGCACAAATTGGTCCTGTAAGATACTAATATTAAATTTGAAATATAATGGAAAGGAACATCATATTTAATTTTAAAACTAAAATATGTTCAACAATGCATTAGATAAATTATCCTTCATGGCTTCTATGACTACAAAACCAACTTATATTTTGTTGAAGGTATGAGTATAAACTAGTGGGTGGACGATTAGACGTGTGCTCGTTTAATCGTCTGTGATAGTGTGTTAAAAGACGGTCGGTTGTTGTCGTTTTCTAATAATCGAATTTTCAGCTTAAACCTTACCTTTCATAATTTATCTCAACTTCCACGTGTTTTTATGTCATCACTCTGCGGCGTGGGCTTAGCGTACGCATCCGCGTCCGCGTGAACAACTTCTTCTCCAAAACTACAAGGCCTAGAGACATGCTGTTTTTTTTAAAAGATACCTTATCTATCGAGGATGAAAAATTGTTCAAGGCATGCAAATCTGTCTATTTGTCTGTTTGCTAGAGACATTACAAGGGGGGTACCCCCACCAAAAGTGTGAAAATTTCAACTTTTTATCACAATTTTCTCAGTGACTATTGCAGGGATTTCTCTCATATCTTGCATATATGTACTAGGCCAGAGGTAGATTCTCTTGTGTGAGTATGAGACCTGGATCTGTCTTACTTTTTTTTAAATAAATTTTTTTAATAATTTTTAATGCATTAAAATTCATGAAATCATGCACTAAATCACTTATAACTTCAAAAGTGTTGCATTTACAGCATTTTGTGAAAATATGTTGTTCAGCTACTTTTTTCATAGCTACAATATGGTGAGTAAGTTGGGCGTCTGTCCCAATAGCTAAGTGAGTAATAGCTACTTTTGGGCTTTTCAGTAACTTCCATTATGAGTAAAATCACTTGTAACTTAAAAACTATTGCATTTAGAGAATTTCGTGTAAATATGTTATTCAGCTACTTTTGGGCCAGCTATAACATAGTAAAATTTCAGACCTGTAGCTCATGGCATAGCTGAGTAATAGCTACTTTTAGGTTATCACTGTTGAGTAAATCGCTTATAACTTGAAAACTATTGCATTTAGAGAATTTCGTATAAATATGTTATTCAGCTACTTTTGGGCCAGCTATAACATAGTAAAATTTCAGACCTGTAGCTCATGGCATAGCTGAGTAATAGCTACTTTTAGGTTATCACTGTTGAGTAAATCACTTATAACTTGAAAAGTGTTGCATTTAGAGCATTTTGTTAAAATATGTTATTCAGCTACTTTTTTCATAGCTACAATATGGTGAGTAAGTTGGGTGTCTGTCTCAATAGCTAAGTGAGTAATAGCTACTTTTGGGCTTTTCAGTAACTTCCATCATGAGTAAAATCACTTGTAACTTAAAAACTATTGCATTTAGAGAATTTCGTATAAATATGTTATTCAGCTACTTTTGGGCCAGCTATAACATAGTAAAATTTCAGACCTGTAGCTCATGGCATAGCTGAGTAATAGCTACTTTTAGGTTATCACTGTTGAGTAAATCACTTATAACTTGAAAACTATTGCATTTAGAGTATTTTGTTTCAATGTGTTATTCACCTATTTTGGGGTCAGCTATAACATAGTGAAGTTTCAGATCTGTGACTCATTTCATAGCTGAGTAATAGCTACTTTGAAGTTCTCACTGTTGAGTAAATCAGTTATAATTGGAAAACTATTGCATTTACAGAAATTTGTGCAAATATGTTATTCAGCTACTTTTGGGTCAGCTATAACATAGTGAAATTATAGACCTATAGCTCATGGCACAACTGAGCAATAGCTATTCTCAGGTACTGACTGTTGAGTAAATCAGCTATAACTTGAAAAATATTGCATTTGGAGTATTTTGTTAAAATATATTGTTCACCTACTTTTGGGTTAGCTATAACATAGGGAAATTACAGACCTATAGCTCATGGCATAGCGGAGCAATAGCTATTTTCAGGTTCTCACTATTGAGTAAATCAGTTGTAGCTTGAAAACTATTGCATTTACAGTAGTTTGCTTAAATATGTTGTTCACCTACTTTTGGGTTAGCTATAACATAGTAAAATTTCAGACATGTAGCTCATTGCATAGCTGAGTAATAGTTCCTTTGAGGTTCTCACTGTTGAGTAAATCAGTTGTAACTTGAAAACTATTACATTTAGAGTAATTTGTTAAATATGTTATTCACAGAATTTTTGGTCAGCTATAACATAGTGAAATTGCAGACCTCTATGTCATGGCATAGCTGAGCAATAGCTACTTTCAGGTTCTCACTGTTGAGTAAATCATTGTATCCACTGGATAGCCGCAGTGTGTAGAGAGAGATTTCACCATTACTGCTCTGATGAAAAAAAATATTATAGCTAGCTTTCTTAAGTTTGCAGTATATATTAATAACCATAAAATGTTGTCTGGGAATATTTTTGGCCTCATTTTGAGAAACAAGATGGCCGCCACAGGTGTTTTTGTCAGTCATGAAAAGTGCTTATATCTCCCTTATTATTGATCCTAGAGGTTTGGGATGATAAACCAACCTGTAGGAAATCATGGGGTGGGAATCTTTTGGTGTGGTCAGATTTGACCTTCAATGACCCCTCCTTCAAGGTCAAACAAGGATAGCCAAACTTAAGAGTGCTTATAACTCGCTTATTATTGGTCCCAGAGGTTTGGGATGGTAAACAGACAGGAAATCATGGGCTGTGAATCTGTTGATATGGTCCGATTTGACCTTGGAACCCTCCTTCAAGGTCAAATGAGGATAGCGAAAATTGAAAGTGCCTACAACTCGCTTATTATTGGTGACAGAGATTTGGGATGGTAAACCATCCCATAGGAAATCATTGGCTCGGAATCTTTTGGTATGGTCAGATTTGACCTTTGGACCCCTCCTTCAAGGTCAAATGAGGACAGCCAAGCTTAAAAGTGCTTATAACTCATTTATAATTGGTCCTAGAGGTTTGGAATGGTAAACCATAGGAAATCATGGGCTGGGAATGTATTTGTGTGGCTAGATTTGACCTTGGACCCCTTCTTCAAGGTCGAACGAGGATATTGCATTTGTAGTATTTCTTTAAATATGTTTTAACCTATTTTTTACACTTAAACAATTACCTTGTTATTTTCCTTCATAATACCATTTACAGGGCACAACTTTTTTATCCTTTTCTTCTGTCAGCTTCGGAATTTCTTTCGAACTTGCTGTTCAGTTACCATTTACTGTATTTCTGTACAGCCCTTTTCCTGATAATTATTCTGTCCTCTAATCACCTTCACAAATCAAAAACACTCAGTCAGCTGACACAGTGCCCGTTCACGGGCACTCTCCTCTTATTAACATATTTTAGGTATTTCTGCTTAATAAACTGACAGTTTTACCTTGAATTACC